>CM070640.1:12286822-12720986 GCA_036346255.1 Ampelocalamus luodianensis | reverse complement strand
TCGAGTCCCGTGACGACAACGCTCCTTTCCAATTGAACCCTTCTAGAAAATGCGAGAATCTTATCCCCAACCTCCCCGCATCTTCTCTGCTCAAAATCAAACCCTGCTCGCTTTCCAAAATCTTATCCCACGTCGTCACCACCTCAAATATCACAGTAACATCCCCATTTTCAACTTGTGTTTCAAATGTAAGAAAATGAGTAGAAATTAAAACTTTTTCTTACTCCTTCGTTGTCGAACTTTTCTCAAATTTTGCAAAAGGAATTTTGGGAAATGCAAAATCAAAACCTTCAATTCTCTCAAGGCAAAGATCATCTTGTCCAATCTTGTGATAATGCTCGAAATATTTTTCCTGGTTCTAGGTTGCTTGGTGGCACTCTGAATTATTTCCTAATTTTTGGAAATGATTTGAAACATTTAGAGGCAAGTCAAACCGTCAAACCCCGAGATAACGCTCCGAATTTCTTGAGGAAACTCTAGCACACCAAAATCTCTGAAAATTTTATGGGAGGTTAATTCTAAAGTTAGCAAGCTCCAGTTAAAATTTCAAAAATTTCGGAGTTGTTTTGCTATCCCAATTAAACTCGCAAAGTTTCAGCTTTGAAAATCGGAAACCTAATGGGTTTGCACTATTCTCTGGCGCGGGTCGCTCGCTCAGTCAATTGACTGCCGAACCACCCGCAGCGCCGACTGAGCCGCCTGCGTCGCCGACCCGCGGCCCGATGTCGCCGCTGGTCATCTTCTTCCTCCGCCGCCCACGCAAGCGATCGCGCGCGTGAAGTCACGGGGAAAGCAGCGCCTAGTGACTCTCACCAATCGCTTCCTCACCGCATGCATTTATTGTGCTCGTGGCTTGCCATGTGGTCTCCTTCTACTCGCCTCCCGCCGCCAGCCCCATGACCATAGCCGACCTCCCTGCGCGAGAGCCGCTAGGACCGAGCTCCTCTTCTACTTAACACCCAGCCTCTCCTTCGTTGTCCTCCTTTCACCCTTCCGCAGCCCTGGGCCATACACTCCACCTTGCTTGCTTGAGCTCAATCACTCAAATCACCTTCCGCCATTGTTAGCCACAGAGCTCCTCATCGCCGACGGTGCTCCAGGTCCCTCGCCCTTTTCTAGCATCGCAACGCTCCTTTCAACCTCCCGGTCCTGCCTCTAACTTGGTTTGGCTTGTGCTCGCAGGAGCAACCAATCAAGGCGCGGGTCCGCTTTCGCCGAAAACCGCCGCCTTCGCCCCGCCTCCTGAAGGCTGCCCTCCTCCACCCATCGCCTGGACTTTCGGTGAGTCCTTCAGAGCCAACCGCACCACTCTTTGGTCCTCTATTGCTCAGATTGCTTGCCCTGCTGTCTTCCCTCGGCCCCGGTGGGCCGCCATCGCTGAACTCCTCGACCTCCCTTGGACCTCCTTCTCGTCCCTGTGAGTTCACAATGACCTCCTATAGCTTAAGCACTCGATAGCTTAGGTCTCGCGATGTCTTTCGGTTTTCACTTTTCCCGCATTTTGATCTCTCCTCTCGTCACGGCCGCGATATGGGTCGTGGTCCGGCGACATTTGTGCCCTCAAAATGTTCGAATAGTATTGCGAACATTTTTGCCTCGCTGGACCGCTGGGCCGTGGTCGTGGTCACCGGCGACGCAGCCGGTGACCAAAGCCGTGTCCTGTCCTGTCGCATTTTTCAAGTCACTGGACCTCCTCGTGGTCATCGTGACCTCCGTGACCTCCCGTGTTAGATTCGCACCGGGATCTTGTCGCAAAAACTCTAGCTCCCAAGACCTCATCGATCTAATCCTAGCCCTTAATGACCTCTTCATTGTTGATCTCGGACCCTTAGATCTCCTAGTATAAGTCCTTAGCCGCCAGACCTCCCACCATTTGGAATCTCGCCGTTAAAGACCTCCATAGGTAAAATCCCAAATTGATAAGATCACCTCCGCCTTGGGGTCCTCTTTGCAAAAGACCTCCTTGAGGTCCTCTCGTGCAAAAAGGTCACCCCTGGCCGCTTTTGTCAAACCACCCTCTTGAACCACCTCCTCGAGGTCCTCGTTGCAAAAGACCACCCCGCCTTTGTAAAGAAAACCTTCAAAACCACTCCCCTGGTCCTCTTTGCAAAAGACCACCCCTTGGTCTTTTGTAAAGAGAACCTCAGACCTCCTCGCGGCCGGGTCTTAATCGGAGGACCTCCCGCCTAGATCCTGACCGCCAGACCTCTCCCATGGAGATCCGAGCCATCCAGATCTCTCTCTCGTTAAAGCACCGTGTTGGAGGACCTCCCGAGGGAAATCTCGACTGCTAGGACCTCCTGAGATCCTAGCCGCCAAGACCTTCGCCGTTACGCCACCGCTAGGTCCTCTCCTCCGATCGATCTAGACCGTTAAGACCTCCTCCTTCCGATCTTAACCGTCCTGCACTTCCCTTAGCGAGATAGCCGAGACTTCCTCGTGGAGCTCGGGCCGCCAGATCTGTGACCGACGCCACGACCTCCCTAGTGCGCGAGGACCTCATCCGTGTGTGCTGCATCCGGTGGCTCTGAGCCGCGGATTCAATATCAACCGCTAAGACCTCTCCTAGCGCGGAAGGTCTTTACGCCGGTGCTCGTGGCGGTTTTAGATCGAGATCGTGAGCCGTGCGATCTTTGATCAACGCCCACCACCTCCCCGCTTTTATTGGTTTTCCGTGATTTAGTTCCTAGAGCTTTTATTTGCACATATTAATTGTTTTAAACTTCAAAATTGCATATCTTTTCTCTCAGAGTCTAAATTTAACAAACTAAAGTTCTATAAATGCATCTCAGTAAAGTACTTTAGCTTAGTATAGGTTTTGCAAAGAGTTTTAATACTCAAATTAACCATGTCTTAGATTTATGACTTAGAAAATCATAACTAAATCATTTTAATCTCCAAATGACCTGAAATTTTATATGGGTTACCACTATACCAGTAGGTAGCTACCATAAAAATTTCAGCTTCAAAATCTTTCTAGAAAATGTTTTTGCCACAGTGCTAATTATGGTCGAAAATAGGTTTTTAGAGAATATCTTTGCACCACAAATCCAAATTAGGTTTTTCCAGTTTCTATGTCTAGGTATATTCGTATTTTACCTTGTGTATAAATTTCACGCATTTGGATAATTTTTGCTTGCTCTTGTTTAAGTGTTGCTCGTCTTATTGGTTGTTTTCGCTTTTCGCTTAGGATTCGACATTTGCAGTAACTCGAGAACGAACTCCGCAACAAATTGAGCAATGCAAGCAAGCAAGGTAGCTTGATCATTTCCACTTGATCCCATTACTTTTAAAGTCTAATATTTTGTTTAACTTCTATGTATGCATTGCTATTTTGTTGTTAAATTGATTAGTTAATCCTCTAGTTGCATAATCAGAGGTAAATGTTATCCTCTACTACCCGAGCCTAGGTTATTTGTCGTGATTAGAGTTCGTTGGATGAGCTCTGTCACTTAGTAGATTTCAATAAATATTGCTTAGCCATGCCTAGATATCAGTAGTATTGCTTATCATCGACTTAGTCGTGATCTTGATCACACAAATGCTATTATTATTCCATTATGTCCAACCCTTGTGTTTTACCATTTTGCAAATCAAAAACTCAAAACAAAAATTATATCTTGGCTTGGGTACAATGGTATGTTGGGTGATTCTGGGTGTGATTGAATGGTGCCTAAGTCCCTAAGGACCGAGTTACTTGTGCCATTGATCCAAGCAATTATTGCGTACAACCACACGAAGTGATATGGAACCTCTGACTAAGTACTTTGGGAGGTGTGGCATTATGAGCTGGTTGGTGGGTGTGTTCTTGTGTGTGGTGTTTGGAGGGGAGCATTAGCGCACTGCTAGGGCTGCCTAATGTGTCCTTCTCCCGTGGGTTGCGGCTCTTAATTAGCATCGCCCATTGAAAGCGCCTTGTTAGACTTAGCCATGCCTCGCATACCAAAGGAAGTGTGCAACCGTGGCGGTGGAAAGGCTGGTCTATCGTGTGGGTACATTGGTACACCCCGCAGGTTAAAACTATTCGAATAGCCTCACCCTAGGTTATGGACACGCTTGGTTATTTCCCATAAGAACTAGACTACAACCTTTAAAAACTTAAACTTGACATGGGTGGTATGAAGGGGTACTTCATGCTATTGTTGTGGTGACTATGGGTTAGTCACTCTAGGTTGGTGTTGTTCTCATCTATTGTTATTATTACTCTCTTTATTTGAACAATAAAAGTTAATTGCAAACTTGCTTTGAATCTATTACCCTATTGCAAATGAAAACTTGCTTTATGTTAAAATAAGTCCAGAGCCTCATCCACTTAAATAAAGCTTGCATGTAGTTAATTATAGTTCGTTATCTCACACGTCATTTTGCGAGTATAAAAACAAGTTTTGTACTTATCCGCTTGCTTAATATTAATTGTTGCAGAGGAAGAAGGTGAGCCCCAAGGGCCTCACTTTTGTGAGTCAGGTTGGCGCTGCTTGGGACGCATTAGCTTGGCGGTCCGGTTGGTTGCCTGTGGGTAAAGGCACACCGATTGGCTTTTGTTTATTGCCATCTTATGACCTTTTTGCTTCCGTTGTGTATTTACTTATTTGTATGTCTTTGGCCAGCGGGCCTCTCTTTGTAGTAACTCTTTATATTATCTATGTCTTTCAGCTTGTTGCTTTTGCTTCGCCTATGTGTATGAATGGAATTGGTGCATGATTTTGTAACGGTGTGTATACTGCACTGGAAGTATACATATTCGAGGTTTGGTTTATTTGATTTGTACCGTTAGGACCAAGTGGATGGTTAAACAAGATGTCGAATAAACCGGGTCCTCACAAAGTTGGTATCGAGCCATTCCGACCGTAGTAACCCAAGCTTGGTCGCCTCTAGGATATTTTGGAAAAGTTAATTTCAAAGTATCAAATGATTTATGAAAGCTTAAGTAAGTTCTCGATTTTACTCTCTACCTATCTTAGCTTTCTATCTCACCTCGCCTAATTTGATTTTTAAAAGTTGTTTTCTCTCTTTCCTCTAAAGATAGTTGTTATCGACATTGGGTTTTGGGACCAATGAGTTTGGCAAATTGAAGTGTTAGCTGCCCTCTTCAAGGTTTTGAAGCTCCGGTTGAAGATTTCAATTAGGAGGCTTGGATGCAAAACTGACAGCGATCATTCGCTTCCGACAGCAAGCTCAAAGGTTTCTAAATAGGGTAGAAAATGAGAGGATAATCAACTAAAACTTGTGGGAATAAAAGGGTAGGATGTGATACTAGTTAGCTAAGTACCTAACGCTATTTTTGCCGCCTTAACTTTGCTATTGTGTAGTGTTAGATTTGTTGTAAGGTGCTGAAATTTTTACCTTCTCACGCTATTACTCGCTCATTCAATACGGTTAATGGCATTGAGAAGTTGCTTGGTTTAATGATTCCTTTGCTGTTTCAGAGCTTCTTTGGAAACATTTAGAGTTGTTGCTTGTTGTTTTTGGCTTTCGGTTAGGGTGATATCTCATTCCCCTAATCGTTAGCTTTTCGCTTTCATCAACTTCTAGTCTTAGTGTTTTGGTTGTTAACCCAAATTTCTTGAACCAGATGGCCGAGGTACTCAGAAGGTCGTGGTCGCGACACTGTTTGATGAGGAGCTCCCGCCTCCGACCATGGTCGAGGTCCTTCGCAGATCGAGCGCAACTGCTCGCAGGACAGGAGGGTCCCGCTGGATGTTATCGCAAGAACACCTCCGCCCGACCGTGCCTCGTGATCGTAGGCGGGAGCGACATCGCGATCGTGGGGTTTGGCCGAAGTTTCTTCGCACTCACCCCACGCTCTCCGTGACCGAGGACCCATTGATGCATGACCGGCGCGCCAAAGCTGAGCGTAGCTCGACGTTGCTCGTTGTCCGACCAGATAGGCACTTTTTTGCCTCCCATCGCCTTCAGGGGCAGCACTCTCCCTGGTGGGAGAACTTTGGCCATGCACCGCCGCCACACCGCCTCTTGGGATGAGTTCCTGACGGCGCTCGCCGAGCTCACATCCTCGCCGCTTGATGAAGTCAAGAAGAAGGAGTTTCTCGCGCCAAGCAAGGGCGTAAGTCGTTGATGGAGTACCGTGACGAGTTCAACCACTTGGCTCGTTATGCTCCTCCGAGGTGGCCACCGATGAGGCCAAGCAGAGAAGTTCATGGAGGGCTTGTCTCGAGGAGTTGCAAGACTGTGCTCTCTATTGTGGACTTTGTTGACTTTCGTGCCTTGTGGACAAGGCCATTGTCACGAAAGCACAAGGCGAAGGCGTGGCGAGTCCCGCAAGCGCAAGTGGGAGGCCCAACGTCCGCACAGCCGCCTCTCTCGCCCCGTGTCGGGCCTACCCCAGGCCCGCTCGTGGCTTCACTACCACCGAGGCCGCAAGACCAGCCTCTCGCCTCCGCAGCCGTGCTCTACCACGTGCGCCGCAAACCACAGGTGGCCCCGCAATCCGGCCGCCGGGTCACTTGTTTTTCATGCAACCGTAAGGGGCATTATGCCAATAGTTGCCCTAACAGATCGAGCGCCCTCGCCCCAATGGAGGACGCGGCAGGAGGTGGTCCTCCTGTGATCGTAAGGTTGTCCCCGCTACCAAGGCGTGGGTAGTGGCCGGCCAACCTCATCTCCGCGAGGAGGCACAGAGGCACCCGACGTCGTGTTGGGTACCTTTCTGCTAACTCTTTCCCTCGCTACGCTTTGTTTGATTCCTGCGATCTCATTCGCTTGTTTCAGTCTTTGTCTGCCGTGGGAGGTCTTCTTTACTCCATTGTTGGTCCCGCCGCTCATTCGCCTCCCTGCTCGAGATGAGAGCCGAGTCCGAGTGTAGGGATGTCCTCGTTGAGATAGAAGGGGTAGGATTCTTGGCAAACCTTATCCTCCTTCGATCGGCGAGCTTAGATGTAATCCTAGGCATGGATTGGTTGTCTCAAAGACATGGGACAAATTGATTGCGCTAGGAGGCTTATCTACCTCACCACCCTTCCGGCGAGCAGGTTCGCTGCCGAGTCGCTGGATCCGCATCTCTTCGCGCAAGCGAAGCCACTCTAGATATTAGTGAAGTCCCAGTGGTATGTGACTTGCGTTGATGTCTTCCCGACGACCTTCCGTGGATGCCACCGCCGAGACCTCGAGTTCGCTCATTGAGTTGGTTCCTGCATCGCCCGATTTCCAAGAGGCCCACCAATGGACCCAATTGAGTTGGTGGAGTTGAAGAAGCACCGGGTGAGCTTCAAGAGAAGGGTTTCATCCGCCTAGCTCATCTCTCTTGGGGATGCTCAGCAATCTTTGTCCCGAAGAAGGACAAGACGCTGCAGATGTGCGCTGATTACCGCCCACTTAATGAAGTAACGGTCAAAGAACAAGTACCCTTTGCCCGTATCGATGACCTCTTCGATCAATTAACGGGAGCTCAAGTTTTTCCAAGATTGATCTCGAGAGTGGATATCATCGTTTCGATTCGACCGAGGATATTCCAAAGACGCTTTTTCTACTCGTTATGGCTTGTACGAGTATACCGTCATGTCATTCTGCTTGACCAATGCTCCGCCTTGTTCATGAACCTCATGAATTCGTGTTCATGGAGTATTTGGATAGGTTCGTTGTGGTCTTCATCGATGATATCCTTATCTACCCAAGAGCGATGAGGAACACGCCGAGCATCCGAGGCTTGTGTTGGGCAAGCTTCGTGAGCACCACCGTATGCTAAGTTCAAGAAGCGCTGCTCGTTGAAGGAAGTAGCCTTCTTGGGCCATATTCTTCTCGGCAGAGGCGAGCTGTGGATCCTAGCAAGATTAGCGACGCGCTTTCCTCGAGTCACCCACTTCGCCACCGGTTCGGAGTTTTCTGGTTTAGCGGGATATTATCGCCGCTTATCGAACTTCCAAGATAGCGGCCGATGACGGAGTTGCTCAAGAAGGACAAGAAGTTCTCGTGGTCCGCTGATTGCAGGAAAGTTTCAAGAACTTAAGAAGCGATTGACCACCGCTCCCGCTCTTGTTCTCCCCGATGTCCGCCGGCTTCGATATCTTTTGTGACGCTTCTCGCCGAGGCCTTGTGTCCTTATGCAAGAAGGCAAGGTAGTGGCCTATGCATCAAGGCAATTGAGACCTCATGAACTCAACTATCCTACCCATGACTTGGAGTTAGCCCGTGATCCATGCACTTAAGATTTGGCGACATTACCTAATCTAATCGCAGAAGTGTATTCGATCACAAAAGCTTGAAGTATTTGTTTACCTAACCAGATCCGAACTCGCAAAGGAGATGGTTGGAGTTAATCAAGGACTATGACATGGGTATTCACTACCATTCGGCAAGGCCAATGTCGCTATGGATGCGCTTAGTCGCAGCGCATTGCAATGCATTGTTGCTCCAAGGCCCTCACTTCTTCTCGAGGAATTTCAGCTGCCTCAACTTGGGTTTGGTTGAGCATGGTTCCTCACGCCTTGGTTGTACGTACCAACCTTGGTGGATCGGATCAAGTCCGCCAAAGAATGGATGTTGGAGTGAACCGCATCAAGGAAAATGTCAAGAATGGAACAAACAAGCGCTTCTCCGAGATGAGTTTGGTGTCGGAGGTTTGGGCAACGCCGTGGTTCCAAAGGACATGGAGTTGCGGATTTGATCCTCCGCTAAGCCCACGATTCTCCGTCATCTATTCATCCCGGCCACGAAGATGTACCAGATCTTCGCCAGAGATTTTGGTGGACCCAATGAAGAGGGAGATCGCAAGGTTCGCTGTCGAGCGCGACGATGTCATCGTGTCAAGGCCGAGCATCGCCCACCGATTGATTGCTTCACTTCGCCCATTCCGAGTGGAAGTGGGATTGGTCGATGGATTTTATCACCGCCTACCTAGATCACCGAGGCAATGATGCCATTTGGGTTATCATTGATCGGCTGACGCAAAGTCGCACACTTTCTTCCAGCCAAGACCAAGATTCGCACGGCCACCTTATGGAGCTCTATATCGCCAGGATCGTGAGCTTGCATGGTACCAAGACGATCATTTCGATCGTGGGTCCATCTTCACTTCCTAGCTCGCATAGCTTGCAAGAAGCTATGGAACTCGTTTTCTTTCAAAGACAAAGATATCACCCCAAACAGATGGTCGACTCGAGAGGTCAACCAAGTTTTAGAGGACATGCTTCGAGCTTGTGTCCTTTCCTATGGGAAGCATTGGGAGAAGTGCTTGCCATTCGCCGAAGTTTTCTTATAACAACAGCCTTCCAAGCCGCCTCGTGATGGCACCATTTGAGGCCTTATACGGAGAAAGTGCAGACCTCGTTGAACTGGTTCGAGACCGGTGAAAGACCTTTTTGGCCCGACTGATTAACGAGGCCGAAGGTCAAGTCCACTCATTCGTGATCGCCACGCACACTCAATCCAGCAAAAGAGCTGCGCGGATCGCCGCCGCCGTGAGTTGAGCTTTGAGCCCAATGACTTCGCTTATCTCAAGGTTTCTCCTCCAAGGGTCACTGCGCTTTGGTGCCAAAGGCAAGTTAGCTCCTCGATATGTCTGGTCCCTACCGTGATTATCGAGAAGAAGGGAGCCGCGTTTCAAGTTGAGTTGCTCGCTGCACTTATGTGGGTACATGATGTTTTCCATGTGTCCCAGCCTAAAGAAGTGCCTCCTGTTCGGACAGAGGAAGCTCTGGAAACCTTGGATGTTCAGTGAGATTTGACCTATCACGAGCGCCTGCTCGCATACTCGAGGAGGCCGAGCGAAGAACAAGGAACAAGACCATCAAGTTCCTTAAAGTTCAAGTGGTCGAATCATTCCGAGGACGAGGCTACTTGGGAGCGAGAAGATCGCCTCCGTGCATCATCCTCTTTCTTTTTCCGAGTGAACCAAATCTCGGATCTAGATTTTTGTAAGGGGGAGGTTTGTAACATCCCCATTTTCAACTTGTGTTTCAAATGTAAGAAAATGAGTAGAAATTAAAACTTTTCTTACTCCCTTCGTTGTCAAACTTTTCAAATTCTTGCAAAAGGAATTTTGGGAAATGCAAAATCAAAACCTTCAATTCTCTCAAGGCAAAGATCATCTTGTCCAATCTTGTGATAATGCTCGAAATATTTTTCCGGGTTCTAGGGTTGCTTGGTGTCACCTCCAATTATTTCCTAATTTTGGAAATGATTTGAAACAGCTTTAGAGGCAAGTCAAACTCGGTCAAACCCCTCGAGATAACGTTCTAGAATTTCTTGAGGAAACTCTAGCACACCAAAATCTCTGAAAATTTTATGGGAGGTTAATTTAAAGTTAGCAAGCTCCAGCTTAAAATTTCAAAATTTCTGAGTTGTTTTGCTATCCCAATTAAACTGCGCAGTTTCAGCTTTGAAAATCGAAACCCTAATGGGTTTGCACTATTCTCTGGGCGCTGGTCGCTCGGCTCGAGTCAATTGACTCGCCGAATCCACCCGCAGCGCCGACTGAGCCGCCTGCGTCACGACCCAGGCCCGATGTCGTCGCTGGTCATCTTCTTCCTCCGCCGCCCACGCGCGATCAGGCGCGTGAAGTCACGGGGAAAGCAACGCTTAGTGACTCACCAATCGCCTCACCGCATGCATTTATTGTGCTCGTGGCTTGCCACGAAGTCTCCTTCTACCCGCCCCGCCGCCGCCTCCCATGACCATAGCCGACCTCCGCGCAGAGAGCGCTGTGGACCGAGCCCTCTTCTACTTAACACCCAGCTCTCCTTCTGTCCTCCTTTCACCCTTCCGCAGCCCCGCCTTACACTCCACCTTGCTTGCTTGAGCTCGAATCACTCAAATCACCTTCCGCCATTGTTAGCCGCAGAGCTCCTCATCGCCGACGGTGCTCCAGGTCCCCCCGCCCCTTTCTAGCATCGCAACGCTCCTTTCACCTCCCGGTCTGCTCCTCTAACTTGGTTTGGCTTGTGCTCGCAGGAGCAAACAATCAAGGTGCGGTCCTGCTTTACGAAAACCGCCGCTTCGCCCTCGCCTCCTGTGAAGGTTGCCCTCCTCCACCCATCGCTCTGGACTTTCTGGTGAGTCCTTCAGAGCTAACCGCACCACTCTTGGTCCTCTATTGCTCGTGATTGCTTGCCCCGCTGTCTTCTCTCTCGCCCCCATGGCTGCCATCGCTGAACTCCTCGACTCCCTTGACCTCCTCTCGGGCCCGTGAGTTCACAATGACCTCCTATAGCTTAAGCACTGATAGCTTAGGTCTCGGCGATGTCTTTCTGCCACTTTTCCCGCATTTGATCTCCGCTCTGTCGGGCCACGGCGATATGGGTCGTGTCCGCGACATTTGTGTTCTCAAAATGTTCGCAATAGTATTGCGAACATTTTTGCCCCGCTGGACCGCCACGCCGCGGTCGTGGTCGCCGCGACGAGCCGCGACCAAAGCCTGTCCCGGTCTGTCGATTTTTGTCAAGTCACCGACCTCCCTGTGGTCATCGTGACCTCCAGACCTCCCCGTGTTAGATTCGCACCGTGATCTTGTCGGCAAAAACTCTAGCTCCCAAGACCTCATCGATCTAATCCTAGCCCTTAATGACCTCTTCATTGTTGATCCGACCTTAGATCTCCTAGTATAAGTCCTTAGCCGCCAGACCTCCCACCATTTGGAATCCCGCCGTTAAAGACCTCCATAGGTAAAATCCCAAACGATAAGATCACCTCCGCCTTGGGGTCCTCTTTGCAAAAGACCTCCTTGAGGTCCTCAGGCAAAAAGGTCACCCCTGGCCTGCTTTTGTCAAAACCACCCTCTTGAACCACCTCCTCGAGGTCCTCGCAAAAGACCACCCCGGCCTTTGTAAAGAAAACCTTCAAAACCACTCCCTGTGGTCCTCTTTGCAAAAGACCACCCCTTGGTCTTTTTGTAAAGAGAACCTCGTGACCTCCTCGTGGCCGGTCTTAATCGTGAGGACCTCCCGCCTAGATCCGGGACCGCCAGACCTCTCCCATGGAGATCCGAGCCATCCGATCTCTCTCTCAAAGCACTCGTGTTGGAGGACCTCCCGAGGAAATCTCGACCGCTAGGACCTCTCGGTGAGATCCAGCCGCCAAGACCTTCGCCGCTACGCCACCGCTAGGTCCTCTCCTCCGATCGATCTAGACCGTTAAGACCTCCTCCTTCCGATCTTAACCGCCCGCACTTCCTTAGCGAGATAGCCGAGGACTCCTCGTGGAGCTCTGGGCCGCCAGATCCAGATCCGACGCCACGACCTCCCCCTAGCGCGAGGACCTCATCCGTGTGTCGTGGCATCCGGTGGTCTGAGCCGCTGATTCAATATCAACGCTAAGACCTCCTAGCGCGCAAGGTCTTTGCGCCCGGTGCTCGTATGGTTTTGGAGATTCGAGATCGTGAGCCGTGCGATCTTTGATCAACGCCCACGACCTCCCCGCTTTTATTGGTTTTCCAGATTTAGTTCCTAGAGCTTTTATTTGCACATATTAATTGTTTTAAACTTCAAAATTGCATATCTTTTCTCTCAGAGTCTAAATTTAACAAACTAAAGTTCTATAAATGCATCATAAAGTACTTTAGCTTAGTATAGGTTTTGCAAAGAGTCTTTAATACCTAAATTAACCATGTCTTAGATTTATGACTTAGAAAATCATAACTAAATCATTTTAACTCCAAATGACCTGAAATTTTATATGGGTTACCACTATACCAGTAGGTAGCTACCATAAAAATTTCAGCTTCAAAATCTTTCTAGAAAATGTTTTTGCTACAGTGCTAATTATGGTCGAAAATAGGTTTTTAGAGAATATCTTTGCACCACAAATCCAAATTAGGTTTTTCCAGTTTCTATGTCTAGGTATATTCGTATTTTACCTTGTGTATAAATTTCACGATTTGGATAATTTTTGCTTGCTCTTTGTTTAAGTGTTGCTCGCCTTATTGGTTGTTTTCGCTCTTTCGCTTAGGATTCGACATTTGCTGTGAACCCCGAGAACGCACTTCTCCGCAACAAATTGAGCAAATGAAGGTGCAAGCAGCTTGATCATTTCCCACTTGATCCCATTACTTTTAAAGTCTAATATTTTGTTTAACTTCTATGTATGCATTGCTATTTTGTTGTTAAATTGATTAGTTAATCCTCTAGTTGCATAATCAGAGGTAAATGTTATCCCTACTACCCGAGCTTAGGTTATTTGTCGTGATTAGAGTTCGTTGGATGAGCTCTTGTCACTTAGTAGATTTAATAAATATTGCTTAGCCATGCCTAGATATCAGTAGTATTGGGCTTATCATCGACTTAGTCGGTGATCTTGATCACACAAATGCTATTATTATTCAATTATGTCCAACCCTTGTGTTTTACCATTTTGCAAATCAAAACCTAAAACAAAAATTATATCTTGGCTTGGGCACAATGGTATGTTGGGTGATCTGTTGGGTGTGATTGAATGGTGCCTAAGTCCCTAAGGACCGAGTTACTTGTGCCATTGATCCAAGCAATTATTGCGTGCAAACCACACTAAGGGATATGGAACCTCTCTTGACTAAGTACTTTGGGAGGTGTTAATTATGAACCGTTGGTGGGTGTGTTCTGTGTGTGGTGTTTGGAGGGAGCATTAGCGCACCTGTTAGGGTCGCCTAATGTGTCCTTCTCCCGTGGTTGCGTGCTCTAATTAGCATCGCCCATTGGAAAGCGCCTTGTTAGACTTAGCCATGCCCGATACCAAAGGAAGTGTGCTAACCGTGGTCGTGGAAAGGCGGCTCATCGTCGTGGGTACATTGGTACACCCGCAGGTTAAAACTATTCGAATAGCCTCGCCCTAGGTTATGGACACGCTTGGTTATTTCCCACAAGAACTAGACTACAACCTTTAAAAACTTAAACTTGACATGGGTGGTATGAAGGGTACTTCATGCTATTGTTGTGGTGACTATGGGTTAGTCACTTCTAGGTTGGTGTTGTTCTCATCTATTGTTATTATTAACTCTTTATTTGAACAATAAAAGTTAATTGCAAACTTGCTTTGAATCTATTACCCTATTGCAAATGAAAACTTGCTTTATGTCAAAATAAGTCCAGAGCCTCATCCACTTAAATAAAGCTTGCATGTAGTTAATTATAGTTCCGTTGTCTCACACGTCATTTTGTGAGTACAAAAACAAGTTTTGTACTCATCCGCTTTGCTTAATATTAATTGTTGCAGAGGAAGAAGGTGAGCCCCAAGGGCCTCACTTTGTGAGTCGTGTTGCGCGCTGCTTGGGACGCATTAGCTTGGCGGTCCGGCTATTGCCTTGTGGGTAAAGGCACACCGATTGGCTTTTGTTCATTGCCATCTTATGGCCTTTTTCCGCTGTGTATTTACTTATTTGTATGTCTTTGGCCAGCGCTCTCTTTGTAGTAACTCTTTATATTATCTATGTCTTCGCTTGTTGCTTGCTTGCCTATGTGTATGAATGGAATTGGTGCATGATTTTGTAACGGGTGTATAATCGCACTCGGGTAGTATATATATCTCGAGGCTTGGTTTATTTGATTTGTACCGTTAGGACCAAGTGGATGGTTAAACAAAGACAAGCCGAATAAACCGGGTCCTCACACGCGGCAGTGTCATCCCGAAAGTGGCAGCGTGGCATCCCCGCTATCTCGCACGCAGCACCCGAAGCCGGGTCATTGGTCACACCGCGATCGACGGTCGCATGTGGATTGGTCCAACCAGTCCGCGCGCTACCCACCGTTTTCAATCCGAGGCTCGTGAGACCTAGTCTACCGTGAGCCATGTCACCGACATGTGGGTCCCACTGCCGCACTCAACTTTCATCCCGTCCGAACGCCCTCCGATGACGCCAAGATTGTGCAATAATCCGATTTTTCTTCGTAGAAATAATTCGAAATTCTCGAAAATTCAAATTAGGGTTTCTTTATATTTAAAACTTCCAGAGCCCATAACTTTTGCATCCTAACTCCGATTGAGCCCATTCAAATTTCTAAATTTATCTAAATTCAAGACATATTTATCTGAGATTTTTATTTAATTGTTGGAGCTTGTTTTGCCTCTATTATTTATTTGTTTTGTTTGTTTGTGTCTCTGCTTATGAGTAGACGCCGATTCGTCGGGAAATTTTGTGGAAGAAGAAGCACCCCAAGATCAAGACCAAGACATAGACCTTTTCCAAGGCAAGTCATACCTTTGATCATCTTGAACCCGCTTTTCAAATTACTTTACTTCAGCATCAGATGCCATTTAATCATTTATTTAAATGCTTTGGGTATAGTTATTATCCAAATTTGTTATCACACCTTGGCCTTATACATTATATTTCCTTGTCACCCTAGATTGGTTTATTAGTTGGTAATATTGTAGCACCAACGGGTTGGTTAGATGCGAGTACAATTGCTTAGCCATGCTACGAGTCTCACATTTCATGAAAGTTGCAATTATTAAATGTGACTAAGTGACTATGGAACTTGTGTAAAATCAGGTGCTATGTGTTATTACTTCGTGATGGCATGTGTTGCACTAAATCCAACCGTGGTAAAGGATTTAGACCGAGGCAAGTGGTGGAAGCCGTGGTGATATGGTGGACTTTGTGATGGGATTGATAATCTTGTGACTTAGTTAGAACATGGAAGTCTTGCCTTGGTCAATTAAGGACTTAACTTTGTGCGCCATTGAACTGAGCTCATCAGCACGCACCACATGCCCGTATGGGACGGCCTAACTTAGTGTTATGGATTCTCGCATTGATGTTCAGTGGATAGGTTAGCCGCGGTGACAGGTGGAGGTGTGACTACTTAGTGGTTGCATCATGACGATTCGCCGCTTCCCCGTCAAATGGTGTGTTATGCCAAAGCGCTCGCTTGGGTTGGCATAGCGGTTTGTAAGCACATCGGGAGTGTCAATGTTGAGATGAAGTTTCAACCGCTTTGTTATGATTAGTGCTTGCTACACTAGTTGTATCTTGTGGGTAAAGTGTATAACCTCTACAGAGTGTTAAATCAATCTATTCGAATACGCTGGCCCGCGGTCATGGACATGCTCGGGATTTCACACGAGGGGTAGTTTTCATAAATGTTGAGAAGGGACAACTGTGTGATTTAAGTCATATGGTCAGGTGAAAGAATTTGATTAGGCTATGTGTCTTGTGAAAACAATCGCTAAATTAATATTGTCTATTTGTTTTGAATTATGCTTTCAATCTATTATTTGTATTCAATTGCAAATGTTGCATTTCGCAAAATAACCACGTAAGCCATTTCTTTGGAATAAGCTCGCATCTATAAATTGCATTCTGTGGTATGATTTATAGCACGGCTGTGTACTCACGCTTGTTGTAAAACTTGCTACCAAACCTACTGTAAGAGGAGGAGTCTACACCACCTTTCGAGGAGGAATTCGCCAAGGTTGCCGATCGTTAAGGTCCGATCCCGCTAGTTGCGTGGTGAATTGGTGGATCTACGCTGGAGTTATTTCCGCCCGCCGCTTATTTCATCACACCTCGCGGCTTAATAAGTGTAAACTCACCATAAGGTCAAAACCTTATTTGTTATTCAAACTAATCATTTACTTTATTTATCGCTTGTGTGGATCGATATTTACCTATGTTGACCCTGTGTGCACTAGCGTGATCCTGGACTAGTGCAGTATACACAGAGGGTTCCAAAATCGTAATTTTGGGTCCCGACATTCCGCTGTTGAACTTTGTTAGTGACCCTGAGTCACTTGATATTGTAGTACTAAACCGAATTGTGACCTTCTGTTTAATTATGTAAATGTATGCCTTGTATGTGTGATACAATGTTGTTTAAGGATATATGTACAATGGTCACTGATCCTGGGAACCATTGTAAGACATATATCCGGGAACTTGAATATTGGATTTGTTACTTGTTAAATTTATACTTTAACATGATCTTTAATGAAGGAACTAAATCTGTTTTTAATTAAGAATTATGCTACAGTATAATTTTAATTCGGCACATTTCCAATATTTCGGGGTCCTCACAAAGGATTATTCAACAGCGAGGAGCTGGAGCCAATGCGCGAGCACATGATAATCAGCGTCGTCCATGAAACTGCAGTGAGGCTGACGAAAGGGAACGACCCTGGGTGCGCCTCGAGGGTGTGGGAGACGGCGTCGGTCACCAACGTGCAGGGAGGAGGTCGGTGTCAATGAGGACAAGCAGGATGGAGTACCAGATGTGACGCTAGTGGTAGGAGAGCGCAGTGGTGTGCGCGTCATCCTTGGAGGGGAGGCGGGAGAGGACACGAAGGAGGTCGACGAGGAGGGTGCCGACGTGGTCAAGGCCGCCATCGCTGGGCCGTTCGCGCGCCATAGGAGAGGGAGGCATCGGTGGAGACGGCCGCCTGGGAGGTAGGCGAGAGAAAGCCGGCACCATGTCCTTGAGGTGGTCCACCATCCACTACTACAAAAGGCTAACATCGACGCCATCACAAGCGCTGATCAATATCGATGTATTATATAAAATCACAAACAATTTTGATTTAGAGACCGCTGTAGCATCGCTACGCTAAAAACCGCTCTATAAAGAGGTAATATCACGCATAGCTCGTTATTAAAATGTTAGAGTATCACTGCATTGTTCTTAAAAATAACCGCCGTGATATTTCTATTTGTGAAGTATCACGACGGTTATTAAAAATAACCATCTGCAGGATATTTAGAAATATCACGCACGTTTTCAACAAACAATCGTCAGGATATTTCACGATGGTTCTTAACACAAATACCGTGATAATTGTAGACTTCACAGATGGTTTTAAATTATAACCATCTGTGATAATGTCGCTACAGTTCCCGGTGAGTTTTTATCGCCACATCGCCGATGCGTCTCTTCATCGCATCAATGCCGCTTCAATGCTCTTCGCCCTCGATGCATCTCTTCATCTCTCGTTGAATTTATTCATTGTTTTATAAAAAGATCATCCGCCATGGAAGATGATCATCTCCACATATAAACTCTACAATATATATATACTTCTAAAGCGTAAATGGCTCTCTATTTTCTTGTCGCCGCATTGATAGCCTTCATGGCCATACCGCATTTGAGCACCTCTCGGCCGTACATTGGCGATGCCACTAAGGACACCGCTTTCAATAGTGTCCTCACTCTTGGCCTCGAGGATTTGTCGGAGTAGGTGACGGCCACCTCACCGCCTTGACATCCTCCTCCGCCAAGGCCTTCCGTGATCTCCCACTTCCAAGAGTGTACCGTGTCATCGACATGGTCCTCCACAACGACGCTGCATGTCTCCGTGAGGCTTGCCGTCACTTGATCGCTTAATCGAGGCGGGCGCATCGAATCGACTCATGCCGAGACCCTCAAGCAAGGGAAGAGATGTCGCACTCTGGTTTATTAAACTTGTAATACTTAACCTTCCACCGGTTCTAGTATCACAAATAGAATAATCCGCTGCCTCGATGAATATGTGCCTCTAACAAGCAAGACACATACATCAATTCTGCATGCATCATTTCCATACAATGTAATATAACAAGTCTACCAAAAGACATACATAATATAAGTTATTACAACACAACTGATCACCAAATGACATAAGTACTAAATAAGTAACAATGAAGCAAAGTTGCCATAAGATGGCTCAAACCAAAAGACGACGGTTAGCCACATAACACCATTGGGGCAACCGATCGGGCCGCCAAGCTAATCGCCTCAGAACCGCCACAAAGACAACTCACAAAAGTGAGGTCCATCTGACTCACTATCATCCTCTCAGACAACACAAGCAATGCAGTGAGTACAAAAATGTACTCGCAAGACTTACGAGTAGCAAGCCTATACATAGCTACATGAAAGTCGATTCAAAGGAATGTGGTTATATGGTTCTTGGACGATAAAGCAAGTTTCATTTGCAATATTGTAATAGATTGAACAGTTAGCTTGTAAAATCTGTTTTTAAGCATTTAAATAACAATGAGTAATCATAAGTAACAAGTATCCACCTAGAAGTGACTTTCCCAAAGCCACCACAACATAGCATGAATCCTCGATTCATACCACCATCAAGTTTTAATTTTAAAAGGTTGTAGTCTAACTCTTGAAAAGCTTATCCAAGCGTGTCCATAACCTAGACGAGGCTATTCGAATAGTTTTAATCCTCGCAGGTGTACCAATGTACCCACACTTCGCATCGCTTTTGCCAAGCTATTAAGCACACTTCCTTTGGTATGCAAGCACGCTAAGTCCTACGAACCCTTTCCAATGGAATATGCTAATCAAGAGACGCACGATGGGGGTTAATCCTTAGTGATCTCGCCGACAAATATGGATCACAAGGACCCATACGTGGAGCAAGATACACCGCCCTGCTGGTGTTCTCCTCCCTACAACGTGTCCATGTTGCATATAATCAAATATGCAACCCACCACGCGACTCATTAATTAACACACCAAAGTACTCACTAAGAGAGGTCCCATATCCTCTAGTGTGGTTAGCACGACCGTAATGCTCTGATAATGTGATACTCACAAGTAGTTCGGTCCTTAACTGACCCTGCACCATTCCAATCACACCCAAAAGATCACACCATCTTACCATTGTGACCAAGTCTAAATTGTTTTCATTTTCAGTTTTAATTTTGCAATTTAGACAAAGCACAAGGCTGAAATATACACATAGTAATAGTTTGTGTGATCAAAGTTATCGACGAGTCGATAATCGCCATTTCTACCGATAGCTAAGCATGGCCAAGCATAAAGACACGTAAACTACTAAGTGACAAGGGTCCATCCAAATAACCCAAAATCACAAGAAGTAACCTAGGCTTCGTGAGTAGAGGAATAAACATTTCCTACCGATAATGCATCTAGTAGGCCAACTACCGACAATAGTTTAAAACAACATAACAATGCATACATAGAATTTGTAAACAATATATTAGAATTTGAAAATAGTAGGAACAATATGATCAAATGAATGCTACATCCGCTTGCCTGGTCAAGTGCAGAGTCCGATGGTCACGTGGCTCAATATCAAGATTAATAATATTGTCTTCAAACCTAACGCTAAAAGGCGATAAGCAAATAAGAACGAAGAACACCAAATAAATCCCAACAAAGAAACACATCCAAAACTAATAAAATTTACACTACAGCTAGGGAATGATTTTATAAAGTGACAGAACAAGAATTATGCAATTTGAACTAAGCATGCAAAAGATATGAGCAAATACTTTTCTCAAAGATATAACAACCTAATTAATAATTAACACTGCTCATGGCGAAATTTTCCTAATGATCTAAGGTCCGAAATTTTTATAGCAGTAGATTATGGCATCCTAATAAAAAGAATGTTGGATTTACTAAATTTGAAGTCGATATATTTACTTATGATTTTTCTAAGTTGTAAATCTAATGCAAATCATTTTACAGAATTATGAACATGCTCAAATCCTATTTTATATGAAAGTATACTAACAGATGAATTTAACAAAATTGATTTTGCACAATTTGGATTTATACAAAAAGATATGCATTTCTCAAGATTAAAACTATTTCGAATATTCAAAATGACAGTAAATCGAGTTATTCCTAGTTACACAATTTTTCACATCGAACATGCTAAAATCCATTTTTATAATAAACTAAAGTGATAACACGATTTATTACGCTTGGAATTATCTAAAAGCGCTAAAATGAATTAGTTATGAGTTTCTAAAGTTTTTATATCATTTTCATTGTTAAACAAATACTTACCAAATACGTAACAACCCAAATAAAAGAATACGACGGACGCCGACAACCCTTGATCTAACATCCTACGGCTCACGCGCTACGAAAACAATAAGACGCGCGCGAATTCAATCGGAGCTCACCGCTGATCACGATCCAACCGGCCACACGCAGTGTATGTATCCCGATCGCGGTTGCTTGGGCCAATCCCACCGCAGATCCGCAGATGGACGGTCCAGAGCGCACTCAACGGCCTGGAAGGTCCGATTGCACACACGATCTCACCGCTGATCTCAAGATCGACGATCGAGAATGATCAAGGCATCCGAGGGTCCGAACGCACACGCAGATCCGGGCCGCAGATCTAGAAACGAACGGTGGCTAAAGATCGGTTCAAAGAGAGGTGCCGGCATGTGGGACCGCATGTCGTTGACTTCGAGTCACCCACGCTACCGGTTTAACCCACGCACAAGCAGCACCGCCCACTTGTCGATCGAGAGTGGCGGTTAGGACAGATTAATGCTTCTAATGATTACCATTAACTAGGCACTAATGAATACTGGAATTTGATTTTAACCCCTCGGGCCCACAAGTCAGCGACCCAGAGGAGATTTCCGACAGGAATTAAATGCCGACACATTAATTAACCAAAGATTAACATTAATGATGTCGGAACAGTGCGGGGTTGCACCAGAGGGCGATTTAAGGATGTTGGGCCCACTAGTCAGTGGCTCAACGACAATGATTACGACACAATTAATAACTAATGATTAGCAATTAATGTGTCCTAATCAATTGACGAAAACGGGAGCGCTGTGCCGGCAAAACCCGAGCGATTTCCACGCGACCGCCGGCGACATCATACGCGCGCGCCACCAAGGACCAAAATGGATTCGCAATAGCACAACGAATCTAATGGTAGCATTCTCACCCCGCAAGGATTAGAACGCCGCCAGCCGGAATGAAAATGGGAGCTTTTATCGCTAAACATGAAAATAGCGAAAGCTCCACCGAAGCCTAGGATGCGTGCTAAAGCTCCTAAGGACTAATAAGAAGCTACCTTAGTGACAAGAAGCTTCAAAGATGGCCTGAGTTGCTTGATCACTATGAAAGCTCACGACTTGGAGAAGAAAACCAGAGATAGATACCCGAGCCAAATGAGTGATTCCAAAGCATCAAAATAGCTTCATAATGATTCACAGCTACATGAGCAAGTAATTAGAAAATGGAGCACTCACTGAAATGAGGAAGAAGATGACCAATTACCGACTTGAACAAACCCCAAATTGGACAATTCCTGAGAATCAAATCCAAAATTAAGTGAGGGGAAATGTTCAAGGAAGTAAATAGATAAGGTTAGGCAAAGAAACGTGAAGGAGGACCACCGAACACCAAGAACACCCAAGGAGCTCCACGGCTCAACAATGGCGGTCCGCCATTTTGAGGTGTTAAGCTCCAATATTGAGAATGAAGCTTGATGGTGGTCTAAAGAGATACTAGGAAGCATTGAGAGTGCTTATAAAGCCATGAAAGCATTAGGTTTGCACCACACAGCTTTCAAGCAAAACACAAAGCACAAGGTGCGCCGACAAGGAAAGAGGTGAAGACGCAGCATTAGGGCATGGCTCTGCCTTGTACCTCCCATGCCCCTAAACGCTGGCTAGGTGGCTTTAGGAGCAAGAAATGACACCGCCATTACTCCCTACTGCTCATGCACGGCTAGAGGTTGAAGACGACCCACTAAAAGGCTCGGTGATTCACAAACGCTAGATGAGACACGGACGGCTAAGATAGCGCCACGCCCGGCTTTAAACACAACGGAGAGGTTCCTGCCCTACGATTAGAAATGAACGGCTCAGATAGCCCCACGCCGCAAACGCGTTTACAACGGCGACACGCGGCGCTGGATCTTAATCCAACGGCTCGATTCAAAAATGCAACCGAGGGTCCAAAGTTTCAGCAAGATCTCGACTGCTGATGGAGATCTAACGCTGACATTCAAACTTGCAACCGAAGGTCCGGCGGGTTACACGCGCGCTGGCCGCGGCGATTTAGATCCAACGGTTGAGATCCAAGGCGCTTTAAAGAGTGGCTCGTGCGCTTAGATGATCGACCGAATCAAATGGCTCGAGCCCTAGTCCGACTCAACCCGAGCAACAAGTGAAACCAAGTTTGAGTTTGAAATAAGAACAGAGACTTTGAATGATTTATTTGAGGTAGCAAATTAACTCCAAAAATTATGAAATTTTTACAGAGCTTGCTAACTCAGATATTAACCTCGAGTAAAATTTTCAGAGGTTTTTATACTGCGAATAATTCTCCAAAATTCTGCAAGGCTCTGCTTTAATGTTTGACCGAGAGTCAAACAGTTTGATCGCTTCTAAAATATTCAAACAATTTCTACAAATTGTGAAATTTTTCAGAGGGGTCACATACCATCACGTAGACTTAGGAAAAATATTTCCAGAGGATGATCATAAGATTTGACAAGATTGTTTTTGAATAACAAGATTTGGATCAACTAGATTTGTGACAATGTATTTCCATAATCCCTTGTACAAGAATTGTTTGGCACAACAGAAATACATGATGTAAGAAAAAGTTTTAAATTCTACTGATTTTCTTACATTTGAAACACAAGCCCAAAGTTGGGATGTTACAAAACCTCCTCTTACAAGAATCTCGCCCAGATTCGCTTACTCTGAGAAGAAGGATGGGTAATCGCACGAAGACGATCCTCGCTCCCAAGTTGCCTCATCTTCGTAATGATTTGACCACCGAACCTTAAGGAACTTGATGACACGGTTCTTGTCCTTCGCTCGCATTCTTCGAGAATACGAACAGATGCTCATGATAGGTCAAATTTTCTTGCACATCGAGATTTTCCAACGGAGTTTCTCACCGAACACGGAGGCACTTCTTCAAGTGTGACACATGGAACACGCCGCGCACACCTCGCGAAGCCGCAACCCAATCAGATGCAACAGCCCAATCTTCTCGATGATGCGATAAGGCCCAACATATCGAGGAGCTAGCTTGCCCTTGATGCCAAAACGCTGATGGCCCTTCAAGGGTGAGACCTTGAGATAAACAAAGTCATTGGGCTCAAAGCTCAACTCCCGACGACGACGATCCGCATAGCTCTTTGCTCGGATCGCCACGCGCAAATGCTCACGAATCAATCAACTTGGCTTTCGCCTCATTAATGGAATTGCCCAAGAATCGACGCCACCGCTTCCGACCAGTTCAATGGGGTTCTACACTTCCTCCCATACAAAGCCTCAACGGTGTCATGCCAAGACTAGCTTGAAATCTGTTGTAGGAGAACTCCGCAAACGACAAGCACTTTCTCCCACTTCTTTCCATAGGAAAGAACACAGCACGAGCATATCTTCCAATACTTGGTTGACTCTTCCGTCCGACCATCGCTTGAGGATGATAAGCCGAATCGAAAGAAAGACGGTACCCATCGCTTTGCGATTATGCCAAAAGCGAGAGGTGAAAAGAGAACCACGATCCGACACAATCGCTCGTGGCACACCGCAAGCATACAATGCGAGACACATAGAGGTCCGCCACCGACTAACACCGAGATTGGTACGCATCGCGTAAAATATGCCACCTTTGTCAATCGATCAATGACAACCAGTATAGCATCCTTCCCGTAAGAAGTACGGGGCATCGTGATGAAATCCATACCAACGGAATCCCACTTCCATTCTCGCATCGCAAAGGTCAAGAAGGCCCGCCGACGCCGAGCAACCACTTCTTGACACGACAAAGACACGCCGACTTCGGCCATTTAACTCGCGATCTCGCGCTCATGCGAGTCCACCGTAATCTCTCGCCAAGGTCTTGATACATCTTGGTAGCCCTGTGATGGATAGACAAAGGGGAGTCATGGGCCTCGCGGAGAATCAAATCCCGCATTCCATGACCTTCGAACCACCAAGCGCCGTCCAAACCACACAACACCGTGCTCATCCTCGTAAAAGCACTTAGCTGTCCCATTCTTGATGTTTCGCTTGATTTGGATCACACCAACATCCTGTCACGAAAGCAGCCTTGATTTGCTCCACCAAAGTCGTTGCACAACCAAGGTAGCAAGAGAACCATGCTCAATCAATCCCAAATTAAGCCGCTGAAATTCTTCGAGAAGGGTAGGTTGTTGCCTTGAAGTGACAAGGTATTGCAATACACCTTGCTACTAAGTGCATCCGCAACAACATTAGCCTTGCCCGGTGATACAATGCCCATATCATAATCTTTGATCAATTCCAACCATCTCCTCCGCTCGAGGTTCAGATCCGGTGGTGAACAAATATTTCAAGCTCTTGTGATCGAATACACCTCACGCCGTTGCCAATGAGGTAATGCCGCCAAATCTTGAGTGCATGAACCATCGCAGCCTAACTCCAAATCATGGGTAGGATAATTGAGTTCATGAGGCCTCAATCGCTCGATGTATAGGCCACTACCTTGCCTTCTCTGCATAAGAACACACCCGAGTCCCTCGCGAGAGGCATCACAATAAATGTCAAAGCTCTTATGCACATCGTGAGAACAAGCACCGGTGTCGACAACAATCGCTTTTTGAGTTCTTGAAAACTCAAATCACAAGCGATGACCACACAAATTTCTTTTCTTTCTTGAGCAATTCGGTCATGGGCTTAGCAATTTTGGAGAAGTTCTCGATAAAGCGCGTAGTAGCCCGCTAAACCAAGGAAACTCCTCACATCGGTGATCCACTTGGGCTGCCCCCAAGATAGAACATCGCGACCTTGCTAGGATCTATCATGACACCACTGGCCGAAAGAACATGGCCCAAGAATGCCACTTCCTTCAACCGTAACTCAGACTTGTCGAACTTAGCATACAGCTGATGCTCACGCAGCCTTTCCCAATACAACTGCAGATGCTCAAAGATGCTCTTCTTCACTCTTGGAGTAGATAAGAATGTCGCCAATGAAAACCACAACAAACTTATCCAAATACTCCATGAACACCGAGTTCATAAGATTCATGAACAAAGTCGAGCATTGGTCAAACCGAAGACATGACGGTGTACTCGTAAAGGCCATAACGAGTAGTGAATGCCGCCTTTGGAATATCTCACTCGATCCGAACTTGATGGTACCCCAACCTCAAGTCAATCTTGAGAACACACAAGCTCCACCAATCGGTCAAAGAGATCATCAATACGAGGCAAAGGATATTTGTTTTTCATCGCACTTCATTCAATGGACGGTAATCCACACACATACGCAGTGGTCTTGTCCTTCTTCTTCACAAAATAACCTGACAACCCCACGGAGATGAGCTAGATGGATGAAGCCTTTGCTTGAAGCTCACCCAATCGCTTCTTCACTCCTCCAACTCATTAGAGGCATTCATGACGACGCCTTAGAAATCGGAGCTGCACTGCAACAACTCAATCACAAACCCAAGTCTCGAATCGAGGCATACTGTAAATCTTCGTGGAAGACGCCCACAAAGTCACGCATCGTGGGCACATCCCGAATTTCCATGGTCGGGCTTAGCTTCAAGGGCACAAAGGTGTGGCCCCGCAAACCGCGGTGAAATCCCAACTTGCTCGCCGAGGGACTAGTGAGGAAAACCATCTCCCCGCACAACCGACCGCCCCAAGTGTTGGGACAACCAATCCATACCAAGAATCACATCTAGGCGCCAATCAAGTAAGATGAGATTCGCCAAGAATTCCACTCCTTCAATATTAATGGGAACACCCCGCATTCTTGATCGGTTTCATTTCCGCCTCCCGAGAGCTAATAAGCAAAGGAATCCCCAAAGGAACAAAGTGAAGGTCACAATCAGCAAAGAAAAGATCTCGGAATAAAGGAATGCGATGCTCCGAGTCAAACAATACCGCAGCAGGACGATAGCTAACAAGGAACGCATCCAACACAACGCCGGGTGCCTCGCGGCCTCCTCACCGAGATGTGGTTGACTCACCACTCCCGACACTGGTCTTCTCGATCACCTTTCGTCGTGTGTGACCATTCCCGCCCTCCATTAGGACGAGGCTGCTCCACCTCCGAGGGCAATCGCAGCATAGTGGCCCTTCTTGTTGCAGTAAGGTGTAACGCCGCACGGGTTGCGAGTGCAACTCGCCGCGGGTCGCAGTGCACATGGTCAAACACGCCCGCGGACGAGCAATCGCGCCGACGGCCTCGGGTGGTGAAGCCAAAGCACGAGCCTCGTGCGGCCCAACACGGGACGAGTAAGGCCTACCTGCGCACTATGGGCCTCCCACTTGGGCTTATGGACTCACCAGCCGCTTTCGCTTTGTGCTCGGCGACATGGCCTTGTCAACCAAGGCCTCGAAGTCAAGAAAGTCCACAATAGATAGCTTGTCCCGCAGCCTCCTGACAAACCATCCATGAACTTCTCCCGCTTAGCCTCATCGAGGCCACCTCCCGAGCATAACGAGCCAAGTGGTTAAACTCAGAAGATACTCCGAGACACTTGCGCCCGCTAAGCGCAAGAAACTCTTCTTCTTGAGCTTCATCGCCATCGTGAATGTGGGCCCGACGAAAGGCGATCGTAAACTCATCCCACGACAACGGCTCGCGGCCGCATGGCAGAAAGTTCTCCCACTAAGACAAAGGCCGCACCTCGCCGATGGATGCAAAGAGTGCCCGCCTCGCTCCCGCATCGAGCGATATTGAGCTGCTCAACAAGACGCAGCCAATCATCCGCCGAGTGGATCCTCCGATCGAGAAAGTGGGCGTCGCAGACGGAGAAACTCCGCAAGCCCACCACGAGATCGTGGCCACCACCTCCGATCCCGGCGCAGCCGGAGCGAGGTGTTCTCGCATGACCTCCAAGATCCGGTCTGGTCCATGCACCCGCCGACTGAGCGTAACCTCACCATGGTCTGAGGAGGGGAAGCTCTCATCGGAACCAATGGCACGATCACATGGTGGTTCTTGTCATCCTGCTCCACAAAAATAGGTTAAACACAACTCCGAACAGAGACAAAGAAAACAACTAACCCTAAACAAAACAACCTTTGAAAGCTCAAGTAACTACATAAAATTACAGCAAGATCATAAAGATAACAACCACCTTCCTATTATGACCAACTCGTATGGAAAACGAGTAATCAATTTTTCAGAAGAAAATTTCAGAACTCCATCGCTGTTCGAACAGCTAGAAATAGGGTGGTAAATTTACTAGAGAAAGGTTAGATACTAAGCTACCTCATATCACTTCTTACCCTTTATTCCCACAAATTTTAGTGGATTTAACCTTTCATTTTCAGCACTTTTACTACCTAAATGCTAGCTGTCCAGTAAATTTATTGCTTGCTGTCCAGATTTTCTTCTTCACACCTCTGGCCGAAATTTGTAGCTCCCAACAGCTCCTAATCTTCTCAAAACAGCCAACACTTTCATTTTATAACTCTCATGGTGTGCCCAAACCAATCTACTGATAAACAACTATCTTTGAAAGGAGATGAGAGGAAAACTCATTTTCAAATTTACTTTAGAATGAGGTGAGATGAGCAAGCTAAGATAGATGAGGAGTAAAATCTGAGAACTTACTTAAGATTTTTAGGGAAGCAATCGATATTTGGAAAGTAGGTTTTCAAAATATACTAGGGACGCACTGCTTAGGGTTTCATTGGCCAAGATGGCTCGATATAAGCTCGTGAGACCCCGGTTTATTAAACTTGTAATACGTAACCTTCCACCGGTTCTAGTATCACAAATAGAATAATCTGCCTCGATGAATATGTGCCTCCTGCAACAAGCAAAGACACATACATCAATTCCTGTGCATGCATCATTTCCATACAATGTAATATAACAAGTCTACCAAAAGACATACATAATATAAGTTATTACAACACAAATGAATCACTAAAATGACATAAGTACCAAATAAGTAACATCGAAGCAAAAGTTGCCATAAGATGGCTCAAACCAAAAGACGCACTGTTAGCCACATAACACCACAGCAACCGACCGGCCGCCAAGCTAATCGCCTCAGAACCGCCACAAAGACAACTCACAAAAGTGAGGTCCATCTGACTCACTATCATCCTCTCAGACAACACAAGCAATGCAGTGTGAGTACAAAATGTACTCGCAAGACTTACGAGTAGCAAGCTCATACATAGCTACATGAAAGTCAGATTCAAAGGAATGTGGTTATATGGTTCTTTGACGATAAAGCAAGTTTCATTTGCAATATTGTAATAGATTGAACAAGCAGCTTGTAAAATCTGCTTTTAAGCATTTAAATAACAAATGAGTAATCATAAGTAACAAGTATCCACCTAGAAGTGACTTTCCCAAAGCCACCACAACATAGCATGAATCCTCGATTCATACCACCATCAAGTTTTAATTTTAAAAAGGTTGTAGTCTAACTCTTGAAAAGCTTATCCAAGCGTGTCCATAACCTAGGACGAGGCTATTCGAATAGTTTTAATCCTCGCAGGTGTACCAATGTACCCACACTTCGCACCACCTTTATGCCAAGCTATTAAGCACACTTCCTTGGTATGCCTCAAGACGCTAAGTCCTACTAACCCTTTCCAATGGAATATGCTAATCAAGAGACGCACGATGGGGTTAATCCTTAGTGATCGCCGACTAAATATGGATCACAAGGACCCATACGTGGAGCAAGATACACCGCCCTGCTGGTGTTCTCCTCCCTACAAACGTGTCCATGTTGCATATAATCAAATATGCAACCCACCACGCGACTCATTAATTAACACACCCAAAGTACTCACTAAGAGAGGTCCCATATCCTCTAGTGTGGTTAGCACACACCGTAATGCTCTGATAATGATACTCACAAGTAGTTCGATCCTTAATTGACCTGCACCATTCCAATCACACCCAAAAGATCACACCATCTTACCATTGTGCCCAAGTCTAAATTGTTTTCATTTTCAGTTTTAATTTTGCAATTTAGACAAAGCACAAGGCTGAAATATACACATAGTAATAGTTTAGGTGATCAAAGTTATCGACGAGTCGATAATCGCCATTTCTACCGATAGCTACATGGCTAAGCATAAAGACACGAAACTACTAAGTGACAAGGGTCCATCCAAATAACCCAAAATCACAGCAAGTAACCTAGGCTTCAGAGTAGAGGAATAAACATTTCCTACCGATAATGCATCTAGTAGGCCAACTACCACAATAGTTTAAAACAACATAACAATGCATACATAGAATTTGTAAACAATATATTAGAATTTGAAAATAGTAGGAACAATATGATCAAATGAATGCTACATCCGCTGTTCCTGGCCAAGTGCAGAGTCCGATGGTCTGTGGCTCAATATCAAGATTAATAATATTGTCTTCAAACCTAACGCTAAAAGGCTTATAGCAAATAAGAACGAAGAACACCAAATAAATCCCAACAAAGAAACACATCCAAAACTAATAAAATTTACACTACAGCTAGGAATGATTTTATAAAGTGACAGAACAAGAATTATGCAATTTGAACTAAGCATGCAAAAGATATGAGCAAAATACTTTTCTCAAAGATATAACAACCTAATTAATAATTAACACTGCTCATGGCGAAATTTTCCAGAATGATCTAAGGTCTGAAATTTTATAGCAGTAGATTATGACATCCTAATAACAGCAAAGTTGGATTTACTAAATTTGAAGTCGCATATATTTACTTATGATTTTTCTAAGTTGTAAATCTAATGCAAATCATTTTACTGCACTATGAACATGCTCAAATCCTATTTTATATGAAAGTATACTAACAAATGAATTTAATAAAATTGATTTTGCACAATTTGGATTTATACAGTAAAAGATATGCATTTCTCAAGATTAAAACTATTTCGAATATTCAAATGATGTAAATCGAAGTTATTCCTAGTTACACAATTTTCACATCGAACATGCTAAAATCCATTTTTATAATAAACTAAAGTGATAACACGATTTATTACGCTTGGAATTATCTAAAAGCGCTTAAAATGAATTAGTTATGAGTTTCTAAAGTTTTTATATCATTTTCAGCTTGTTAAACAAATACTTACCAAATACGTAACAACCCAAATAAAAGAATACGACGTGGACGCCGACAACCCTTGATCTAACATCCCACGCTCACGCTACAATAAAACAACGCGACGCGCCGAACTCAATCGAGCTCACCGCTGATCACGATCCAACGGCCACACGAGTGTATGTATCCCGACGGCGCGTTGCTTGGGCCAATCCACCGCAGACCGCAGATGGACGGTCCAGAGCGCATCAACGGCCGGAAGGTCCGACAGCACACACGATCTCACCGCTGATCTCAAGATCGACGGCCGAGAATGATCAAGGCATCCGAGGGTCCGACGCACACAGAGATCCGGGCCGCAGATCTAGAAACGAACGTGGCTAAAGATCAAGTTCAAAGAGAGGTGCCGACATGTGGGACCGCATGTCGCTGACTTCGAGTCACCCACGCTACTGGTTTAACCCACGCACAAGGCACCGGGCCCACTTGTCACGATCGAGAGTGGCGTTAGACAGATTAATGCTTCTAATGATTACCATTAACTAGGCACTAATGAATACCGAATTTGATTTTAACCCCTGCCCACAAGTCAATCGCAGGAGATTTCGACAGATTAAATGCCGGCACATTAATTAACCAAAGATTAACATTAATGATGCTCGAATAAAGCGGGTTGCACCGTGAGGGCGATTTAAGGATGTTGGGCCCACTAGTCGCTGGCTCAACGACAATGATTACGACACAATTAATAACCAATGATTAGCAATTAATGTGTCCTAATCAATTGACGAAACGGAGCGCTCAGGCTTGCAAAACCCGAAGCGATTTCCACGGCGACCGCCGCGACACCGCCGCACGCGCCCATTATAAGGACCAAAATGGATTCGCAATAGCACAACGAATCTAATGGTAGCATTCTCACCACGCTAAGGACTAGAACGCCGCCAGCCTAGAACGAAAATGGGAGCTTTTATCGCTAAACATGAAAATAGCGAAAGCTCCGCCGCAAGCCTAGGATGCGGGTGCTAAAGCTCCTAATGACTAATAAGAAGCTACCTTAGTGACAAGAAGCTTTCAAAGATGGCCGAGTTGCTTGATCACGTGAAAGCTCACTGACTTGGAGAAGAAAACCTGAGATAGATACCTGAGCCAAATGAGTGATTCCAAAGCATCAAAATAGCTTCATAATGATTCACAGGCTACATGAGCAAGTAATTAGAAAATGGAGCACTCACCGAAATGAGGAAGAAGATGACCAATTGGCCGAATTTGAACAAACCCCAAATTGACAATTCTCGAGAATCAAATCCAAAATTAAGTGAGGGGAAATGTTCAAGGAAGTAAATAGATAAGGTTAGGCAAAGAAACGTGAAGGAGGACCACCGAACACCAAGAACACCCAAGGAGCTCCACGGTTCAACAATGGCGTCGCCATTTTTGAGGTGTTAAGCTCCAATATTGAGAATGAAGCTTGATGGTGGTCTAAAGAGATACTAGGAAGCATTGAGAGTGCTTATAAAGCCATGAAAGCATTAGGTTTGCACCACATGCCTTTCAAGGGCAAAACACAAAGCACAAGGTGCGCCGACAAGGAAAAAGAGGTGAAGACGCATTAGGGCATGGCTCTGCCTGTACCTCCCATGCCCTAAACGTCGGCTAGGTGGCTTTAGGAGCAAGAAATGACACCGCCATTACTCCCTACTGCTCATGCACGGCTAGAGGTTGAAGACGACCGTAAAAGGCTCCGTGATTCACAAACCGCTAGATGAGACACGACGGCTAAGATAGCGCCACGCCCGGCTTTAAAACACAACGGAGAGGTTCCGCCCTACGATTAGAAATGAACGGCTCAGATAGCCCCACGCCGCAAACGCGTTTACAACGGCGACACGCGGGCGCTGGATCTTAATCCAACGGCTTTATTCAAAAATGCAACCGAGGGTCCGAAAGTTTCGCGATCTCGACGGCTGGATGGAGATCTAACGCTGACATTCAAACTTGCAACCGGAAGGTCCGGAGGGTTACACGCGCTGGCCGTGCGATTTAGATCCAACGGTTGAGATCCAAGGCGCTTTAAAGAGTGGCTCGCGCGCTTAGATGACCGGACTGAATCAAATGGCTCGAGTTCAGTCCGACTTAACCCGAGCAATGTTGAAACCAAGTTTGAGTTTGAAATAAGAACAGAGACTTTGAATGATTTATTTGAGGTAGCAAATTAACTCCAAAATTATGAAATTTTTACAGGAGCTTGCTAACTCAGATATTAACCTGAGTAAAATTTTCAGAGGTTTTTATACTGCGAATAATTCCTCAAAATTCTGCAAGGCTCTGTTTTAATGTTTGACCGAGAGTCAAACAGTTTGATCGCTTCTTAAAATATTCAAACAATTTCTACAAATTGTGAAATTTTTCGAGGGGTCACATACCATCACAGTAGACTTAGGAAAATATTTCCAGAGGATGATCATAAGATTTGACAAGATTGTTTTTGGAATAACAAGATTTGGATCAACTAGATTTGTGACAATGTATTTCCATAATCCCTTGTACAAGAATTGTTTGGCACAACAGGAAATACATGATGTAAGAAAAAGTTTTAAATTCTACTGATTTTCTTACATTTGAAACACAAGCCTAAAGTTGGGATGTTACAAGAGAGCATATGGGCTTAATTCTTCTTGATTCAACAATCCAAGGGTCTTCAGGAGACACTCAAATGAGCACATCAGCGGGTGGACGCATTTCGGATTTCATTCACTGATGATCACGAACCGTCCGATGCCGACGCTGCCGCCTATGAAGGTTTGAAGACGGAGATAGCAGCCTACCTCCGCCACTAGAAAAACTTTGTTTATTTAGGTTTCTACTTTTTTAATCTTTGTAAGAAGCGACTGGCCACGCTGTTTGGCCATATGTAAATTCTAAAATGGAAAAAAAATCTAGTTTGAAGGTGAAGTTACTATATTTATATGTTGAACTATATATCACAGATGGTTTAGTTGAATAAATATCCATCTATGATATGTATCCTAGTTAAAGCAAATTTTCAGCAGTATTTAAATGACAAAATTGACATATAAACATATAATTCTTTCATGTCATGTAAATGTATACATGATAATATGCTCAAAACATAGAAGTTGAGAATGTATTATATTATAGATAGCCCATAATAGAACCGCCCATGATATGATACCATATCACGAATGATTCTATTATGGAACTCATATCACGTGATTTGTTCTATTATGGAATCAGTAGTGATAAGTATCACTTTATTAGTAGGAGTCCGCTAGGGTTTGCGCCTAACTCACACTCCTCAAACCTTTACTCGCCTGCTGCCTCCCCACCCGAGTGCCCTCGACTCGACGCCGCCGCTCGACCCGCCGACGCCGCTCTTCTTCTTGCCGCCACGGTTGTGACATCACAGCCATCGCACAAGACACTCATACGATAAGAGTGCCTTGTCCAAAGGTCATTGCTGTGCCACAACCACGGCCCTGATGTCAAGTCCAATTAGCTATCGACGACATCCGTGATAATTGATGTCCACGCGCCTCCCGCAATCATGCTTCTTGAACTTGTAGGCTTGATGAGGTTGCCCGTGGTCTGCTGCCTCATCCTCCTCACGACTCCGAAAGTGGTCGAGGACTACGAATATATATATATATATATATATATATATATATATATATATATATATACTTTATAGAGAAGAGATAAAAATAGAATGGTAGGATGTACCTGGGACGCAAGGGAGGAGAACTTGACCGACATGAACAAGGTTACACAGACAAAGGTAAAATGAATGGTGAGAGACAGGTGAAGAGGTGTTGTAGTAGTTTTTGACTCATTTGGTCTTATTTTGGAATAGAAACACACCAATTAATAAATAATTGATGATCAGAGGCACAAGCTAGGTAAAAATTCTAGAAATTTGTATGTTAATTGTAGCTTTACAAATTAGCCTAACCTTTACAGATCTGAAAAGTTAGTTGCAGCTTTCAAAAGCAGAATACTATATATATATAGGAACACACCATAAATTAGTTACGTGTACAAAAATTTGTATGTATAAAGACTGATGTTTTGCCCCATCTGAACCACATCTCATGAACCAACATCATACACAGATAACCCACCCATATCATCCAACCATCACAGAACACCCACCATAGCCCACATCATTCATCACCCACATCACAGAGTAAGGGGAGGGAAAGGGATAGAGAGTAAAGTGAGTAGTTACCCCAGCAGTAACCGCAAATCGACTCACCGTAGTAGCTCACCACATCCATCTCCTTCATGTATGCATAAGCAACAACAACCTACATCAAGAAACAAGTCAAACTCAAACCCAAAACTAGAGCAACAAAGGTCAGAGAGGTAGTTGGGGAGGTCATGGAGAGGTCGAAGAGGGTAAGGTAGATCTGACGATGGGGAGGTGGATTTGGTCGGGCAAAGGTCGATTAGACTGGCGACGTCAGCGGTGTCACCGTAGTTGTGTCACGACGGTGACACTGCATAAGACTCTTACGATAAGAGTGTCTTGTGCAGAGAACCGTGGTGTCATAACCGGCCGTGATGGGAAGAAAGACGGTGTTGGCGATGGGGTCAGGGAGAAGGCGCGACTTGGGGCGGCCGTCGGGGAGGGGGCGCGGCATCGAGGTTGGGGGCATTCGGATGGGGAGGGGAATGAGTGAGAGTAAGGGCACTGGATAGTGATGAGTTAGGGCGCAAATTCTAGCGGGCTCCTATTAATAAAGGGATATTGCAGACGGTTCCATAATATAATTATCCGTGATATGGTCTCATATCACACACGGTTTTATTATGGAACCGTCTGTGATATGATCTCTTATCACATATAGTTCCCTAATAGAACTGTCTGTGATAATATTCATACATAAATGCAAATTCAGAAGTACATATGACACATTCACATATTAGTAAATAATTATATATGAATATTTGCTAAAACTATGCTAAAACCGTTAATTTTAGGGAACTGTCTGTGATAATATTCATACATAAATGTAAATTCAGAAGTACATGTGACACATTCACATATTAGTAAAGAATTATATATGAATATTTGCTAAAATCGCTAATTTTACTAAGTAGTTCAACACATCCGCAAAGAACTTAGCATACTCATACCTAATCCTCGCAGCTTGTCATCGCAGAAGATGACGAAGTCGCCCCATCCTTCCATCATGCCACGCCTGCTCGTGCACGTGGTCGCCCTCAACAAAGACTTCCACACCGCCAGCCGCCCGACCATCTTCTTCCACACCGCTCTTGACCATGTCTCAGCGAGCCTCCAAAGACTGCCTCGCACTTTGCTGATCCTCTTGGCCGCCTCACACCTGCACGGCCGCCCGACGACAAGCTAATGTAGTTCTTGCCAACATCGCGGTGTAATGCCCCAAGTTTATAAATGTGAATAAAATGCTTTATGAATAAAGAATGAGATACTCGCCCATGTTTACACTTTGGGCAAGATGTTACAAGTTAAAAACCTTCCTTTGTAGTCAAAACCCTAAAGAACCATTCAAAGTCTTAAAGGGATACAAGATAAAACTTGTATTATGACTGGAAGTATTTTTATTAAAGCCTAGATAAATTATCTTGACTAAAAATATTTTTGTTGCATTTTTAGAAATTATTTGGGCTTAAAGAAAATTTATTGTCTTTAAATAAATATTTTTTACCTGAAATAAATATTTATGTATTTTACAAAGTGAAAATGCGGTTTATAAAATTTATCCGGGAAATATATCATCCCAAGAGCTTACAAAGAAAATTTCATGAATTTATGAATTTATTTGCTATTTTTAAAAGCCCACCAAACCTTTTACAAATTTGAATAGATTGGGTCAACTAAACCGGTCTAAACCTAACCCTAGTAATCGTAGCGTACTCGCACCTTCGTGGTTGGGTCCAACCCGCCATTTGGTCCGCCCACCACGCCCAACGCAAGTCCAACTCCACGATTGATACAAGCCGCTGATCTTCAATCGACCCGCGGTTATAACACTCACGAGCCGCCCACGATGCATTTTAATCTCGCCGTTGATCTTGATCTAACGAGCGAGGTTAGTGTGCAACCTGACAACTCCGATCCATGTTCAATCTCCACCGCTCGCTTCCAATCCAACCGTGACGCCTTTTCGCTTTAAACCTAAAGGCCGCTTTTATCTCACCGTTAGATTCAAATCCTACGCTTTTCCTTTTCTCGCGTGTTATTAAAGCCCGCCTCTCGACCGCTGGATCTTCATCGTGGCCCGTGATTAGTGTATGCATTCGACGACTCCGATCCCCGCGACAATCGTGGCTCGCCCATCCTTGATCTAACGGTATTGCTTATTTCAATTTGAAATCGAGGCGCCGCTTATGCGCCTTTGATTTCAACCCACGCACTCTTTTTGACCGTGGGCCTCTAAAGCCCAAAATCGTGGATCGCTGATTTCAATCGCACGGTCCATATGAGTGTATGCAATCGACCATCCGGCTCAACTTTCCATCCTCGACCGTAGAAATCAAATCCAACGGTGTTGCGCCATCGATCTAAAGGAGGTGACGGTATTCTTTAGCCGAGCGCTGATTTCAATCCAACGCCCGATTTGAAAGTGGACCTCAATGATTCCTTTAAAGCTCGCTTTAATCCCGATCGGTGGATCTAGATCGCGCGGTCCATATTAAATGATACCATTCAAATCATTTAATCTCTCTATTTATCGAGCGCCATTTCCAACCTGGACGCCGACATTTGTTCGAGCCTTCCGAGATGCGCTACCGAGGATGACAATGGGGCCCACATGTTAGTTGGCTCTTATCTTCTTCCTCTCTCTCTCAAATACACAGATCTCTCAGAACAGAGGAGAGGATTTATCCCAAAGTTTTTGCAACTAATTTTTGGGATAATTAGCCCTAAATGGACACCTCATCAACTCTAGATCGCTCCCTTTGCCTGTGAGCTCAACATCCATATATAAACCCTAGCCTTTTGAGTCGCAACCATTGTTGACCACCAAGCTCATTTTCTTCCTTGTCGCCAAAGGGGATTCTTGCTTCTATCCTTTGCTTATCCATCCTTAAGCATCGGTTTTACTTATAATAAAGATTGGTTATCTTTTGTAGGTTAAATCCGCAGTTTATTTCTCCATCCATCATCATCGCTGTAATCTTGGTATCTTTCCTATACTCGTAAGCTAAAAACCCTAGTTTTGATATCTTGAGCATCTTAAGGACCTTAGAGGCTCCTATGAATCACTCTTTAAGCATCAAGAGTTTCAACTTGCTTTAAACTCAAAAGTTGATATTATACCTTTCGGTTTTCCATGTCATTTTCAAGACCTAGGGTTCTTCCCTCACAACTTATCATCTTATTTAGGTTTTGACTAAACCCTAACAAAGATGACAAGTTGATCTTTCAATTTATCATCATCAATTTTAACTTCTAGTTGAGATCTGTCTGCTTTTTTTGCTCGCTTAACCGACAAAAATGAATTTCTTCTTAGTTGATGTGATCTAACTAGTTAGGTTAGACTAAGATTGGTTGGGATATTAATTATTCTAAAAGATCATGCTAAGATTCGCTTATGAACTTTTGCATGATCAATATTTCTTTTCCGAAGTTGTAATCATTCTGCTTTCACTTTTTAAAATCAAATCGAACTTTGCATTAAAACCTAATATCTTTCTTTTGAAAACATGAGGTTATAAAATGGGTTATTATCACTATTAGGTAAATATAACTTAAGCATGTCGTTAATCATGCATTTCTTTATTGATCATACAATTTCGATAATTTATACTAGTTGTCGCTTTTGGTATTTATTGATTTTATTGCTTCTTTTAGAAGTCGGTTCATCAAGCTTTTGATTATACTTCAACAACCCGAGCTCGCAATGTAAGTCTATTACTATCAAGGCAAGCATCTCTTTGCACCATATTGAACCCAGATTTTGTACAATAGTTTTTACAAATCCAAAGATATCTCAGGCATGCTATTTGTCCTAAAATACAAAATGTGACTTGTAATAGCTAGTTATAACCCGACATGGTGGATTACTTAATTATGACCATACACTCCACTCTAGTGTAGTACTCGTATACTATATGGTCTATTTTCAGATTTGGCTTAGATATGCGCCTAGAGATTTTAGAGTTTGACAAGCATATCTTGTCAAACATGGGAATCACAATCGAACTATTGTCATTTTAAACTCTTTGTCCAGCTTTAAATCACTTGTATTTGAAATTCAAATTGATCTCGACAAGAGGAAGCTAGTGATGGTGCTTTTGTGCACGAGATTGGGTTTGTGGTGGACTTGTCCCGCTTGATTAAGGACCGAACTCGACTATTCACCAAGTCCCCACGCATTTCCACATGCAAATGCATGGGCGCTGCTTGGTTAAGTAAAATGTTGAGACTATTGAGTTGGAAACAGGAGAGTAAGGATATGTGTATTGACCTTGTATGGCATAGATGCTTAGGTCCGAGGACCGCTTTTATGCCATGTGAGCTTGTATGTCAAGACGATGTTCTTAGAGGGTGAGGCGTATATGTGCCTCGCCGATATACGATACCTTAATGGTGCCGATAGCATTCTACTATGGGTAGGGAACCCAATTCGCTTTAAATTGTTTGGATCGGCACATCGACACAACATGTGTGCCCCGTGGTTAGTAGGTGGTATAGCCTACACTAGTGGGACTGGTCACACATGGGGTCCAACTCAATAGTGTTAGCTTGTTGAAAATACCAAATCTTAGTTTCCTGGCGGCATACCAAAGGAAGTATGTCATCATTCGAGGCATCCAAGGCAACGGGCTAGCTAAGTCATGTGGGTAAAGATGTACCCCGCAGGTATAAATCGTCGAATAGCCGTGTTCACTGGCCATGGACGATAACTTGAACCGATATCACCAGATAGAGATTTTGATTTCCAAAATGTGGTTTCGTTTATTTTCGGTTTATGTGAGGGAATCATGCATCGCATCGTTTACAATTAATGTATTTACTTACTGCTTTACTTTATTTTTGATTTATTAAATTGCTTTATCAAAAGTTAGCCTTTGTAGGATAAGGTGTATCGCTTATGCAAATTTGAACCTTTATACCTTCCCGTTGTAACCTTATGCATGTAACAACTCTACCCTTTGAATAGGATCTAATAACCACTTTCTTTGTTAGTTTGTGTAAGACTTGTCGAGTACCTTTTGTACTCAAGGTGCTACCACCTATTGTTGCAGTGAGGATGGTTTTCTATGAAGTACCCGTTAGCGCCGATCAGTGACGCTAACGAGTGACGCCATTTCTTTCCTCCACGCAATTGCTCGCGGGTGGATGAGGCCATTGGTGGACATTTTCCGCTTATTTTGCTTCCACAGATATCGTTAAAGTGACCAAGTCACTTAATATTATAGTACTACCGTAATGATGTAACCTTATGTTTAATTATATCAATGTATGACCGTATGTGTTTGATGCAATGTTGATGAAGGATATATATGCAATGGTCGTTGATCCCGGGAACCATTGTGAATCATATATATCCGAATCTCTGCATCGGATTCGTTATTTGTTAAATTCATATCTTTAGCATGGTTTTTAATAAAGGCGCGACTGCCTTCATTAACAATTGTGCTACAAAGATGAATTTAATTAGTAACATTTCCAATAACCGGGTCCTCACAATACTGGTATCGTGAGCATACGCTGTCTCGAGGTTAGAAGTAGCATGGCCGGGTTGTTAGAGAGTCTTCTAATAAAACTATTTTCAAGCAAAGAGTATAATTTTGAAAGCTTAAGTATGACATCTTTATTTCTTATCCTCCTTAATGTCACTTCTGCCCAACTGCTGGTTTATTTAAAAGTGAATTGTTTCTTATCCCGCCTTTTGGCCTATAGATGAGCGGTTGGTACTTGGTCAAGGAGACTCGAGTCAAGATGTTGATGGGTTCCCACTTACTCGGGACATGATGTATGCTCCAATTTCACCTATCACCGAGTATGCCATTTATCGACAGATCGAGGACCAGTGGATGGAGGAGTACCGTGCCTTCATCAACGCCATTGCTAGGCATGTAGTCGCAAAGTGTTCCCATCGGTCCAAGCACTTGCCACCTCCGAGGCTATGGCGCTCAGAAGTCGCGAGTAGGATGATGAGCCTCTTCGCCATGATTTGACGGAATTGTCTCAACCACCCTACCACCACTTCCCAATCAGGCCCTACTCCAAGTGAGCATGTTCGATGAGATACGCTTTGGGAAGACCTCAAAGCGATAGCTTGGAGAGGATGGTCCGCATCATGGACCAAATCCATCGCCTTGTGAGGGAGTTGTGGGAAACTAGGCATCGCTTTAATGAGGCCCGTGAGTACTCGCTTCTTGAGTCAACATGAACCGCGCTCGCAACGCGCTTTATGGTGACAACGAGATCTCCCCGCCGCACCACCTCTTTATCGACTTCCGCGGCGGCCGCGCGCACTGCTTATGGACAAGCGCGCCAAGCCCGATGATCGCAGTTTTCTCGCACTCGCGGATCGCACCTCGGAGGTCATCACCATTGTTGGGTTCCCGAGGCGCCTCATTAGTCCGTTGATCTCGTTGATACCGTTCCCCGAGCTCATCTTTTGAATGAGTTTCCGTGAACTTTAAACGGATTCTACGCTAGCACTCGACGATGAACCCTCGTGGTTGAGTGTCTTTCGGTTTAGTAGTGGCCCTAAATAAAATGTATGTAATAGGCAGAGTATTTTGTACAAAGTATGTAAGTTCCATTTTCGTTTGTAATCCGACATTATGGCCGACTATAATGAAAGACTGAACCAAAAATTTGTTGTATATATGAAGTTTCGTTTGGTGTTACTTGAACACATGTCATAACATGATGCATTGTATATAAAGATTTGTTTCTTTTCTAATTGCAAACTTGTTTGTGTTTGCCAAGTTTGTCCTTGTTATATTGTTAACCATGGTTTGGTAACAGATGACAGATCTACCACTCGTGCTCAAAGCAACAAGGGAAGAGTATTTCATCTTCTGGTTCCCATTCTCGTGGAGGGCCAACCAACCATCCAGCCTCCTGTGGCCCGCAAGGTGGTCCTCAAGAAGAGGAGCTTCTCCACCACCTTCAATGGCCGACGTGCTCATGCAAATTGAGCGCAACCGATGGACCAGACGCGATCTTGGAGCAGATTGCGCGCAATACTTCTTCTCCTATTGCACCAATTGTCGAGCCGAGGCCACCATGTGCGTGGTAGTCTTGTCGACTTTTAGCGGACTAACCCGCCGGTGTTCTCCAGCCTCGTGATCCTATGGAAGCCGAGGATTGGCTTCGACCATTGAGAAGAAGCTTTGATTGCTCAATGCCCGAGAGGAAAAGGTTCTTTTGCCACTATCACCGATGGGCCAACTAGCATATGGTGGGATAATCTTCTGCCATTCAATTACCGGACATGTCCCTACTTGGGATGAGTTCGTGGAGGCTTTTCGCAAGCTCATATTCCCAAGGGGCCATGATGATCAAGCAACAAGAATTTCGCCTCAAGCAAGGGCGAAAGTCCAGGACCGAATATCTTCATGAGTTCAATTTCCTGCCGATATGCTCGATGACGCTTCGACCGACCTTCGCCGCCGAAACCGTTCTTGAATGGGCTATCTCAAGAACCGCAGATGGCAAGGGCTTTGCATGATTTCGTAAATTTCTCTCATTTGGTCAATAAAGCCATTGTGGCCGAGAGTAAGAGCAAGGCGTTGAGGAGTCACGCAGCGACAATGACTTCTCGCTTGTTCCTCGTGGCACCACCAAGGCCTCGTGATGTGGTTGTCTAGACCACCACGAGCACCACCCATTTTCACCAAGGCCGCGTGTTTGCTCCTCGCCCATATCCTCCCACCACCGGGCCAGACTAAGTGGAAATCAGCCCCGCCTGTTAACAATGTTAACCTGTGGGTTATCTCGCTCATTGTGGTCGCCCGGCATTATGCCAACAAGTGTGTGGCAAAGCAGCAAGGATTGCCTCCGCTCGACCATCTCCAAAGGCTCGCGCGCCAGCTTCGCAGAGGCCACCTATCAAAGCAGATCCGCCCAAACGTGGGCATGTGAACCGATCATCAAGAGGCGCCGATACACTGGTTGTTATGGGTATGCTCCTAGTTAATTTCAGTCCAGCCATCGCTTTATTTGACTGAGCATCTCATTCTTTTATTAGCAATCATTTTGCTGTTCAACACCAGTTAGACATGCATACCCTCCAACCACCTTTTATTATTCAATCACCTGGGTCGGTCTTTAAAACCGATCAGATTTGTTGTGGGGTCAACATAACAATCCTTGGAGTAAGGTTTTTAGCAAATCTAATTGTGATTGACTCTAAAGGGTTGGATGTCATTTTGGGTATGGATTGGCTGTCCAAGAACCAGTACAAATCAATTGTTCCTAACGGTCTATTTCTATGACCAATGCAGACGCATTCAAGTTGTTTACCATTCCAAAACAATTGGCTCCCATCTTTGTGCTCACCAAGTTGATACCACCCTTCTTTGGAGTCGCATCAATTGTCTCGTGAGTATGTTGATGTCTTTCCCAAGACCTTCCCGCTTACCACCGATCGGAAGTGGAGTTCGTGATTGAACTAGTTCCCGAATCGCCCGATATCCGTGAGTCCTTATCGAATGCCCACAACGAGTTGGTTGAATTGAAGAAGCAACTCGAGAATTGCTTGACAAAGGTTTCATTCGACCGAAGTTCCTCACCTTGGGATGTCCGCAATCTTTGTTAAAAAGAAAGACAACACTTTACTGATGTGTGTGGATTACCGTCCGTTAAATGAGGTCACCATCAAAAACAAATATCCTCTACTCGAATTGATGATCTTTTGATCGCTTGTTGGTGCCCGTTTTTCCAAGATTGATTTGCGGTCCTGCTATCATCAAATCAAGGTTAGGCGGAGGACATTCCTAAACAGCCTTTCTACTCGCTACGGCTTATACGAGTATACCGTTATGTCCTTTGGTCCGACCAATGCTCCACTTATTTCATGAATCTTATGAATTCGTGTTCATGGAATTCTTGGATAAGTTCGTTGTCGTGTTCATTGACGACATTCTTATTTATTCCAAGTCCGATGAAGACCATGAACAACATTTGAGGCTCGTGGCCGAAACACTTCGTCGACATCGACTATATGCTAAGTTCAAAGAAATGTGCTTTCGCTCGTAGAGGTTGCATTTTTGGGGCATGTGTTATCTCAAGGAGGTATCTGCCGATCCAAGCAAGGTACAAGATGTACTAAATTGAAGCCTCCCAAAAGTGTCCCGCAGATTCGAGTTTTCTTGGACTTATGGTTATTACCGTAGGTTCATTGAAAATTTCTCCAAGATTGTTAAACCTTGACTCACTTTCTGCGTAAAGGGAAGAAATTTGAATGGTCACTAAGTGTGAAGAGAGTTTTCGCTTTGAGAACTCTCTTGACTAAAGCTCCAGCTTCTTACTCTTCCTGATGTTCTTAAGAGCTTCGATATTTATTGCGATGCATCTCGCCATGGACTTGGTTGTGTGCTTATGCAAGAAGGCCGAGTTGTGGCATATGCATCCCTGCAGCTGCGCCTCATGAAGTTAATTATCCTACTCATGATTTGGAATTCACGCCGTGGTCCATGCATTAAAGATTTGGCGACATTACCTCCTTGGTAATCGCTAGAGATCTACACCGATCATAAAGTTCAAGTACATATTCACTCAACTGATTTGAATATGAGACAAAGAAGATGGCTTGAACGATCAAGGACTACGACATGGGTATTCATTATCATCCCGTAAAGCCAATGTTGTGGCGTATGCTTTAAGCGTAAAGTCACAATGCAATCGCATATCTTCTCTACTCGCCGAAAAGACTTGTGTGCCGATTTCCGCACTAAGTCTTGAATTGGTAGGAGCAGTTTCTCGCCGCATTACATGTGGAGCCAACATTAGAATCTCAGACTGGAGGCCCGCATAACCGATGCCGAGGTAGCCAAATCAAGGGGAATATGAAAGCAGCAAAGCCAACAAGTTTTCTCAAGATGGTAGCTGTATGATTCGATATCGCAATCGCTTGGTAGTACTCACGATCCTCATCTAAGAAGTCTAATTTTAGAGAGGCTCATATTCCAAGTTTTTTTGCATCCCGGGAGTACCAAGATGTACGTGATTTAAAGAAAATATTTTGGTGGAGCCATATGAAGAGGCAAATTGCTCAAGATGTTGTCGAATGTGATATTTGCCAAAGGGTTAAAGTCGAACATCCAAGCCACCGTACCCTTCACTTTGCCTATTCCACAATGGAAGTGGGAAGAGATCGGATGGATTTCAGCATCGGTCTTCCCAAGACTTCCAAGGATCCGATGCCATTTGGGTGATCATCGATCGCTTAACTAAAGTGGCTCATTTTATTCCTGGCCAGACCGATTTCAATGGCAAGCAATTAGCGAGCTTTATATTGCTAGAATTGTTTGTCTTCATGGTGTTCCTAAAGTCATTGTTTCGACCGTGGTCCCCGCCATTTCCCATTTTTGGAATAGCCTTCATCGTGCTATGGGGATCGAACTCTCTTCAAGATCGCTACCATCCTCAAACCAGTGGTCAAACCGAAAGAGTGAACCAAGTAATGGAAGATCTTCTTCGAGCCTATGTGCTATCTTATAGCAAAGATCTGGAGAAATCTTTGCCATATGTGGAATTTTCCTACAATAATAGCTACTGTGCAAGTATTCAAATGTCACCTTTGAAGCCTTGTATGGGAGAGCTTGTAGGACTCCATTGAATTGGTCCGAGTCCGTGAAAGATCATTCTATGGTCCGCACTTAGTAAAGGAAGCAGAGGAGCAAATTCATCCGATTCGAGATTGCTTGAAATCGCATAGCCTCGCCGTAAGAGCTGCGCCGATCATCGCCGCCGTGAGTTGAGCTTTGAGGTGGATGACCATGTCTATCTTAAAGTGTCACCCATGAAGGGTACTCATCGTTGTAAAGGAAAGCTCGACTCGCTATATCTGACCTTCCGAATCATTGCCAAGCGAGGAGTCAGAGCTTACTAATTGAACCACTCAATCACTTTCAGCAGGCATGATACTTTCATGTGTCTCAATTAAAGAAATGCCTTCGTGTTCCTATTGAGGCAATCGCTATGAGCATCTTGATCTCCAACCCGATCTTTCATATCAAGAGCAACCAAGACGTATCCTCGACACAATGGAACGCAGACAAGAAATCGATCGCCAAGTTCTTGAAAATTCAAAGGCTAATCATTCCGAGGATGAAGCCACTTGGGAGCGCCAAGATCCGATGCAGACGAGCACCCCATCTTTTTGTTGTTTAGTACTTTCCTTTGAATCAAGAAAGGAAAGTTTAAACAAACCAATGTAAACAAAGATGTAATAATAACACTATGTTGTTATGTAAGGTTCTTCTTGTTATCTTTAAAGGAAATCAAAACAACAGATGTTGAATTTCCTCATAATTCATTTCCATTTCACTTCTTCCCGATCTTAACTTGTTCCAAATCTCTGGACTAGATTTTCTTAAGGGGGTAGGTTTGTAACAGCCCCAAGTTTATAAACAGTAATAAATGCTTTATGAACAGTAATGAGATACTGCTCATGGCATTACTGCTCATGTTTACACTTTGGCAAAGATGTTACAAGTTAAAACCTTCCTTTGTAGTCAAAACCCTAAAGAACCATTCAAAGTCTTAAAGGGATACAAGATAAAACTTGTATTATGACTGGGAAGTATTTTTATTAAAGCCTAGATAAATTATCTTGACTAAAAATATTTTTGTTGCATTTTAGAAATTATTTGGGCTTAAAGAAAATTTATTGTCTTTAAATAAATATTTTCGCCCGAAATAAATATTTATGTATTTTACAAAGTGAAAATGTGGTTTATAAAATTTATCTGGGAAATATATCATCCCAGAGCTTACAGAAAATTTCATGAATTTATGAATTTATTTGCTATTTTTAAAAGCCCACCAAACCTTTTACAAATTTGAATAGGATTGGGTCAACTAAACTGGTCTAAACCTAACCCTAGTATCGAGCGATCGCACCTTCGTGGTTGGGTCCAACCCGCCTATTTGGTCCGCCTACCACGCCCAACGCAAGCCCAACTCCACGATTGATACAAGCCGCTGATCTTCAATCGAACGCGGTTATAACACTCTACGAGCCGCCCACGATGCATTTTCATCTCGCCGCTGGATCTTGATCTAATGAGCGAGGTTAGTGTGTGCAACTGACAACTCCGATCCATGTTCAATCTCCACCGCTCGCTTCAATCCAACCGCGACGCCTTTTCGCTTTAAACCTAAAGGCGCTTTATCTCACCGTTAGATTCAAATCTCACGCTTTTCCTTTTCTCGTGTTATTAAAGCCCGCACTCTCCGACCGCTGGATCTTCATCGTGTGGCCCAGATTAGTGTATGCATTCGACGACTCCGATCCCCGCACAATCGTGGCCGCCCATCCTGATCTAACGGTATTGCTTATTTCAATTTGAAATCGAGGCGCCGCTTATGCGGGCCTTTGATTTCAATCCTACGCACTCTTTTTGACCGTGGGCCTCTAAAGCCCAAAATCGGTGGATCGTTGGATTTCAATCGACGTCCATATGAGTGTATGCAATCGACCATCCGGCTCAACTTTCCATCCCGACCGTCAGAAATCAAATCCAACGGTGTTGCGCCATCGATCTAAAGGAGGTGACGGTATTCTTTTAGATGAGCGCTGATTTCAATCCAACGCCCGATTTGAAAGTGGACCTCAATGATTCCTTTAAAGCTCGCTTTAATCCCGATCGTGGATCTAGATCGTATGTCCATATTAAATGATACCGATTCAAATCATTTAATCTCTCTATTTATCGTAGCCGCCTATTTCCAATCGGACGGCTAACATTTGTTTGAGCCTTCCGAGATGCGCGCGTGAGGATGACAATGGGGCCCACATGTCGCTTGGCTCTTATCTTCTTCCTCTCTCTCTCACACAGATCTCTCTCTCAGAACAGAGGAGAGGATTTATCCCAAAGTTTTTGCAACTAATTTTGGGATAATTAGCCCTAAATGGACACCTCATCAACTCTAGATCGCTCCTTTGCTCAGAGCTCAACATCCATATATAAACCCTAGCCTTTTGAGTCGCAGCCATTGTTGACCACCAAGCTCCTTTTATTCCTTGTCGCCAAGTGGGATTCTTGCTTCTATCCTTTGCTTATCCATCCTTAAGCACTGGTTTTACTTACAATAAAGATTGGTTCTCTTTGTAGGTTAAATCCAGAGTTTATTTCTCCATCCATCATCATCGGCTGTAATCTTGGTATCTTTCCTATACTGCAAGCTAAAACCCTAGTTTTGATATCTTGAGCATCTTAAGGACCTTAGAGGCTCCGTGAATCACTCTTTTAAGCATCGAGTTTCAACTTGCTTTAAATCAAAAGTTGATATTATACCTTTTCGGTTTTCCATGTCATTTTCAAGACCTAGGTTCTTCCCGTCAACTTATCATCTTATTTAGGTTTTGACTAAACCCAACAAAGATGACAAGTTGATCTTTCAATTCTTGTCATCATCAATTTTAACTTCTAGTTGAGACTGCTCTGTTTCTTTTGTCGGCTTAACCGACAAAAATGAATTTCTTCTTAGTTGATGTGATCTAACTAGTTAGGGTTAGACTAAGATTGGTTGGGATATTAATTACCCTAAAAGATCATGCTAAGATTCGTTTATGAACTTTTGCATGATCAATATTTCTTTTTCCGAAAGTTGCAATCGTCCCTGCTTTCACACTTTTTAAAATCAAAATCGAACTTTGCATTAAAACCTAATATCTTTCTTTGAAAAAAAGAGGTTATAAAATGGGTTATTATCACTATTAGGTAAATATAACTTAAGCATGCCGTTAATCATGCATTTCTTTATTGATCATACAATTTCGATAATTTGTACTAGTTGTCGCTTTTGGTATTTATTGGATTTTATTGCTTCTTTTAGAAGTCGGTTCTATCAAGCTTTTGATTATACTTCAACAACCCGAGCCGCAATGTAAGTCTATTACTATCAAGGCAAGCATCCTCTTTGCACCATATTGAACCCAGATTTTGTACAATAGCTTTTACAAATCCAAAGGATATCTCAGGCATGCTATTTGTCCAAAATACAAAATGTGACTTGTAATAGCTAGTTATAACTCGACATGGTGGATTACCTTAATTATGACCATACACTCCACTCTAGTGTAGTATCAGATACTATATGGTCTATTTTCAGATTTGGCTTAGATATGCCTAGAGATTTTAGAGTTTAACAAGCATATCTTGTCAAACATGGGAATCACAATCAACTATTGTCATTTTAAACTCTTTGTCCAGCTTTAAATCACTCTTGTATTTGAAATTCAAATTGATCCGACAAGAGGAAGCTAGTGATGGTGCTTTGTGCACGAGATTGGGTTTTGTGGTGGACTTGTCCCGCTGATTAAGGACCGAACTCGACTATTCAGCCAAGTCCCCACGCATTTCCACATGCAAGGTATGGGCGCTGCTTGGTTAAGTAAAATGTTGAGACTATTGAGTTGGAAACAGAGAGTAAGGATATGTGTATTGACCTTGTATGGCATAGATGCTTAGGTCCGAGGATCTGCTTTATGCCATGTGAGCTTGTATGTCAAGACGATGTTCTTAGGAGGGTGAGGCGATATGTGCCTCGTCGCATATACGATACCTTAATGGTGCCGATAGCATTCTACTATGGGTAGGGAACCCAATTTGCTTTAAATTGTTTGATCGGCATTATCGACACAACATGTGTGCCCCGTGGTTAGTAGGTGGTATAGCCTACACTAGTGGGACTCAGCTCACACATGGGGTCCAACTCAATAGTGTTAGCTTGTTGAAAATACCAAATCTTAGTTTCCTGGCCGGCATACCAAAGGAAGTATGTCATCATTCGGAGGCATCCAAGGCAACGGCTAGCTAAGTCATGTGGGTAAAGATGTACACCCCGCAGGTATAAACTGTTCAATAGCCGTGTTCACGGTCATGGACGATAACTTGAACCGATATCACTCAGATAGAGATTTTGATTTCCAAAATGTGGTTTCGTTTATTTTCGGTTTGCATGAGGGAATCATGCAATCGCATCATTTACAATTAATGTATTTACTTACTGTTTTACTTTATTTTTGATTTATTAAATTGCTTTATCAAAAGTTAGCCTTTGTAGGATAAGGTGTATCGCTTTATGCAAATTTGAACCTTTATACCTTCCGTTGTAACCTTATGCATGTAACAACTCTACTCCTTTGAATAGGATCTAATAACCACTTTCTTTGTTAGTTTGTGTAAGACTTGCCGAGTACCTTTGTACTCAAGGTGCTACCACCTATTGTTGCAGTGAGGATGGTTTTCTATGAAGCACCGTTAGCCGATCGTGGTGACGCTAACGAGTGACGCCATTTCTTTCCTCCACGCAATTGCTCGCGGGTGGATGAGGCCATTGGTGGACATTTTCCGCTTATTTTGCTTCACAGATATCGTTAAAGTGACCAAGTCACTTAATATTATAGTACTAATGTAATGATGTAACCTTATGTTTAATTATATCAATGTATGACCGTATGTGTTTGATGCAATGTTGATGAAGGATATATATGCAATGGTCGCTGATCCCGGGAACCATTGTGAATCATATATATCCGAATCCTCACATCGGATTCGTTATTTGTTAAATTCATATCTTTAGCATGGTTTTTAATAAAGGCGCGATCGTTCCTTCATTAACAATTGTGCTACAAGATGAATTTAATTAGTAACATTTCCAATAACCGGGGTCCTCACGCGGTCTCGCCGGCCGTAAAGGAGGAGGCCGAGCACGAGGCCGTGGCCTTGTGGCCGCAATAGCAGCCTGCTCAAGGAACATGAGGTCGCTACCGCAAGTCTAGGAGCGCAAAGACAAACGTGAGGCCGACAATGAAGCGCACTTTCTGGGTTGCTTCTATACGCTGTGGTTGAAGACGGCGAGGTAGTCAGAATACACCGTAATAGAATTCGAAGAAAACAAATATTCAAAGAGAAGGATTAATTAGAGTTTGATTCGGGAGAAGAATCTAACGGAGATTAGTAAATTTGATACAACATGTAATACCTCAAATGGATTCTAAGAAAATTTGATGAAGAATAATAAATAATTAGGGGAAGGACCAATTAGCAAATTATTTTAACAGAAAGAGAGGGGATTTATGCAAAACTCGACAACCCTGGCCTTGGGCCTCGCCCATGAGGCCTTGTGTGGTGGCCAAAAGGGGAAGGCACCACTCTCCCCAAAACCCTAGCCGCCCACCCTTTCCCCTCTTCCTCTTGTGGCCGCCACCTCCTTCTCCTCCCTTGGCTGCCCTCTTGCGCTCCTCCTCCACCTTTGCTCCTCCTCCGGTGAGACCATCCGCCGGGCGCGAGGATCACCCTTGGTGCTGCCCGGCCTCGCGAAGGAAGAAGGAGGATCCACCAAGTGGTGCCTGGCCCAAGAAGAAGAAGGAGGAGAAGTAGTGAGAGGGGAAAGGAGAGATCATGACCTGGGGTAGGTGTTCCACATGTCCAGCAATGGTTCTTCAAGGGTTTGTCTCTTTCCCTTCCGATTAGTCGCGAATTTGATTTTTAAGCCGAGTCGGGTTCAGATCGCGTTCTGTCCAGAAATTTGCGTGGCTGTTTTCGTATCCTTAGAAGCAGAATCTGGGAATCTCGTCTCCTAGAGAATTGTGGACAATGTTCTTAGCTTTCAGTGGCCGCCAAGAACATCTGATTCCGACATTCGAGTCAAAAGTTATGTTATTTTTAGTGTTTACTGTCCAGAATCCTGACGAGAATCTGCAGTCATCTTGTTTAATAAATAAGAAATTGTTAAGTGCCGAATTAGAACTTGGGATCTCCTATAGAGTTGTAGGTTATCTCGTTACCTTCATTGCCGACAAGAATCACATCATTTGGACCTTTGTAGCAAAAGTTATGATTTTTCTAAGGAGTCTGTGCTGTGGAATGGTGGTTGGTCTGACAGGTTTTAGTGTTTCGACTTAAGAGTGTGTTTAGAGGACAAATCAGAGGGGCTCACCATAATGAAAATGGAGATAATCCTTCCAGCTTTCAGGAAAACTAAAGATCATGAAATTCGGACGAACGTAGAGAAAGTTATGATAATTTCATTGTTGCTGTCCAGAGACCCGACGCGAGAATTGATACTCTGTTGTTTGGTTTGGTAGGGCTAGTAAAGGACCGAATCAGAGAACCTCACCAACTAGGTTTAGAAGGAATTCAATAACCTTTTCAGATTGTCCAAGATCAATCCATTTGGATTTCTATACTTTTAGTTATGATGTTTCAAGGGGCTGTTCTCTGAAAAGAAAACTGACAGCTAGCAATAGAGTTGGGGATCGCTTAGTGGACGATGTGCTCATTTTGTGTTTATGGTTTTGTTATTAGACTTATATGGTAGCCTTAGCATGTCTCAATTGTATGTCCAGGTGTGGGTTTGGCCCGGAGCAGTACCTTATCCTCGACATCCACCTTCGCACGGTTGAGGCAAGTGCATTATTTGTTATATGGGTGTGATTGATTGGCTATGTTTGTGTGCTTTTGATATATGGTTGCATAGCAAGATGGCTTACTTGATGATTGTTTAAGTATGATGATTGCTCAATTATGCTTATGCTTTACTGTGGTACAATGTTGTTGTCTTTGCAAGATTGTCGCTGAATAAGAGATGAGCATATGCATATTGAGAACATGCCGAGGCTTGATCACGCGTGACCAAGCATGTTTCTTCGAGATCCCCGCCATGAATGTGACGGGCTCGAGATCCCACACTCGTGGAGTGTGGGTTGAGGTCCCCGCTACTTTGCGGAGTAACGGGCATTGGTCCTCGTGGCGGCGCCGCACGTGCATGGGTATGCGCGACGGTTGCATACTCTGACACGTGTAATGCACACAGAAGTTAAAGATAAAGGATCCTCGAGCATTGCATTTGCATATGAGATGTTCTATTGTTGATCTCCTTTACGTGGATGCCGATGTTATAGTTTCTTTATGTACTTGCTGAGTCTATGGACTCACTCTTGCTTTTATTGTTGTTTTAGGTACCGAGCCAAGAACGACATGCATAGGGAAAGTAGATCGCTAGTCACACACATGCCACACTAACTAAATAAAGATGAATGATCTTCAACGTGATTGATTTTAGTAAATGCAAAGATTATTATGTTTTGTCTCATGCAATGGATTAAATGTAATAATGATGAGTAGTGGAACTTTATCTCTCTAGTTATATTAAATACTTAGCATGTCTTTGATTATCTTTTGATGTCTTTGGATGAAAGTTTTAGTTAATATTTGATTAATCTGTGTTGGAATCTTCGTGTAATTAACTTTACAATGGAGGTTCTCGCCAAATTTATTAAGATTGTCAGATAGTAGCATTCTGGTCCCTTCGACCGGAGGTTACAAGAGCGCGCTGTCCTACCATTTCATCGCCTCCTCCCGCCCAGCCGCCGCGCGCCCCCATAGCACGCTCCTTGGACGCTTGTACATGGCCTTACAACTAAAATTCAAGACGACATAATCTTAGTAGAAGAATTACTCCATAAGAGAAAATTAAAAGGCCAAATTAAGGTCGTTGTTGCTAGTCAAATTCAGTTAAGAACTGGATATTGGACACAAAATAAAATCAACAAGATATTATTTTGCATCGTATCAACTAATACGACTTTTCAGTTTTTCTCCTTTTTATAGATTTTCAGAGAAATTACAATCAGGTTCTCTATCGGAATTTGAAATCGAAACGAACACCAAGTTTTCCAAAATTAACTAGGATATGATACGCCACGTCATCTTTAAACCGACTCTAAAGAAAAACAGTAACATTATATCGTCTCTTCTGCACCTACCAAAACAAGAGAACGTAATGCATACATAGCTCTCGAGGTCGCAAAAATCGAATGGGTCGAGGAGAGATCACGCCACGCAGGTCGACGATGTGGACAATGACATTGTGAGGAAAGCGACGCGATCGCCGACCTCCTCGCCTTGGTCCTCACTATCATGCCCGTATGCTCACCATGGCGCACGTATTCAATATCATGTGTGCTCACCATGGCGCGCGATGATCATTCTTATAAAATGTTGAAGAGACGATCATAAGTCGAAGATTGAATTATCACAAATGGTTCTTATTGAAAACCGTGATGTGACATTCAGAATGACACGGTTCTTATTAAAACCATCCGTGATGAGCCCTCCACTTCAGCTTGTAAACATAAGAAGAGGAGCGCCAACCATATTTATGAAAAATAATTCCCAAACGATGCTTTGTTACCAACGATTTATTAGGAGCAATTTAATAAATCCTATTTGTCGACTTCCATCTTTATTCGTTAATTTAATCTTACACAAGTTGTTGAGCCTATAAATAACCATCAAAAGGGCGGAACTAAGAAAATCACTCACAAATTTCTCATCTTTTCTTACTTCCATTTCTTCTAAAGTTTTCATATCCATACCCTTCTAGTAAGACAAAATTCATGGAACAAGTTGACTTTTCGACCACCGCGCATGGAAATAACAAAATCCATGGATGATCGATCAACTACTTCAATTTAGGTGGTCGGAAAGTCAATTTAGTCTATGGATTTGAAGTCTTCAAGAAATTGGTAGAAGATCATATCCCTACGATCGTGAGCACTTCATCGTTCATGATGAAATACTTCTACATTCGATCGATCGATCACGTGAAGAAATACTTCTACATTCTTCTATTGATCGAAAGTTACACATCAATATAGTGAAGTTACACATGAAATGTAACAAGGTGATCAGAGGACCTGAATATTTAACTAGTAACACTTAACCTCCAAATGGTTCTAGCGTTACTAATTAAACATTCTAAGTTTCGATGGACATATGCTTCCTGCACTGCAGCATATGCACATCATCACAAAATTACACATCATTTCCATACAACATACATCACTAAGTTCAATAACGACATACATAAAGTAAAGTTATTACAAAAGAGCCGACCGCCAAATAGAACAATATACAAGAAAGACAATGGAAGCAAAAGGTGCCATAAGATGGCTAGAACAAAAGTCGACTGTTAATCACACAACCCACAAGGCAACCGATCGGCCGCCAAGCTAGTCGCCCAAGCTACCACAACAAAGCTCACAAAAGTGAGGCCCTCGAGCTCACCTTCTTCCTCCGCAACAAATACATTTAAGCAAGATAACCGAGTACACAAAGGTACTCGCAAGATCGACGGTGGAATAGCAGCACCTATTCATAAACTACATGCAAGCTTATTTAGGTGGAGGTTGTATGTCTCATTTTGCATAAAGCCAACTTTATTTGCAATAATGTAATACATTTAAAAGCAAGTTTGCAAATCTATTTTGTTGTCAACATAAAAGCGTAATAAAGATACATACAAGTAACCACCTGGAAGTGACTATCCCAATAGTCACCACAACATAGCACGAATCCCCTATTCGTACCACCCATCAAGTTTTAATTAAAAGGTTGTAGTATAACTCTTGAAAGACCTTGCCAAGCGTGTCCATAACCTAGGACGAGGCTATTCGAATAGTTTTAACCCCGCAGGATGTACCAATGTACCCACACTCGCACCGCCTTTAAGCCACAAAGCACACTCAAGGTATGCCGGCAAGGCTAAGTCCTACGAGACGCTTTCCAATATTGTGCATTGACTACGAGCCGCTGTGATGGATAGAAACTCATACGCTTACATTGCAAGCCGAAAGACAACAAATCCCATCACGGTGAAGTCTTTCTGACACTACAATGCTCCCAACACCATCCTCCCGCGACTCTTCGCACCCGAGCCAATACACGCCAAAGTACTAAGTCAAGAGAGGTCTCATACCTCTAGTGTGGTTAGCACGCACAAATGCTTGGTTTAGTGTAACAAGATGTTCGGTCCTTGTTGACTCTGCACCATTCCAGCCACACCTAAGCACACCAACATACCATTGTGCCCAAGTCTAAATCATTTTATTTTCAGCTTTTAGTTTTCATAAATAGACATGACACAAGGTGGAAATCATAATCATAATAAGTTTTATAGATCAAGGTTATCGACAAGTCGATAACCGCCATTTCTACCGGCTAACATGGCTAAGCAATTAATTCGCAAACTACTAAGTGACAAGAGCTCATCCACGAACTCTAAATCACAGCAATGCCTAGGCTCATGGTAGTAGAGGATAATCATTTGCTAAGAAAATACATCTACTAGGCCAACTAACGACAATAGTTTAACACAAAGTAGCAATGCATACATAGAAGTTGTAATCAACGTAAATACTTAAAATACTGGGATTAACATGATCAAACTGCTTGCCTTGCTGGATTTGTTCTTGCTGCAGAGGGAGTGCTCTGGTTCAATAAATTCTTCGAACCTAACGCGAAAAGGCGATAAAAACCGATAAGAACGAAGAACACCAAAAGGAACTCAACAAAGAATGAACATCCAAATCCAATGAAATTTCTACAGCAGCTAGAGGTTGATTTTAGACAATTTTAGAAACAAGAAACACTCCAATTGACTTAGCATGAAAAGTTATGGCCAAATTAAATTCTCTCAGCCTGAAAAATCATAATTAAATTAATTAGAGTTACTGTTCAAGGCGAAAATTTCTAGAATGATCTGGAACTTGAAATTTTTATGGTAGGTAGATATGGTCATCCTAACAACAGCAAAACTGAGTTTGCATAAATTGGAGTTATAATGAATTAGTTATGATTTTTCTAAGTTCCAAAACTAGCATATATCATTTCTCAGGAACATAAATAAAGACAAGGCCCAATTCATATTAAAGCATGTCTACAGACCAATTTTACCAAGTTGAGTTGCTCAGTAAGGATTTACAGAGAAGAAGTTATGCAATTTACACATTTTCAATGAATTTCTAAACAACCATCTCACATTAACAAAATCATGTAGTTAAAGTCATTTTCTACTATATAATAAAGCCTAAATTCATTCTCAGATTAAAGTTCGATTACAACAGAGCTACAAAGAATCGGAATCAATCAAAAGGAATTGAAATGACAAAGTTATGCACTTTTGAAATTTGAAACCTTAAAAGACTCGTAAAATTTGAGCTCTGGAGGTCCAACCGATCCGAACGAATAAGGAGAGGTCGGGTCGTTGATCTTGCATCGCAGGCCACAACCTCGGCACAGCAGACGGAAGACCTCCTCCCGCATTGGGAGGTCTCGACCGTTGAGATCTCGATCCAACGGCCACGACCAAAGGCATGCACAACAGACGCAAAGGAGGTCCTCGCGCCATCAGGTCGTGGACCGCCGACGAGATCCGCGGTCCCGAGCACTAGGAGGTCCTAAGGGTAAACCTACGGAGGGAGGTCCGACGGCTAAGATCTCACGGAGGAGGTCTTCAACGGCCTAGATCTCCGCAGGGAGGTCTTTAACGGACACGATCAAGTGAGGAGGTCCTAGGCGATCAAGATCAAACGAGGGAGGTCCCGATCGGCCGATTCAACCGAGGAGGTCTTGGACGGCCAAGATCTACTCGGGAGGTCCTAAGTGACAGTGGTTTTAACGGAGGAGATCCGGACGGCTCGGATAAGGCCTAGGAGGTCCTGAACGGTCCCAGATCGCCACGAGGAGGTCCGAGCGCTAAGGATTTTACAAAAAGAGATCTAACGCTCAGATCAAAACCGGGGAGGTCATGAACGGCTAGGATTGAGCCTAAGAGGCCCTGAGCGGGGTTTTCTTTGTAAAAGACCAGGGTGGCTTTTTCACAACGAGGACCCCGAGGGTGGTCTTTGTAAAATGACCGAGGGGAGGTCTTTTGCAAATAGGACCCGTGGAGGTCCAGTGGGGTTTTGGCAAATGACCCGCAGGAGGTCCTTTGCGCAAGAGTGGTCCTAGCGGCTAGGATTGAACCGGGTGGTCCTAGACGGTTAGGATCAACCCTAGGAGGTCCTAGCACTAAGAGTTTTCATGACCAGATCTAACGGCCAAGAGCTAATCCTAGGAGGTCTTTACATGCGTAGATTAACCCTAGGAGGTCCCGGGACTAGAGTTTCACAGATAACGCCCACGCACGCATCCGATTCAGGTGCTCTTAAAATGGCTACGATTACACTAGGAGGTCGGGCTTAGAGGACACGCGCAGACCGCCAGAAGACAAAGAATAAAGACTACCCTGACAACCTTTAATACCAATCATTGGGCTACTGTGGCTCGTCCAAAACGACACTCGCAAACACCGGTCAAAGGAGAGCTCACTGTCGGGCGACGTGGACCACGCCGCGGGAACCAAGGGCACCACTAAGCTCATAAAAGCACCACGGACCCATCGGGCTAACTCTCGACGGCGCGATGGTTTAACACCGGGCGAGCCGAGAGGGTGGAATTAGGTTTTGAAACCGACAAAATCTAGAATGCTTGCTACGCCTAATCAAGCTAAGCCTAGAGCTCAAAGACTAAAGAGGACTCACCAGGCAAGGTGAGGTCCAAGGAGCTCTGAGGGGAGGTTGATGCCGAAGGAGGTGCTCCGTGACCAAGCTTGCGGAGACGAAGAAGAAAGCAGGACGGCCTTGAAGAACAGTCCCCACAATGCCTCCTCAAAACCAACCGATTCGGTTAAGACAAGATGCCCTGTGGATAATTGAACAAGTTGGAAAACCAAGTTCGCAATTAAACCACAGGAGCTCGGTGATCTTGATGAACTTCAAAACCGACAATGGTGGTGTTCTTGAAGTTTGGTGGAGGGAGAGAAAGACTAAAGGAAGCAGGAGGAGCTCTGGTCTTAAGAAGACAAAGGAGCAAAGCCATGGGCAGAGGCAAGCCGGTGCACACACCCGCCATGGACTTGCTAGATGTGACAGAGCGGTAGGGGCTGACTTCTTTTAGGCAAAAGGTCCGACGATAAATGTGTGGCGAAAGAGACGTTGGGAAGGACCAAAAGTGACAGCCATCGCTCCCAACCGCTCGACTCACACACGCATCAAAAGTGGAAAACCATGATGACCAGTGGCTCGAGGAGGTCCCGAAGAAGAACAGGCTTAGGAGGTCCCGACGATCCCGATTTGCATGGGGTGGTCCCGACGCCCTGCATCCTCGAGGTGGGGAGGTCTTCGCGTGAGGAGGTCCAGGAAGGTCCTAGGAGCCGAGGGGAGGTCGGGCGCTGATTCAAATCCAACAGCTTACACACGCGCCCGAAAGTGCGGTTGAGTGGACTGGTCCAACCGTGACGGTTGAGTTAGGCTCTGCTCGAGCCCAGTCCGACTCAAACCAGATTCGAACTTTTTGGTTTTGAGAAGGGCTGACATTTGGAGAATTGTTTGAGGTAGCAAACGAACTCTAAAAATTATGAAATTTTTACAGCAGCTTGTTAGCTGAGGGATTGACCTTGAATAAAATTTTCAGAGGTTTTGGTGTTGTGGATTTTCCTCCAAAATTTACTAAGGTGCTGGTCCAAGGTTTGACCAGATTTTGAATTGGGTTGACTTTCCTCCAACAAAGATTCAAACAATTTCTAAAAATTGTGGAATTTTTCAGAGGAGCCCAAGCCAACCCAAGAATTTAGGAAAAATATTTCCAGGAGGTTATCACAAGGTGGAACAAGAATGTTTTTGAAGGATAAAGATTTGGATCAAAGACTTGTGACTTTGTATTTCCATAACTTCTTGTACAAAAGCTGTTCAAGACAAACATGGAATACAAGAAAGTTTTAATTTCTACTCATTTTCTTACATTTGAAACACAAGACTAAAATTGGGATATTACGTTGACTACTTATTACATATCTTCCGCTTTCTTCCGTTGGGAAAATCACCAATTCAACTACTTTAAAAGATCAACTGCCCGATTAGGAGTGGTTGGAATCGACTAATCGCTTGTTTCTAATTACGCATGGGCCCAATAAATAACCATCTATGAATTTAGTAGTATCACAAACAGCTTTTTGTTCGTAATCGCCCGTGATACTTCACGCATGCCTTCAATATGAATTGTCTCGTGATATTACATCTTACTGCACGGTTTGTAACGTAGCGAATACAGATTTGCCTCTAACCTAAAACCGCTCGTGATTGCATGTAATACGTATTTGTTTTGGTCACCGTTCGTGATGATGCGCCCAATATTAGCCTTTTTGCAGAGTGTTTGCAAGTTGAAACCACTTGAGGAGAAGTAGGCCCCTGTGAAAAATGCCTCTCAAGTATGGCAATGCCCAAAAATTGTACTAGGACATATATAAATTTTGCATGTAATGTACTAACTACTAAGTTGTAGCAACAATTATACACATGTACATATTGTAAATCATAAAATAAAGAGAAGAACAACATATGCTGAGTTGATGACTTGTTTTGATCCTAAGTCCTAACATATATTTCTTGATGAATGTCTTTTTTTGAAATTGCAAAGCAACACCCTGCAAGTTGAAGAGAAAAAAATCAACAAATTGTAATGAACAAAATATTGATAATATGATATAGCAAGTAAATAACATAAGTACAGGACAAGTAGAAAAAAATAGCATAACACAAGTTACATCACAAAGATGACAAAGATAATGAACTAAGTTTTGAATAGGAGTTATAACCATTAAGCATAAGTGCATAATCAATAACTTATAGGAAACAAGTTCTGAATGAGAAACAACAAAAATTGATAGCGAGGAGTCTAGGACATCAAATTGCTATGTTCTAAGTCCGAAAGTAGCAAAAGTAGGCACAATGATCATTCATGATTCAAATCAACCATCCAAGTCATCATCCAATTCAAACCTGCTCCTCCTCGTGACTTGCTCCACCAAGATAAGGAGTAGATGGTGGAGTGTCGTCATCATCCAATTCTTCATCATCAACCACAAAAGTATCATTTTCATCATCATCTCCACTACCATGCTCCACCTCATCAACATTATGAGTAATCCTTGACTTTGAATGTCGAGCATAAGTAATATGAGGGCCTATGGGCCGGTCACTAGACTTGCTAGCACCACCATGAGCTCTCCTAGGAAGATTGTGACCTCTTTGAGTGTGCGATGCACCAATAGCTTCATCAACATGAGCCCAAGTTAGATGATCACCGCCACTAGTACCGCCTTGATGAACCAGCCAAAGATTGATGTCCACCCATTCATTATCCTATTAAAATTCTTCTAGGATCAACGGGTTAGATTTCTCTCCTTTAGAGCCTTGCTCACGCAACTTTTGAAACCTACTTGCCATTTTTCGATTGTATAAAATATACACCAACTTATTCAATCTCTTGTGCTATAAACGGTTTCTCTTTTTGGTATGGATCTACAATCACAAAAATATAAGCATGTCAAAGGCGGCTGCAATGAACATAGACTCATTGAATTGACTAGTAAAGTAGTTATGCTAGTTACTTACAAATGAAAATGTACTCTAATTGCGCTCGCATCCGAACGCCGAACAACAAAAACTAATGATTCGCTTTGCTAAACATTGGAGCTCATAAGCAAGGCCACCATATGCATCCCACTAAAGAACTACAAAAGATAATGCAATTCAAAGTTCAAACATAAAGAGCCTAGTAAGGAGAAATTAAGAAATCATTGTACTACTTATACTTACGAGGACTCTTTTTGTCTCGCTTTTGATCGGCATTTTCTTCTCAAGCAATCACCTTCGTTCCGTGATAATCATTAGCTTGCCTACTTATCTTGCTTTGTTTATCATCATCGGTCTCCATCTTCCATAGCACATCATTGAACATCAACCGTAGCTTTGTAGCAAGTCTTTTATTAGTTTCTTTAATGTCAAAAACTTATTTGGATTCAAGAACAATGTTGCTCCATATAACTTTTGCTCCATTTGGTTGTCCCACCGTTTGTCAACAATTGCTAGCACGTCCTTGAATAAATCTTGCTTGTGTTGCAAAGATTCATTGATGTTTGTCTTCGCAACATCCATAGCCATACATCCAAATATCAAGCATTGCCGCCTCTCATTACCATCAAGAATCCTCAAAGCAATAAGAAGTGGTTGTGAAGCTCTCATGCAATTTTCCACCAATTCCAAAACGACATAGAAAGCACAATTCGACAACCGCCTTCCCCGGTTCTATGGTAGACAATTTGTTCTCATTCCATCCTTCACTAACAAAGTGACTTTTCAAATCTTGCCTATGCTTGAACATACCGCCAAGGCGAGGAATGATGTATCCCTACCACTGCCTTATTCCTTATTGCATCAAGAATCCTTCCATGCCTATAAATAAATCAGAGACCCTCTTGCCTTAGTAATGCAATTGTTGAACTCTTCTATCTTCTCAATGCCCTCTAGCATAAGGTCCAAACAATGAGCAGCACATGGGGTCCAAAATAAAGTAGGAATCCTGTCCATTAGAATTTCGCCATCGCTTTGTAGTTAGATCCATTATCTATCACGATTTGAACTACATATTCCCTCTCGATGGAATCATTTTTTCCTCCAACAACCTTGCTAACAAGTTTGCATCAATTGATTCACTAGAAACATTAAATGACTCGAAGAAGAAAGTACCTTCTGGACTATTGACTAGAAAATTGATCAAATGATGCCCATTCATTTCGGTCCACCCATCGGACATGAGTGAGCAACCATATTCTTGCCATGCCAACTCATGCTTCTCCCTCAATGCATCTGTCTTATTCTTTGCCCTTTCAAGCAATAGCAACCTTATATCATGGTAACTAGGCGATTTATACCCAGGACCAAATTGCCCTATGGACTCCAATAGAATCTTCCAGCTTCTTGAATTGATAGCATTGAATGGTATGTTGTTCTCGTAAAAGAAGTCACTACATGATCATTGATAATTTATTGTTGTTCCTTTGTCTTTTTGTACATTACTCAAGCGTAGGTTGAGTAATGCTCGAGCCATGCCTCTCGTAAACAACCTCTTTGGTGTCTTTCAAGCATATCAAGAATCGATTTAGTACACTTCTGTGGTGGCCTAGCCATGGTAAAAGAAGCCATCGATTGCTTCCTTTTGCAAACTGTCCCTGAACTTCGTTGGTCCTCTTCTTCAACACCATCACCTTCTCCATCTTCAGTGTCATCCTCCTCATCTAGCACCATGGCTTTGAACTTCCTTGAATTCTTCTTCAAGTAGTTATGCATCTCCTTCCTGATTTCTGCTATTGCCTTGGGATATTTCTCCACATCATTGTGACCCCCCCCAGTAAGGTGCCGCTTCAATCTTCCCATTTCAACATGGACTCTCTTGTTGCAAAGAGTACATTGGACGAGATCTTTTCTCTCTAAATCTAGCTAGAACCCATATTTCCATGCCGGGTCTTTAGACTTAGCCTCCGCCTAGGATCCTTGGATGGATCATATGCCTCGGCGTTAGTGGTTGCAAACACACCACTTGTTGGTCATCAATGTCTACCATGGTACCTGTAGAGGGTGAAATGGAAATGTCAAATTGTGATATACATATACTACTAGTAGTGCTACTGCTACTAGCCTATTACTATTGCTATTCACAATTACTACCAATTCTACTACTACAAGCCTACTACTACTACTAGTAATCCCGCTACTACCTAGTGCCTACTACTACCGCCACGCTATGTAATACTGCTACTACTACTACTGCTATTACAAACTACTACTACTAAAACAGAGAAGCAAGAACATTACAACAGAGTAGCACTAGCAGACGTAGTCAGTAGCGCAAGCAGTTAGCACTTAGCACTCTAGCAGAGACAGCACAGCGGCGCAGCGCAAGCAGAGGGTGCAAGCAGAGTGCAAGCAAGCAGAGGCAGAGTGCAAGGTCAAGCAAAGCCAGAGGAATGAGAGGAGAGGAGAAAGGGGAGGAGGAGGGAGTGCTCACCACGGCTGGAGAGGTTCGAGGAGGAGGCGACGGCAGTGGACAAAGCAGGTGGGATGGGGTCGACAACACGGGAGGGCCGAGGAGGAGGTGGCGGCGTGTCATGGACGTGGGTCGACAACGACTCAGAGGGCCGAGGAGGTGGCGGGCAGGTCGTGGATGACAAGAGAGGCAAGGAGGGTCGAGGAGGAGGCGCGCAGGTGGCACGGTGTTGTGGATGGGGCGGCGATGGGCTAGGTTCTCTCTCCCACGACGCCATGGGACCGGGAGAGCCGAGTTCGATTGGATCTAGTATGTACCCTTCCTCTCTCGTATTTTCTCCTTCGCAGCCGAGGCCGACATCGCCGCGAGGCGCCCGACTCGCTACCTGGCCGACTAGTCGCAGCTAGTCACCGACTAGTCGGCAAGTCGACGACTAGCGCACTAGTCGAAGTCGACGCACCAGCTTCTGCTCGCGTCGACTAGTCGACGATTAGTCGCGACTAGTTGCGTGACTTGATAACCTTGCTAGGAGATTTTTCAAAGTACGATAATCAGGGGTGTTGTGCAACTAGACGCATGTGTGTAAGTGGCGGCACGCGGGGCATGGTTTGCCTTAGCACTTTAGTTCAAGAATTCGTACATTACTCATACGTTGTCTTGCTGGTGGATGCGTTGATGCTAGGATGGGCAGGCTGTCGGGAAAACGTGAAAGAAAAACAATCAGTACCCACTGTGGAAGGATAACAATGCAAAATTGCAAACATGATGGTTGAAGTATAAGTGAATTGTCTGTGTTTTCTCATCAGCTTAAGCTTTGTGGTGAACTATTTTGTGCATGCAACTCAATATGATATCGAAACCCAAAGGTCTTGAGATCGAGACTCGGCTAGAGCAATAAAAAAATTTTGCAGCTTACTTCTATTCTACGTCTTAGGACTGATAAAGCCTACGCGTGAGAGGGAGTATTGAAGTATAAGTAAATTGTCAGATTTCTCATCGCCTAAGCTTTTCCTCGACCGCACAACACCGCAATATAATCGTCCGCCTTGATGTAGTATCTCCTCACTGCACCAATTTAACGTCACACACAAAGTTGTTGAGCCTAAACGGCGAGCGCTGCTTGGATTTTCCATGGTTAAATCCTCAACAATCTTCACTAACTAAATGACCAAAGCTCTAACCCTGAGGCAATCAATTGTTTTAGCAAGATGCTCTTTCCTTCAAAATATTCACAAAATGCATTTATCTTTTCGAGGAGAGTTCAAATGGAGTCTCAAGATATAACCATTGTATGCTCCTTCCATCGCTCTGATTTAACTCGAAATGTTCGATCTCAACTATCCGATCGGCATAACAAAAATCAGTGAGGCGTAATAATTATTTAGTAAGCTCAGAATAAATCTCCATCCGATACAACAAATACAAATCGAGATAACCGCTGATGCAAAAAAAGCTTGGGCGTAAAATGCACAACAACAATCCGAGATAGCCAAACAAAATATACAACTACGCAACAAAACAAACCCTTCGATGCAACAAAACAAACCCTTCGATACAACAAAACATCCAACAAGAATACAACATGATGCAACAAATGAAAATCATTGTTGCAACATCTAATGACACCTACAACAACAAAAAGAAAAATCGTGAAACAAATCAACATATTTGTGCAACACCCTAACTCTTACCACAACAAATTTTTAAAAATAAAACAACAAAAATTCTTGATGCAACAAAACACCAACCTCATCACTACTTCCGCTTGTCAAAACTCGATCCGAGACGAACCCAGCCTTCATGGCAATGGGGCGCCCCAAATTTCTTCAACAACAATGGTACATCGTCGGCCTCGACCGGGACATGTAGGGGATGGACCGTGGTGGTCACCGGAGATCAATCCCGCATGGCGATGAAGCTCGGATGGCCATGGTGCCGCTCGTGAAGGTCGCGCCCACCACGCCAAGGCCGAGGAGGAGGAGGAGGATGGAGGCTGTAAAGCCTGAGGAGGCAGCGGATCACCACAACAGATGGTCTCGTGCGCTACACCCCACCATTGAGTATACATCATCGGGAGCCTTGATGTACCGTCGCGGACTTGGGAAGAAGCATGGGAGGGGGGTGGAGCATGGAAAATGAAGGAAGATGGAGGATGAGAGAGGTGTTGTGTCCCGCATGTAGAGGGGAATGGAGGTGGTCGGTTGAGATGAGACGGGAGTGGAGTTGATTAGATCCGATTGAGTAGATAAGGACTAGATGAGTGGCTAAAGACAAGAGATGAGTGGTTAAAGACAAGTCACGAGGCCCGGAGCGAGCTATTTAATGGGATATCAGATCCAAATATTCTCCTACACACACACAGAAAACGGTATGGTACTCCTGGAGTACGCATTACTCCTACTTCTCATATACCACTTAAATTATATGATGATACTTTTATCTATTGAAGCATACACAATAATGATTATAAGATGCCTCAAAGTGAGTTCTATGAAATTTTTATCAAAGTCCACTTTTTATATCAAAATTTGTGTATATACTTCTTTATATATGAAAAAGGTATATAACAAAAATAAAGGGCTTCAATGAAAATTTTCCAATAAAGTCTTGGAGTATCTTATAATTGGTATTTAAGTATACTAAAAGTAGTGGTGGAAAATGGTAAAGGATAATCCGCTTTATCCAATATTCGTATTCAAGAAAATGCAAATGTGGTAAGTAAAATCCGCATTCAATGAAAAATGAGTACTATCTAGAGAAAATGGATAGTATCCGTATTCGGGGAAAATGGCCTTTATCTTTATCCAGTATTGGTGTTATTCAGATCCGAGGAAAAACTTATCCATTTTCCCTGATACTAATACTATCGCTTTTTTCCCCTGATACTGAATATGAATACTATCTGCTTTTTTCCTAAATACGAATACTATCCGCTTTTTTCCGGAGTGTTTCGTTTTGACGGGTCTTGATTCGCATCAACCTGTGGCTATTGGGTGTTCTACCGAGATTTGTCGCAAAAGTTGTAGGATATTCGCATTCGACCGAATTGAGTACATATTCGATTCAATTCACACAACATTTGATTTGTATTCGTATTCGAGAATGTTCGAATTGTATTCATTTGAAAAATATGGATTTGTATTCGTATTCGAGACTATTCGACCCGATTCGATCCGCTTCCTTCCCTAATCGAAAGTGATAAAGAAATATAATATGTTCGCTAGTGGTATATTGAAGTGGGAGTACATACTCCTGAGTACGAACAGATGTCTCCTTCTACTCCGGGTGTAGTTACGCTCACATCCGATATACCACCTAAAAAACTTGACATACTCTTTTATCACTTTGGATATACTTATATACTAATTATAAGATACTTTAATGTGAACCACACTAAAAATTTGCAAGAGAGTCTATGCTTTTAACATATTTTGTAAATACCTTCATATTCATACATAAAAGGAGTATGTCTAAAAATTATACATACCACCTTTGAAAATATATAAATACCACCTAGATGGTCTTATGTACTCTTATACTACATATACGCACTCGATTGCACAAGATACTCCCTACATTATGAGATACGTAATAGGGATTAACTAATCTCGATAGTAGAAAAAGGTTTTTTATATATATATATATATATATATATATATATATATATATATATATATATATATATATATATATATATATATATATATATATATATAATGGAATTTCGTCATCTTTGTTTGCATTGCATTGCACGTAGCAACACGGTTCGGTTTCCGTCCCGTGTGCGTCTCTGATCAGCTTAATTTCCACCTATATATCTCGCGTTACCCACCCACCTGCCGCGCGCAAAGCAAAAGGATCGAATTTGACCGTGATACTACACGGCTTTTCCCCTCGTTTCTCGTCGTCGCATACTCGCGCGTGCGAGTTCGGTGCAGCAGCAGCATGAGGCGCGGTTCCGCCAAGTCGTGGCTCCTCCGCGCGGCCTCCTCGCGGCTGTTAGAGTTAATCTTGATGTTTATTAGTAGTTTTTGATTAACACATATAATTAGGGAGTTAATTATTTAGTGGCTACATGCGCGCGCGTTAGGCTAGTGGGCAGATGTGGCTGTATGCGCGCGCGCGTTAGTTGGGTTAATTGTTAGTGCCTGCGTGATCGTGGCGTGAGTAGTGGGCTGTTAGCCCGGCGTTGCTTGCATGTGTGCTTTATATATCCCTGTAGTTTTGTTGTTTCAGTGAGAGTTGAAGAGAGAAATACAAGCAGAAAATTGTCCCAACCGTGTTTGTTTTCTCTGTTCGCCAGTTGTTCTCGTGTGAGTTCATGCGTGACTCGCGATGAGCGAAGTTCTCCCGGGCGGCTAACAATTGGTATCGAGCGAGGAAATGCTGCGGGCGCGGGCGCGGATGAGCGCAGCACAAGCGCACAGCGCCGCGAGCATCGAGCACGATGCGGTGTGCGCAGCGCGGAGTGCGCGTGAGGCGACGGGCTCAGAGCGGCGACACGCGGAGCTGCGATCCGCGCGACGCGGGAGTGGCTCTGCAGCGCGCGCACGGCCGGGGCTTAAGAGGTAGCGGTGAAGAGTGGAGGCGGCGTGTCTCCAAAACACATGCTACCAAGGAGCGCTGCCATCAATCGGCAAGGCAAGATGGGCGAATGTACCGCCCATCTCCGTGTCGACGAGAAGAATCGACATGTGCATGGGCGCGTGGCGCCCATGTTCATGGTCACGATGGTGAGGCGAATGTATTGTCCGTAAGAGTGATAGCGTGGCGAGGGCGATTGCACGCCTCGAGGCGGAGTGCACCACGTGGTAGATAAGCGGTTGCGAGCATGAATTCGACGACACATAAAGGGAATTTGTGTCGCTAAACCGTGTCAAGTGGGAAGGCGGAACTTCTTGAAGATAAGTATTGAAGACCGCCAATGACGCGATGAGTAGTGCAAGAAGCTCCTGCGTGTGGCAAGAGGCTGTGGATGATCCATCTCGAGACTCGACATGCATCAAGATTAAGGGGGAGAATGTTAGAGTTAATCTTGATGTTTATTAGTAGTTTTTTGATTAACACATATAATTAGGGAGTTAATTATTTAGTGGCTACATGCGCGCGCGTTAGGCTAGTGGGCAGATGTGGCTGTATGCGCGCAATGCGTAGTTGGGTTAATTGTTAGTGCCTGCGTGATCGTGGCGTGAGTAGTGGGCTGTTAGCCCGGCGTTGCTTGCATGTGTGCTTTATATATCCCTGTAGTTTTGTTGTTTCAGTGAGAGTTGAAGAGAGAAATACAAGCAGAAAATTGTCCCAACTGTGTTTGTTTTCTGTTGCCTGCCAGTGTTCTCGTGTGAGTTCATGCGTGACTCGCGATGAGCGAAGTTCTCTCCTGGGCGAAGCTAACAGCGGCATCCCTGGTCCTCCTGCGCGGCGGCGGGGGCGATCAGGACCAGCAGCACGCGGTGGAGCCTCCACCTCCCCTGCCGGCCGACCTCGATGGCGGCGGCGTCACCGGCGCGGAGAGCCTCGCTTCGACGGCGAGGCCGGGGCCTTACACCGGCGTCTCCGACGGCCGCGTCCTCAGGTGGGGGCGGCGCCGCGGGCTGGACTGCCTTCGCTCACCACGCCAACTACAGGAGGTTCCCGATGTGCAGCACGGCGCGCGTGGCGCCATCGCAAGAGACGGAGGGCCTGTGCGGGCGCCCGCTGGGGCTCGCGTTCCACGACAAGTCGGGCTACCTCTACGTCGCCGACGCGTACCTGGGGCCTGCGAGGGTCGGGCAGGGCGGCGGTGACGCCGAGGTGCTGGCGACCGAGGCGGGCGGCGTCCCGTTCAACTTCCTCAACGGCGTCGACGTCGACCAGGCTACCGGTGATGTCTACTTCACCGACAGCAGCTTAACCTACCCGTGCAGGTTCAATTCCGAGATCATATTCAACGCCGACGCGACGGGGCGGCTGCTCAAGTACGACGCGCAGACGGGGCGCGTCGCCGTGCTCAGGTCCGGCCTGCCGTACCCCAACGGCGTCGCCGTCAGCCATGACAGGACGCACCTCTGTCAGGACTGCTGTTTATTCAGTTTCACGCCATAGCTATTCAGAGGGGAGATGACTATGTCTGATAGGAAAACGTTTCAGCATTATGAAGATCCAACAGCTGAGAACATGGTCCGATCGTCCCACTGAAGATCCGACGTCCCAGATGGCTCCACTCACTCGACGGCTTCAACCGTGAGATGAAGTTTAGTTTTACTGTTACTTTTGTCATTCTCTTTGTTGCTGTAATTCTGATTCTACCACGTGATTCTGGCCGAACTCAAGTGGTATAAACTCAGTTAATGGGATGAAAAGGAAACAACATCATTGATGCCAAATATCTGCTCTTAGCTAGGGCTTAGCGGTAGCTTGCTCCTTTATCCGTCGAGTTCCCGATTCATAGATTTGATCCCCAAATCCTCTATTCGAATATCGGTTCGTGACAAATTGGTATCGAGCATTTCTTTCCTTGGAGGAGTGCATGAAGTAAGGTTGGTGACACTTCACCGTAAAATCCCTTGGTTTTTTCCGATCTTGGAATGATGACTAGAGGTGGTAAGAAGGATGGAGCAGAGAGGAGCCGAAGGTTCTGATTCATCCGCAGTGAGGCATGAGATGGCGGACTTGAAGGTTCAGGTAGAAGCTCAGATCGGAATGCTCCAGAACGATATGAATGGCTTAAGAGGCGAGATGAGCGAGATCAAGGAACTTCGCTGCCTCGGTGAAACCCGTGGTCGCTGATACAGATCCAAAGGTGGTAGATGCAGAGACCCAAGTAAGAGGATATGAGGAAGAGAGTCCGCATGCTGGCAGATCTGGACCTGAACAGCATTGGGATTCCACAACACTCTCAGCAGGGAGGTATTAATGCGAGTAACTCTCCCTTTGGGCACTCAGTGGCACCAAGAGCTCAGGTACTTACTATTGATTCTCCGACCCTTAATTTGTTTGGAGGAACTGGTGATAGAAGAGGGGTGAAAGAACAAGTGAATAGAATTATGAGCCAAGAGGAAAGAGGTGTGGAGTTTTTGAAGTCAATTGCAAAGGGGCCCCGACTAGATTTTCCTGTATTCGATGGTGATAATCCCTTGGGGTGGGTTAGGCAATGTGACAAATACTTCGAGTTGGCCAATGTACCAGAAGAACACCGGTGTGATTTGGCTACATCATATATGACTGGAAGAGCCGACAATTGGCTAAGAGGCTCGGGAATCTTAGCAAATCCTATCACTTGGTCTATGCTGAAGCTTAAGCTTTGTGACAGATTTGCAAAGACATAGCATTTATGATATAATTGAGGAGTTCCATGCATTGCAACAATACAACTCCACTGTTGCTCAGTACATTGACAGGTTTGAGGAACTGATGGCAATCATGAAAAGTGAAAACCCAATGCTCAGGGAGGATTATTTTGTGAGGTGTTTTGTAAAAGGCTTAAGAGAGGATATCAAGCACTACATTAAGCCACATCGGCCTGGGAGCCTTTGTGAGGCTTAATGGATGTCCAAAGATTTGGAGAAGGGGCCAATGCTAGTGCCAAGAGGCATGGTTCAATCTCTTATGCTGGTTATCACAGAGGGGGTTTACTAGGAGGCTTTCAAGTGATACAAGAACGTGAGTAATAGACAAGGAAGTAACATTGATATGGGAAGAGAACTAACAGATCTCAGACACCTCGTTGTAATCACCCGGAGCCGGAAAATGCCGCATCAGGTGCAAAAATGGATCCTGTGTCACTTGCAAACAATCAAAGGTGCTAAATATCATGGTGGTGGATCCCGAGGTAATGATTCAGAGAATTGAGTTTGGTTTCAATGAAGAGAAGGAGGATGATAATGAAAAAGAGGAAGAACTAATACCAAGAGGAGCTATCGCAGATTTCATTACTTGCTTTAAGGAGTACCCACTGAGCCACCTTTTTAGTAATTATCACCATAAAAGAAAAGAGGGGAGTGGCATTGGTTGATAGTGGTAGCTCACACACTTTTATTGATTTAAAGTTTGCTACAAGTGCTCAATGCATAGCCCGTAACAATGAATTGCAAAGGGTGACCGTATCGGTATGTGTGTGGCAGACATCGGAGCACATTTATCAAATTGTGGATACACTATACAAGGGAGAAGTTTGTGGAACTTTCAAAGTGTTGAAATTGCAATTTTATGATGTTATTCTTGGTTGTGACTGGATTTATGCTCACACCCCATCAAGTCAATCAAATCCAGGAGTTGAGTATAAGAAAAGATGGACAGCAGGAGGTCACATTTCATGATTTCACTTCTTCAAACCCAAAGAGATTTATTAGTGTCGTCAGCTTAACAAACTCGCAATAAGGAGGTAATGGGGTTTATGATCCAAAGACAAGGAGAAAAGAGGAAGGAACCGAATCATTCTATACCTAAGGAAGTACTTCGCTATTGGAGAAGTATCAAGTGGTTTTCAGTGAACCAATGATCTTCCTCCAAGCGCATACAAGCAGTGATCATTCCATTCCGCTTAAGCCAAATTCAATCCCACCGAATGTGAGGCCTTACAGAGTACCATATCATCGTAAAAATGAGTTGGAGAAACAAGTAAGACAAATTGCTAGAATCTGCTATTATCCGCCGAGTGAGAGCCCTTATGCCTCGCCAAACTATTTTGGTAAGAAAGAAAGATGGGAGTTGGAGGATGTGCATTGATTATCAAAGCTTAATGCTCAAACAAGTTGAAAAATAAGTTTCCAATACCGAGAATTGAAGATTTATTGGATGAATTACATGGGGCTCAATATTTCTCGGTTGGATTTGAGATCCGTTTTCACCAAGTAAGAATGAAAGAAGATGATATTTCCAAAACAGCTTTCAGAACATATTTTGGACATTTTGAATACTTGGTTATGCCTTTCGGCCTCACCAACGCTCCTGCCACCTTTCAATCACTAATGAACTCCCTATTCGCTGAGCATCTTAGGAAATTTATTCTGGTTTTCTTCGATGACATTTTGATCTATAGCAAAAGTTTGGAGGAGCATCTCTACCATTTAGAGACTGTGCTGAAATTGCTGCAGAGGGAACATCTATTTGCAAAATATAACAAGTGTGCCTTTGCTGTCTTGCAAATTGATTACTTGGGTCACATAATTAATGGAGAGGGTGTATCTACTGACCCTTCCAAAATTGAAGCAGTAAAGAACTGGCCTAGACCTGCGAATGTGACTCAAGTGAGGGGATTTCTAGGGCTTACTGGGTATTATAGAAGATTTGTGAAAGGTTATGGGTTGATCTCGCAGCTCTACATGATGTCTTGAAGAAAGGTGCATTTCTTTGGGAGGACCAACAAGAAGAGGCCTTCCCTGAACTTAAAAGATGCATGACTACGCCCGTGCTAGCATTGCTGATTTCTCCGAGCCCTTCGCCCTGAGACGTGATGCCAGTGGTATTGGTATAGGAGCAAATGATGATGTAAGGAAGACCAATTGCTTATTATAGCAAGGCTTTGGGAGTAAAGTCTCAGAACATTGTCTACGTATGAAAAAGAGGCTATGGCAATTTTAGAAGCATTGAAGAAATGGAGACATTACTTCCTTGGTAGCTTGCTCACCATCAAGACTGATCAAAAAAGTTTGAAATTCATTATCGAGCAAAAGATTTCGAGGGAATTCAACATAAGCTCATGTTGAAGTCGCTGAATTTAATTATGTGATTGAATATAAAAAGGAAAGGAGAACAAAGTAGCGATGCACTCTCAAGAAGGGATCTGTAATGTCAGAATTATAATTACTCCTCTGTGGATGGAGGAGGTTGGAAAGAGCTATGAGAATGATGCACATTGTCTGGAATTGTTAAGTCAATTAGTAATTAAAGCTGATTCTGAAAGTCAATACACATTGCATTCTGGAGTAATAAGGTATCAAGGAAGGATATATGTAGGAGAAGATCCGGTCCTAAAAAGGAAGATCTTAGAATCCCTGCATGCATCAGCTATTGGTGGACATTCAGGAGTGGCAGCAACCTATCAAAGAGTAAAGAGGCTGTTTTTCTGGCCTAGGCTAAAGAAGGAGGTACAAAATTTTGTAAATGAATGCGCAGTCTGTCAGAGATCCAAGAGTGAGAAATGTCATCCTCCTGGTCTTCTTGAGCCTCTTCCAATCCCTGACATGGCTTGGACACACATATCCATGGATTTTGTAGAGGGGCTTCCTAAATCTAACGGGAAAGAGGTAATTCTAGTGATCATTGACAGACTCACCAAGTATGGCCATTTCATTCCTCTTGTGCATCCATACACTGCTCAGTCGGTAGCTCAAGCATTCATTGAAAATGTATTCAAGTTACATGGTATGCCAAAGGCAATAGTCACTGATAGAGACCGCATTTTCACGAGCCAATTTTGGCAAGAGATCTTTAAAGCTTGGAAGGTATCCCTGAGATTTAGCACGACATATCATCCTCAAACTGACGGTCAAACAGAGAGATTAAACCAATGTCTCGAGTCTTATCTCCGATGCATGGCATTCACTGAACCAAAGAGATGGTATTATTGGTTGGCATTAGCTGAGTGGTGGTACAATACCACATATCATTCTTCCCTCAAAACCACTCCATATCAAGCACTCTACGGGAGTCCTCCACCGATTATTAGTGAGGTCTCAGTCCCAGGGCCTAGCAATGAGGAGGCAAGAGATTTTTTGTTGGAGAAGGAAGAAATGCTCAAACAAATCAAAGAGAATCTGGCACAAGCTCAAGCAAGGATGAAGAAATATGCCGACCAAAACCGAAGTGAGAGGGCTTTTGAAGTAGGAAACATGGTTTACTTAAAAATGCAACCCTATAGACTTGCGGCATTCGGGCTGCGTCACTCCCTGAAGCTAACTAGTAAGTTCTATGGCCCATTTAGAATTCCGCAGAAATTGGAAAAGTGGCATACAAAGTGGGCACTTCCAGCTGAGTAGGAATTCATCCGGTATTTCATATTAGCCAACTCAAGAAACACCTTGGTCCTCGGGCAATTCCTGATCCAAACTTGCCCCTGTTAGATAAGGAAGGGAGAGTTAAAACTGAACCAGCAGCAGTTTTGGAGACAAGAGCAATGCCCAGATACCCACAACTGGTTACACAATGGCTAATGCAATGGATTAATTTGCCACCGGAGGATTCAACCTGGGAAGATGCTGATTTTATCAAAGGGACGTTTCCGGAATTTTATAGCCGAACAATTCGCAGTTGGTTCCCTAATGCTGAACCTTGAGACAAGGTTGTTCTTTAGGGGAAGGCAATGTCAGGACTGCTGTTTATTCAGTTTCACGCCGTAGCTATTCAGAGGGGAGATGACTATGTCTGATAGGAAAACGTTTCAGCATTATGAAGATCCAACAGCTGAGAACATGGTCCGATCGTCCCACTGAAGATCCGACGTCCCAGATGGCTCCACTCACTCGACGGTTTCAGCCGTGAGATGAAGTTTAGTTTTTACTGTTACTTTTGTCATTCTCTTTTGTTGCTGTAATTCTGATTCTACCACGGTGATTCTGGCCGGAACTCAAGTGGTATAAACTCAGTTAATGGGATGAAAAGGGGACATTCATTTGATGCCAAATATCTGTTCTTAGCTAGGGCTTAGCGGTAGCTTCGTTCCATTTATCTGTCGAGTTCCCGATTCATAGATTTGATCCCCAAATCCTCTATTCTGAATATCGGTTCGTGACAACCTCGTCGTGGCGCACACCGTACCGTGCCAGGCGATCAGGTACTGGATCAAAAAGCCCAAGGCCGGCCAGCACGAGCTCTTCGCCGACCTGCCCGGGTACCCGGACAACGTGAGGCGCGACGGGAGGGGAGGCTACTGGGTGGCGCTGAACCAGGAGAAGGCGCGGCCGGCCGTGAACGCGCCGGCGGCTCCGGACGTCAACACTTGGTCGGCGTCCGGCCTCGACGGCGACGGCGTGGAGGTCGAGGAGCTGACGGCCGCCAAGGGCGTGACGCTCAGCGAGGTGGCAGAGCGGGACGGCAAGCTGTGGCTGGGGTCCGTCGAACTCGATTACATTGGCATAATTGCCTGATCTGCTTACCTCGGTCTCTTTTACAAGAAATATACAGTCTTATTAGTGAATACTGGTTAACCGGTTGTTATAATTAGCACATATATGTTTCACGTACGTGCCATCGAGTATCTGTGATGAACACAGTTGTTTTCTTTTTAGAATTTAGAAGTTGATTTCTACTTATTCTTTGTGTTCTCAATGTCGTGTGCGCTGCTTTAATTTCTTCTGGTAGTAACTTTGATGGGGAAGTTTGATTAGATTTCATCTATTGTTGCGGAAAATAATAGTCTTGCTATTTTTAAGTCGCTTGAAATTTTTAAGTTTAAGTCACTTGTTGTGACCATTGAATTTGTATAGAGATTGATGTGTTATATAATTGAATATTAATCCAATAGATAAAAAAATAACTTATGTTTAAGAAAATTTCAATCACCTTATAAATAGACAGTCCGACAAAACTTAATTAGCTAGTAAATCAGCAACGGTAATCTGCAGGACTAGTGCACAACCCTTTTGCCGTTAGATGTTTTACGGTGGTCAAAAGTGACGAGGTCCGCTTCATTAAATGGAATCCAATTAGAAAAGACATACTTCATCCGTTCAAAAATCTATAATATTATAGACAAAACACGGTCTTCAATAAGTAACTTTGATAATCTATTTTTATAGTAATATGTTAATTTTATATTACAAAAGTATAACTTCATAAAGTTTTACAATTTAAATTCTAAAACACCGTATATTTCTGAATGGATTGGGCATCTACAGGAAAGTATGTAAGATGTGGTGGATGTACCAACTAAAAATTAATGTGCAAAGGTAGATAGGTAACTTGTTTCCCATCAAAATTAGCAGCGTTCGATTACTCGCATGGATCACTTCCTTATTTCACGGAGATATTTGAAGTTGGAGCTAGCCCATGAGGACGAAGAGTACTATAAGGCCTAAGCTTAAACCAAAAGGGAATACGAGTGGGCTGACATCGTGGTCACATAGTTGGGCTGGGCCGGCCCACAAGTATCATCGAGAAAAAGGGTTTGTTCCAAGAACAAATCGATTCGTCGAGCACGTTTTAAGGTCTTGGTTTTAGAACTTTTTTATTATTTAATCATTTTTAAATTTTATTTTAAAGTTAACCTTCACAAATTTTATTTTCAATTCCGGCCTTGGTCACGCTACCACCCGTGGTGTGACAAAACAACACTATCACGCCACATGATAAGTCCCTAAAATCGCACTTTTTGTCACGTCACTGTGGTGGCGTGACTAAACAACATTGTCGTGCCACCACTAGTGGCGTGACAAGACTTTGACTAGAAATGGGCTGGCGGATAAATGTTGTTTTGTCACGCCACTATGGTGGTGTGACCAAAGGGTTAGAATTGGAAATAAAGTTCATATGATTAACTTTAAAATAAAATTAAAAAGATTAAATAAAAAACTTCTGGTCTTTACCATGCATTATGTAGTTCAAAAAGGAAGAGAAGCAATCTGTTCTTTTTTTTTTTGCGAAGGAAAAGAGAGCTTTATTAACTAAGTCAGGGATAAAATTATAATCTGCTCTGACTGTAAAAAAAAAGAAGCAATTTCTTATGCAGTTCAGAAAAAAAAGAGAAGGGATAAAAGAGAAGCAATTTCTTCCTCTCAGAAAATAAAAAACGGATTTGCTATTTCTAAGTCGTGTGGAGTTTTTTTAAGTTTAAATCAATTGTTGTAATCATTAGATTTGTGTAGAGATTGATATGGCATATGATTGGAAATTGATCTAATGGATAAAACATGTAATTTATGCTTGGTAAAATTTTAGTTATCTTACTTAATAGACAATCCCAATAAAAAAACGAAGAAGAACACAGAAGCAGCCTTTGTTTCCTGCAAGAGCAGCTGAACAGGAAACCCGGTTTTAATATCTCCCTAGCTATCTAAGTATTTATATATTATACTACCAAACACATATTAAGTGGCTGCTATCCTTTGGCTTATGGAAATTTCTCGGTGCCGAATTGTATAAAAACCCGTTCTTTTTTTTCGTCAGAAAATTTTCATGGCACTCCCACTATTGGCATGTAACTTCAGCTCCGCTGTTCAAGCTGGCATGATGCCACTAAGCTAAGACGTATTTTGGTGAAGCACGGAGATTAAGCAACTTGATGATGAAACCAAAAGAATTGTCTAGGGAAATATGATCATGGTATCCATGCGTATTGTGAATAAGATCCCTTCTAGCCTTTTGAGTTGTGGTGACGACAAACTTAATTTCGATCCATCCATATCTGCATCGATCATCTACTATTCTACCAAACTGATGATCGATGCATGGAGAATCATATCGGATGGATCCCACTCACCAAATCCGTCGATCACGGATGCATGTGCCACCCCACTGCATCACATCATCACTCACTCCCCACGAGATCGATACATACTCGACTACTATGCATGTACTGTGTTCAGCGACAGTGCTAGCTAGCTTCTGAACGGTATACAAGGCAGCTTAGCAGACCAAGGTGGCGATGATCCGACGACCGTCCAAGTTTGCCTCCTTTCCATGACAAAACGTGATGAGTATGTGACCGGGTTCGTCGCGCAAAACGTGAGAATTTTCTGTATAGTAAGGTTTTTCAAGCAAATTAAGTACTGGAAAACGAGAATTTTCCTGATTCCTACGAAAATTTGACCGTTTCATGTGAATTTCTGCATTCTAAATAGGGCCTAATTGGTGGGTAGTTGTCTACTTGATCCTCCAAAGGGATTAGCTAGAGCATTGGTTTTGGACTAAACGTGACAGAAGCACAAATGCACAGTTCAGCAATCCTCCCATGCATCCAGATCCAGATCAAGCCCGTACTCACAGAAACAGTACGTAGTTGGTGAAGACATGGCAGGCCGTCGCCCATCGGCATCGGCGCCGTGCTTGTCAGAGCTGGCAAAGTAGGTGCACGATCCACCACTAGTTAATTTACTTGCTAATAAAGTACCTTATCACAAAGGAAATTAAAGATACTGCTCCGGCTACTACTACTGGTTGCTCATAAAGTTGATGCATTAGTTGAGCTACCGCCATGTGACCTCATCACCTCGCCGGCGATTTGTGCATGGACGGTGCAGAAACTAACCCCACTCTTGAGTGATCTAAAGATGCCAGTCTTCACTGATGTTTTATCCTAACCAACAAGCTGTTGTGGTGGTGACAAAATAATACTCCTAGACAAGACCAGATAGCTAGAATGAGGAAAAGTCATGTGATTCTGCTGTCCATAGTCGTCATCAGGGCAGCTCCAAATTCATCGTAAATTTACTTAATATTAATGTACTAGTGCAACAACATTTTCCAAAAAAACATTTTGCACTAACAGTTCCCTAGTTTGTTGTTTGATTCAAGAAATCATCTCTCCAAGAACTGGAAACATGAAAGTTGGCCTAGCTCTGAGAAAGATTCACTTTGGGAACATGCCCTGATAAATCTACTTGCTTTCCCAACCACTTAACCAAATCATTGTCCTTTTCTTTCAGTTCAATCCTTTCCTCCGAGAAAACATCAGACATACTAGCTAGTAGCTAGTAACCTCCAATCTTTTTTTTGAGATGAGTAACCTCCAATCATAATGTTATCAAGTGAGTAACACCTCATAAAGTCCCATCTACTAGGTTAAAAAGGTAGCAAGGCTAAAGATTCTTTGCCGATCGGGTCATTTGTGCGTTACAATCATACATTGCTTTTTGTCTCGCGTCATTTGCCTGATCATGTACCATTTTTTTCCTTCTTTGAGGTTTGTTCTTTAATTACATGAACTGGTGTGGTAGCCATTGGCACATCCTAGTCACCAATTAATGAATATTCCATAAACTTAGAAAAGTACTCCGCTGTTGTTGGCGTGATTATATCAATACCATTCCGAAGATCATACCGGTTTGGCTCTTCGAATGGTATATTCGTACCAATTCATACCGTGTTTCATTCCGGAGTTCAATAAAATAATATATGTATTTAATTGTATGCACCTAAATTTCACTTGTAAATATTATTCAAAATACATAGTAGTATAATCAAATATAGCATATACTTTAACGAGTTCAATAGGACGGTATTATCAATCCCACAAGATAGTCGATATTGTCCAAAGACGAGGCCACTACACGATCTCAAGATCGAGATGGTACCCACCGATACCCGTGGCGATGGGAATGCGGAGTCTGCTATATACCGCTTTAGGTAGCGAATGGTACATACCAGCCATACCAATCGATACCAGAACAATATTGATAAGTTTGATGGGCATATTGATTAGCATTAAGTCGATCATTAACCCAACTTAAATTCGCTTGCTTTCCTAGCTGTACCAGTTGGTTAGTCACATTCACAGGGGTAACCCCACCCTTTCCAGGAATAAAAACGGAAACCCAACATCGTCTTCACCTGTAGTATTCGTAACAGTCGTAGAGGACAGAATCAATTTGTCCCCACATCCTGGTGGCACAAGATTCATGCCCTTGGTGCTCATACTAACTTGGGTACAATATATCATGCATGCAGCTACAAGCTGTGCGATTGTTAGTTTGTTGATCTTGTGAGGTTATTTTTCTGTCATTCCAAGTTTGCTAGCAGGAGGATTTTATTCCGGTGCTGCTCTAGTTTAACTCTTTGTAAGGACTAATGCAGAAATCTAGTGCATATAATAAAATTATTATATACTCAAGTGGATATTGCTACGGGTTATCGTCACTATTAGTTACTATTGTGTCTTGGCGCATCTTAGTCGATTTACATCTCCATATTTCATTAAGCCATTGTTTCTTAAAAGAAAACAAAAATCATTAAACCAGGGCTATTACAGCATGGACTATCCTCGCTCATGTCAGGACAGGGCCTCTACCAGCTGGTTGCATCACTAATAATATGGTTATGTAAATGATATTGATGTGCAAAACAGCATGTACCCAATATGATTTTTTTTGAACTAGCTAGCATATTTTTCTTTAGGAATTTTAAACTAGTATATCTACAAGATAAGCCTTTGGCATATCTGGGCATCCACCATCAATACCTCCCATTCTCAAGTGAAAGGAACCAACGATAGGAAGAGGACATCCAAATTCCTACCATCTTCACATCTTGTGTACTCTCCTAATTGATCAAGAATGTTTCAAGACACATACACCATTGAAGGCAATGGCGCAGTGTGCCGTCTGATCGGAAATGAACGCTTGAGATCAATTACGGTAGATGTTGATGTGAAAAATTATATCTGCGAATGCGATTTTTGGTTGTTATTTTTTTGTCGGACGGTGCACGCAGGCATGCTTTCGCTTGGTGGTGGTATTCAAGAGTTAAATCTATCTGAGAGGGGTTATAGGCAAACTATTATCCTAGGCTATTTCCAATATATTTTTTTATTTGCAATTTTATTTCATTGAGTGTTTCATCATTCATAAGGAGAGGTCATCTGGATTGAGTGGATGAGCATTGAGTAGGGCACACATGGTGTCAATTCAGTTTTTTGCTTTGTTAGAGCAAGAGTACTAGGATGAATAACTTCTTTCGTAACAGTATGATGAAAAATGCAGGGTACACGGCTGATGTGTCTGTTTGTAATATGGCCATCCACCATCAATACCTCCCATTCTCAACTGAAAGGAACCAACGATAGGAAGAGGATCCAGATATCACCCCACCCCTATATCCCTAATCTAATCTCACTTCCCACCCTCTCCCTCTCTCTCTCACCAATCACAGAAAGACTAAAATGAAGCATGATAGCAGCCTTTCAAGAAACAATCCATCCATCAAAACTCCTACCCTACACCAAACTTATAGGTCCCTTGTCCTCATCACCATCATCCATCCTACCTCCTCCATTCATCCATCTCCATATCTTTCTTTGCCTCACCTCCAAGCATCATCACCCAACACACGCACGCACGCATAGCCCTAACATATCTCAAGAAAGGCAAGAAAGCAGGGGGAACTTTGGCCATGTCGAGCCCCATGCACGTCCGCAAGGCCATCCACCTCGTCTCCATGAAGGCTAAGCTGCAGAGTTACCTCAGCCTCCGCCTCCTCTTCCTCGCCTTCCTCGCCGCCTCCTCCTCTTCGCCGCACGCACGCTCTCCTCATCCGGAGGCGCAACCGCGGCGGCCTCGCGGCGGCAGGCGTCCCACGGCGGGGGGGAGTGCTCGAAGCTGCTGGCGCCGGTGGCGGAGGCGCTGGTGCACTACGCGACGGCGAACGTGACGCCGCAGCAGACGGCGAAGGAGATCGGGGTGTCGCTGCGCGTGCTGCAGCGCCGGGCGCCGTGCAACTTCCTCGTGTTCGGGCTCGGCCTCGACAGCCCCATGTGGGCGGCGCTCAACCACGGCGGCCGCACCGTCTTCTTCGAGGAGGACGCCTCCTGGATCGCCGACGTGCGGTCCGCCCACCCGGGCCTCGAGTCCTACCACGTCTCCTATGACACCCGCGTCACCGACGCCGACGACCTCATCGCGCTCCGCGACCACCCGAGCTGCACCGCCCAGCCGGACCTCGCCGCCGCCGCTGCCGCTTCCTGCCGCCTGCGCTGCGCGGCCTGCCCCCGTGTTCCACGAGCTCGAGAGGACCTCATCATGGTGGACGCGCCGACCGGGTGGACGCCGGAGTCGCCGGGGAGGATGGGCGCCATCTACACCGCCGGCATGGCGGCGCGCGCGGCGGCCATGGGACGGCTCGACGGACGTGTTCGTGCACGACGTCGACCGGCCAGTGGAGGACATGTTCTCAAGGCGTTCCTGTGCGAGGCCCACTCGCCGAGCAGGTTGGCAGGATCCGCCACTTCGTCATCCCCAGCCACAGGAGAAGGACGACATGCCATTCTGCCCTTGAGAGAGCAGAGAGAGATGACCATCTTCTCATCTTGTGTACCACGTGCTTGATCAAGAATGTCTCAAGATACATGCACCATTGGAGGCAAAGGCGCCGTTGTGCCGCCTGATCGGAAATCAACGCCGAGATCGATTACAGAGATGCTGGATGTGATATTTTTATCCGCAAATGCGATTTTTGGTCGCTATTTTTGGATCGGATGGTGGTGCATGTGTTTTTGCCTGATCGTGGTAGATCAGGCGTTGAAATGTGTCTGAGATGGGTGGTAGGAAAATTATTATTCTTGGCTATTACCAATAGATTTTTATTTGCAGTTTTATTTTGTTGGGTGATTCTTTTTTTTTTTTTTTGAAACGACCCTATATATTAATAAAGCAGGAGTGTTGGTGATTCGTCATTCATAAGATGTCATCCGGAGTGAGTGGATGAGCATTGAGTAGGGCACATATAGTGTCAATTCAAAGATTTTTTTTTTTTGGGTAGGAGCAATAATCCTGAGTCGAGTAATATCTTCAATAATTTGATTAAAATGCAGGCTAGATGAGTGTGATTGAAGTGGTTCATGCCAAACACTAATACTGAATGGATTCAATTGCAGATGTACCTACCATTCGATTTGTGTTATCTTTCGCTATGAATAGCTGACAAGTGAGGGTGACCTGATCTTGATCTTGATTTGCTTGGAACATCTGGAGTACGTGTACATTGGCCTGCGTGGCATTTTGTAGACAGGGCTTTGATTTCCATGGCACATAGCCCAAGTAGAAAGTCGCATTGACATGAGAATCGTACCTAGATTTTGACAGTCGTCCTATGTTTTTTTTTTTGGAAGCGATTGCTTGTACAGGTAAAACGTGTGATATCTGCAATTGCAGATATAGCATGCAAATCACCTGTTTAGAATTAAGGATGGGTGTAGTTTGCACATTGAGGCCTGCCATCCAATTAACAGGTCGCGGAGCCACTACATCATAACATAGAATTAAGAGCAATATACTGTTGAAAAAAAATGGATTAGTGATAAAACATGTGCCGGCAATATCCAAGAGATTAAGGGTACCATTATCTGCTGAAAATAATTATTGTCTAGAACAATTTATCTGCTAGCAATGTTTTTATGTTAGCTATAATATATCTGGCCTGAAAAAAGTCAACCAAATCAACATATCTACCGGGGATAAGAACCAACCCCTTTGGGCGTGAAGATGAAAAAAATTAGATGACTGAGGCGCAAGACCAGGACATGGCATCCGGCGTGGATTTGTTAAAGTGGGAAGCAAAAAAATTTGTGGGCGCGCATGAATACAATTTTGGCTGGCCACAGCCCAACCAGTCAGCATAGGTCGATTCCCGCCCCAACCCATGGGTTGCCCATCGCCGAACCCTCGAACGCCTCCCCTCTTCCTTCGGCCGCGCCATCCCGGGCCTTTAGGCCCAAGCCCGCCACCCTTCCCTCTAGCTCTAAGGCCAAGAAAGGCCGGGCCATGGAAAGCCCAAGCGGACCTCCCTTATCCGCCTCCAAAACCACGATGCTTTCACCTTAAGTCACCGAAAACAACGTTTCCCTACCGGACCGCCGTTTCCATGAGGTGTCTTCCCAGAATAATCGGCGCTCTTGCTAGTATTTAAAGGTGGACGACGAACAAAAGAGGACAACTAAAGGTTGAAGGAGTGAACAAGTGATGCAATATCATTATAGATAGCCTCACCTTTTCCAAGCAATATACCTTGTAATTAGGGCTAGTTTGTCGCCTTGCCAAAGGCATTACCGGTAAAACCCAGTTATTGCAATAAAGAGCAACCCTATTATCCTCCGAGAATTCTGATGTTCCTCACTTTATTTCGAAGATCGTGCCGACGATCAAGGCGCCGATCTTAAAAAGAAAAGGAGAAAGGGCGGGGAAATTGGAAAAAAATGGGAGCCTTTTATTAATATAACCGGTTTCGAATATGCTCGAGAACATTGCTTTTCCTTACAATCTCGGACCTATCACACGAATCCCGGCTTGTGCTTTAGTCCGATGGCTCGCTTGTTCCTCCTCTGCCCTCTCGATCCGGCCAGTTTCCATCTTTAAATAGCCCTCAAGAGGTGGCGATTCCCGGAGAAGGCGTATGTAAGCGTTGCGGCCCTGGTCGGTCAAGTGATTTGATAAAGAATCAAATTGGCGGTTGTATGTCTATAACATATGCATGGGGTTGTTAATGTTAAGAATAAGATACCCGATGGCAAATAATATACACGGCTCCATTCATCATACCGGAGAGAATATACCGGAATCTGTTCCAAGTATCGCCATACCTTTTTTAGGCTTCCGGTGGGAGTTTGGCTTAGGCCTTCGGCCCAGGGTACCTATTATGTAATCTCTGGAATCTCTATGACCGGTGAGGTCATGCACCTCAAGGGTTCGACCAAAAGCGATGGTCTTTTATATAAAAATAATATATAGAGGTTTTAAAGCAGGAAATATGCCTTCCAAGGATAGTTCCCGGGTCTACCGCCAAGCCAATAGGGCACTTTGTCCCTACGGTTACATTTGGAAAGCCCGACCTTCCGGACGGAAAAAATTTCATTTGATGGGTAAATTTTGAAACCTATAATAATTCCTTGGTCGTCCGGCCTTTTAGCAAAGTTCCCGATAGCCCAACGGTTATCGAGTTTGAAAATGCCGGGACCAAAGGGTGTAATAACGGTCCGGGCGATCGAAAATAGCCTATGCATGCATCGAAATGCTTAGCGGTCGATGAACTTCCCCGGGGAACTAACACCATTAACATGCGGGTCAAACACTGAGGCCAAAGATGACACCAAAACCTTTCGACCGATAAAAGAGGTACAACTCGGCAAAGCACTTCTCCGAGGGTCCCAAGATCTTGGTTCCAGCGAACTCAACCCAAATAGGAAGAGTCGCCGCCTCCTTCCTCCGAACAACCAGGGCGATTCGCCTTGCAGGGTCCGAATGCCCGAGTCCCCAGGAGGTGATCGAGCATAAGCTAGCTTTAAACCAACAAAAAACCGGCCAAGGTTCTGTTTGCCGATCCGGAAAGAAGCAATCTATCGGAGATTGATAAACTTCTCAAAGGGGTTCATTCGTGAGGTCGACCACCCAGTGGCTCGCCAATCCCAATGGTTAGAAAATCCAATGGGAAATGGCGAATGTTATTGACTTTAGATCTTAATAAAGCTTATCCGGGATGACTTTCCCCTTCCTCGATCGATCAACTTGAGACTCTACTTGGGTGTGAGTTGTTAAGTTTTTTAGATGCTTCGGGTACCACCAGTTAATATGTTAAAGAAGATGAAGAAAAACTTCCTTCATCACTCCATATGGTACTTTTGTTATGTAAAGATGCCTTTTGGTCTCAAAATTTGGGGTGCAACATTCCAAAGGTTGATGCAAAAGACCTTTAGTCCACCGATAGGTCGGAATCTTGAAGCCTACGTCGATGATCCGGTCGAAGAGCATCAACGCGGTGATCATATTCTAGATCTTTGGAGACTTTCAATAACTTAAGACGCCATAACCTTGTTGAATGTGTTTCGGAGTTTGGTCGAAAAGCTTCCGGGTTCCTAGTTTCGCCAGAGGCATCAAGCAAACCCAAATAAAATTGCCGCTTCGATCGGATGCGGCCCGACCACAAAGAAGGAAGTTCAAAACTAACCGTTGGCAAAGCTAAGTCGTTTCATAGCCTTTAAGGGAAAAGACTACCTTTCTTTAAGATTCTCCAAACATGGGAGTTTCAATGGACTAAAGAGGCAAGCCCCTTAAGAATTAAACGGACCTTACGAGTCCCCAATTTTAGGTTCTCCGAGATTGGGAGAAACATTGCTAATTTACGTGGCCGCAACGCCCAAACGGTTAGTGGTGTCAATTGGTAGAACCAGACCTTATTCAACGACCGAATATTACGTAAGTGAAGTCTTGATCCGAAAGGTACCAAAAATTGCTCTATGGTCTCCTTATGGCTTCAAGGAAACTAAAGCATTATTTTGGGCCCAAAGTGGTCGACCCATTGGATATCCTCTTGGTCAAGTCCTAGGAAACAGGAGTCATCGGGGGAATAGCAAAATGGGCGTTGAACTTGGGGCTTCGATCTCCATTTTATCCCACAACAAAATCAAGTCCCGGCAATAGCGGAATTCATTGCCGAATGGACAAAACCCAACCCACCCAAGGGCCCGGAACGAGCACCACGATGAGTGGATAATGTACTTACTTCCGATGTTACACCTCGGGGGGGTCGCCTTGATTTCCCCTCGGCGAACAAATTAAACGCCATTCGGTTAAACTTTCCGCACTAACAATGAGCGAATATGAAGGTTTTTGGGGACTTTGGCAACTTCTTGCCGAGATTCGAATTAAGTGAAAGGCGATTCTCAACTAGTAGCGAATCAAGGGGGAAAAAGTATCAATGCTCTAGTACATGGATGTCATCATATTCGGGAATCCTTCGAAAAGCATTTTTCCGGTTTTGGATCCAACAATTTCTAGAAAGGAAAACTTTCAAGGGACCATTGGCGGATGGTTTCCACAAGGACATCCTCCCGCCGGAGTTTTTGGCTTGATTCACCCTCGGTAGTCGAGCCCCAGGATATAGATGTTCGCAAGGAGGTTGCACACCTTGATTTCCGCAAACATGGATGTCCACGGTCGATGATGGTTGGCGCCATCACGATCACGGTAGAATTGGATGATATCGATCTACAATTATCTTCAAAGATAATTCCCGGAAGATGATGTAAGGCCGATCGAGGCAAAAGGCCAAATCATACACTCCATTGAACGACCTTTGTACAAACGAGGATCTCACGGGTGTTGATGAGATGCATATCTCACTGGATGGCATTAAGTTGCTAACCAAATTCATGGAGGAGGTTAGAGCTCATCATTCCCGAACGTTGGTTGGTAAAGTTTAGGCAAGGATACTCGGGCAACTTCCCTTCATGATGCAAAAGAGTCGGACGGGCGAAATGTCGGTTTATAGCCGACAAGTACATCCCGCCCCAAGCTTTGCAAACAATTCCTCTTTTTGGCCTTTTGCAACCCGGGACTAGACATTCCGGGACCTTTTCCCAAGACACCGGGGCTTTGAATTGCTTTTCATCATGATTGACACGTTCACTAAATGGATTGAAGCCGGCCGGTTGTAAAAATTACAACCGGCCAAGAGGTTTCACACAAAAGCGTGATCACACGATTTGGTTACCAAATATAATCACTTTCCGGACCGGTTCCGGAATTTTAGTTTCGGAAGACCTAGGTATCAAGATACATTTCAACTTTGCTCATCCGCGAGCAAAGAAGCAATTAAGCGAGCCAATGGTATCATAATGCAAGGAATCAAACGGCGAGTTTTCACCACTACTTCAACGGTCGGGGCTTGGGTTCAAGAACTTCCTCGATTATGGGCCGTTCGTACCAAACTAGTCGTGGCGGTGAAACACCATTCTTTATGGTTTATGGGGTGGCCATGCTTCCTCCGAACTCAAAATTGGTTCGCAACAGTTGCTTTTTGAAAGTGATCGGGGAACGGCGACTTGATGACATCAATTTCCTTGAAGAACGACGAAATCAAGTTTTGCTACGATCGGACTCCCAAAAAGCCATGCGTTGGCCACACGTAAGGTGCAACCTCGCACCTAGTTGTAGGTGATTTGGTTTTAGAAAAATCCGAATCAAGGGTGCAACAAACTTTTACCTAAATGGGAAGGTCCATACCCGTGGTCGGGTTTAACCGGATCTGCCGATTAGCTATGTTCGGATAAGTTTTTGTCTAATTCTTGGAATATTGATCAATTGCGTAAGTTTTTTGTTTAAGTTCTTATCTTTATTTCACTTCATATTTTTATAAAGATGCATTTCCTTTTCAACGATAAGTATGGTTGTTTATACTTATTATTCGTTGCATCCGGCCATATGTCTTTATTGTTTTTGGTTGGTTGGAGAAGACCTCATTCTCTCCGATATACCTTTTAAAGGGATCTCGAATACTCATGGGTCCGGCTTAAATGTCACATACCACACCTTTTAGTCATGATCATTGCTTCAATGATACACACGCACAACCAAATACTCTTTTCTTAAAGACACATAAGTATAAAGTCCGATCAAACAATTTATATGGTTTTTATTTCTAATTTGAGGACTTTTATTTTATTTCAACATTCTTTCTACTCAAGTTTGGCTTTGGTCGGGACCAAAGCCCCGGTCGAAGTCTTCCTCTCTGACGTGGTCCCTTCGGAAGGAGCTTCCAGTGACGGTCTTTTTCCACGATCCTCGCCAAATGGTTTGAGCATGAACACGTTCCGGAGATATTTTATAAATCTTCAATTTTGAGATCGTTACGACCGATTGGATAATTTGTAAACAAAGGTACTTTTTTCTCTTTGCATACATTTTTTTGCATATTTTCTTATCATCAAATAGCCGTTTTGTTATGTCTTCCAACTACATGGGTTTTTACACTTGTTTCGATAATGGACATGATCTAAACTAGTACAAATCATCAACCGGTTCCACTACATGATTTCCTAGTATTCATTAGATCTTTTACGAATATTACAAACTTATACCATGGTCAAATTATTACTCGTTTCTTAGTCTTTCCTTTTGTAAAGTTCATCTACTCAAACAAGCAATGGGGCTAGGAATATTTAATAACATTGATAAGACAAAACGGTAACTTCATTGATGATAAAAGGTAAGTTTCATTTTACATGGTCTAATTGTTACATCCATTTACTTGTTGGGACCACGGGACGTTGATGATGGAGATCCGACCTCCATTTCCTCGAACTTTCTCCGAGATGTCTTACTTCCTCGAAAGTTTTGTTGTTTTCATTTTGAGCAATAAGTCTTCTTCAACAAATCTAAGACTAACAGATGGGTGGGCCTTATTTAGCTGCGAACTAACTCCATTCATGATAGCTTCCTTCTCTGGGTATGGTTCCCTCTAGTTTTGAAGGGCCTTTGAGATTTTCCGGTTGGCCAAAGTAGTTCATCTTTTCCATTGGATCTCCGAGGTAGGCAAGATTGATCCCGATCCCATATCAAAGATCATTTTGTTAAGAGCCAAGATTTTTTTCATCACCTAAATACAAGGGTGCCTTTTTGGCCCGCCAAACTCGAGGATTTTCTTGCTCGTTCAAGTGCTTGGGTTTTTTCCGCACAGTGGATAAAAATTAGCACACCTTAAAAATTAGAGTTATGAAATCGGTTAAGTCTATGACCGAACCTTTGATTTTTCTCACAAGAGTCGAAAACCTCCTTTTTCCCGGTCATCATGCTCGATCGACCGGTCTTTTCCCGATTTTCTTCCTTAAGTTTAATTATTATTCTTCTTTAGCCACGATCTCTTCTTTAATTTTCTAAATCTATCAAATATGATAGGAAGAGAAGGTTGTTATAAGAGAGAAACAAGACAATAAAATTTAGGAAGTCAAACTAAAAGAAAATGTTCTTTTCTCGAATCGGAGTGTTTCCCAAAGATTTTATTATTGGTCCCCGACCACAAAATATTCTCGACCATATGCTTAAAAAATAAAATCCTTTCTTTTGTAAGTTTTTAAAGAAGCTTCAAAGGAAAGAGTTGTAAGGATGGTCGTGGAACACTTACCCGAATTGTCATGTCATTATATTCAAAAATAATATATGGACCAATCTACGGAGGGTCCGATATCTTTCCGGCTTTGTCAAGTTCCTTATCCTCGATAAACTGGGAAAAAGAAACTTGTTAACCGAGAGGTATTTCCGGAGGAGATGGAACCCGGAGGATCTTTGGAGATGACTACCTCGGAGAAGGAGTGAGGATTATTGAGGATCCCTGAGCGGATGTTGAAACCCTCGGGGCTTCTTTTGCCACTTCATCCCGGCACCTTAGCTTTAGGAGTATCCCGATCGGGAACCTCTCGACCACCTCTTCCCAAGGAACCTTTTCCGAGGGGTGCCTGGCCTGGACACGAGGAACACGGAAGATCTAAAAAAGAAGGTAAGGAAGATCAAGGTTTTAATACATTAAAAAAGATCCAAGGTATGTATGTATACCACCTCTTCATTTAATATATACCGATCGATTTTAAGTTTAACCTTTAACGTCAAGCAAAGTCCGTTGCCTAACCTTCCTCTTTTTTCAATCGATTTCAGGTTTCCACACCGGGGGTTGAATAGATCTTTGCACATCCACCGATCGGAAACGGGATATCCGCAAACCATTTGGTCGAGATTCCGATCCGGACGGAAATGTAGATTCATCAACCTCCAAAACAAGAGCCCCAAGGGCAGATGGGTCCTCGGCCCACTTTGGAAGGTATGACAACCGCCTAATATATCATCAAAAATAGTTAGGTGATGAACATTATTTGTCCAAAATATTATTTATGTTCGGCCTCCACCTCCGGAAGGTTGACATCCTGTATAGTCGAAGGGGTGGTTTGGATCATCAATCGCTCACATCTTTCAAAGGACCTCATTGATCCTCAACCCAAGCTACACATCAAAAAGGATTTATGGTATCCGATTAGAAATAATATGTATGACAACAAACAACGGTTGATATTTTTACCTTAAGTCTTTCAATCATCTCTTTGGGAAAACAATGCTAAGATCCGGGAAACTAGCCTTGTCGGGCCTTTGGCCAATCATTTTGATCCGGCTTCTAACTTTCGAAGATAGAGTGAAAGGTAAAATAAAAGATTTAAGGATCGGAAATAATCAACTAAGATAGGTAAACTGGGGAATCATTCATGGCTTACCCTCTTTGGAATCTTTGGTCGATTATCACGACCCAATGTACAGAGCATCTTGTGTGCTCGGGCCTTCAAAGGACTAACCCTGCGGGAAAAATCCATTATGTGCCAAGATGTTAAACCCTTGACACTAAAAGCTTGTTGCCTTATTTCTTTATCTTTCCCTTTTTTTGAGGGCGCCATCTTGGGTTCCCGCCTTCTTACCAAAATAATAAAGGCATTTTTCTTCGTGATTTCTATAGAACCAACTCTTCTTCCACGGCGACCACAAGATTTCAAGTAAAAATATGTACTCATCCTTTTGTCATGGAGGCGCAAGGTGCACTCTCCAGGGCCCCAATCGCCTTCCCATACTTTTCATCCTTAGTAGTACCGAATAGATCTAGATCTTTGGAATCCCGTGCCCCGAGGTAAATAAAGATGGTGAGATTGGATAGCATTGGGAGCAAGATTCACCAATTCAACGCCATAATACTCCAAAACTTTGGGAAGAAAGGAGTGAATTGGTAGCCTAAACCGCATTCAACATATGCAAGAAAAACAGGATTTCTCCATCTTTACTACTCGGGAATGTTCTCCAAGGATCTCCAAGAAATCAGATCCTTCTTGGAAGCATCCCAATCTTCTCCAAGTTCTCTAGCTTCTTCTCACTCAAGTCGGAGCCAACCGGTTTGTGATTTGGTCCGATATGATCGATTTCTTTTGGGTGATGAAAGGAAATGTCGAGGCGTTTTTACTCGGGAGATGAAGAAGAAAAGGAGAAAGTAAAAAGAACCCTAAGACTACAAAGGGTTTTTATAATTTAAATTCCTAAGCAAAAAGTTACCAAAAAGTCCAACGGACAAAATTTTAGTTCAACAACACAAAAACTCTTCAATTCCCAAGGCAAAGTTCTCAACTTTAAAGTGAATACAAACCTCTTCAAATGCCTTCGATTTAATAAAGCGCCCCGATACGACTTCATCAAGAAAAGTGTTCACCGACCTATTCATTTAAAGTTTTGGGGTTAAGCGAGGATTAAAACCTCTATATATTATTATTATATAAAAGACCATACATCTTCATGGTCGAACCAGAACACGACCTTCACCGGGTCGAGAGATTCTAGAGGTTATATAATGGGTACCTGGCCGGACAAAGGCCCGCCAAGCTCCCACCGGAGAATCGTAAAATGTATGAACCGAACTTGGAACGATTCCTATATTCTTTACCGATGATGAATGGAGCACGTGCATATTCCATACCATACGTTTCTTATCTAGAAGACGAAAACCTTCCATGCGGTTATATGTCTCATGACATATAACCGCCGAACTTGGTTCTTTATCAATTCACTTGACTCACCGGGATTTAACGCTTCACATCGACGCCTTTTAAATAACCGCCCTCTTTGAGGCCTATTTAAAGATGGAGCCCGGACGGATCAAGGGGGAAAAAGGAAGATAGAGCCACCGCAAAGCACAAGCCTTAGATTCGTGTTGTAGGTCCGACATTGTAAAGGAACAAGCGGGTTCTCAAAGCATCTCCTATAAAGCCCCCATATCAATAAAAAGCGTTTATTATTTCTTAGATTTTCCACGCCACTTTCCCTTTTTTCGAAGATCGCGCCTTGATTCCCGGACAACCGCAAACAAGAAATTATGCCAAATGATATTGCCGCACTTTTTGCCGATTCGTGTCGTTTGCTCATGGACTAGTGAAAATACTAGTGTACCCTTTCCATCCCATTGCGAGGTGAAATGGATCCCATATAAAGGGAAGCCCTAATTTTTCCCCATTTCGCCGCCGCCCCTTGCCTTTTTTTTTGGCCTCTCCTTGCCTTGGTTCATTTTTCCTCGTTGAGCTCCTAATCGGCCGCTTTGGACTCGGTTCGCTCTCTCTTTTCCGTTTCCTTTTCCCGGTTGAGCTAAACTGTGGAAATGAGCCAAGGAGGGGACACTTTTCTACTCCATCCGTGAAGTCCGAATTGCAATTTGGTGGTGATGCGGGGACGTTCACTCGTAAAAATCCCAGTGAGTACTACAAATGCCCTATGTATTCGAAAGTATTTGGATTGGGATCCCGTTTGGTTTTTCTATGTGCGGAAAATTTGAATTTTGTAGTTGATTGCTATTCGCCCAATTTTCAAAGGAAACTAGGAATGGGTGTGTGTTTTGGGATGGGGAAGAGCTAGAGTTGGTCCAAAAGGCTATAGACCGTGCGAATGTGATGAAAGAAGTGGAATGGTGGATGTCAAGGCTAATAGAGGGTTGAGAGAATGAAGGCCAATATTGTCGAAAGGTTGGAATACATGATTAATTTGATGATTGCTATAGTTTTTTGTTGTTATTGTGATTTTCAAACTATGATGTAACGGCCATATTGAAATGAATGAGAATGTGTATTGTTTGTTATTGCATTGAATGAGCTTGTGGTGTTTTAGTTGATCTCAAATTATTGTAAGAAGCATCATCTCAAAATGACATGTTTCATAAATCATAGAACCAGTTTAAGCAAGGATAATGATAGCCACAAGCAAAACATGTTCACAAGAGATGTTTCAAGACAAAATAACATATTACGTAAGAAGCATCATCTCAAAATGATATGTTTAAAACAAAGCATGTTCATAACAACAGTTAGAGAATCATCGGGACATAGCATCATCATATCTTGTTTGAGGTCCTTTTGCCCCGCCTTTCTTGGTGATGTTATCCTGGTTTTGGGAGGTTGTTGGAAGTTAAGTGGCCAGGGGACCTCTTCATGGCCCTAGTAGTGGGAGCTCGGCTTTCTTTTCATTAGCAATGATTGTTTTTCCCCGGTTGCCCTTTATACATGATGGAAAAAACCAACTATATCAAAGGGAAGAAAATGAAATATATCAATGGAAGGAATTGAATTAGCCGAAAGGGAAAAATGAAATATATCACGGGGAAATATAAAGGGAAAAAAATGACCTTTTTGTAGTTGTTCCCGTGCTAGTAATGCTAGTGATCTTAACCCTCTTGTATAGTCTTGTTTTGCACACTCTTTTCCTCGGAAATTTCATGTAAGTAACAATTCAAACAATTTAGGTGGCACCAAAAATGTAACAAATAGGGAACCTTTTGTTAGTTGGTGTTTGGAAAAGTTTCTTCCCCTTCCTTTGGAACTTTTTTGCACCCTTTCGGCGATGTCCAACTTCACCCGCCGCTTGCACCGTTGTCTTGTTCACCACCCAATGCAAATCGCTATCCAAGTCGCATCGAGCTTATGTCAATGTGCTGCTAATGACATCATTCCAAAGGACACGGAGAGATAGTGCCGACTTCCCCTTGAATTCGAAGGCAACAAGGCAATGAAATCCCCTTTTGACATTCCCCAGTCTATTACCTTGCACCTACTTAGCCTTACAGATTCGATCCTATCCCTATCCTTTGCCATGTAGGACCAACTCTAACACTTAGCAGATAGCCTTGGTAGGATCCATCCTCGCAACAATGAAATACATTGCAAGAAATAAATAAAGCCTTTGTCTAATGCAAATAATGCAATTAAAAGTGATAAATCAATAACCTTTTCCCCAATAGTACACCGATTCACAAATCCGAACCCTAATTCCACAAATCGAAAACCCTAATCCCATCCATTCCCAAATATTAAGCACGATACACAAATCGAAACCCTAATTCCACCCATTCCCTAAATATTAAGCACGATTCACAAACCGAAAACCTAATTATACAAATCCTTTCCGTCGGCACCCATGAAGCCGAACTTGTCACGTTTTAGGGAACCTCTCCACCATGGTTTGGCCGGACTTCAATCCGGTTTGCCGGACTATCGCCCAACTCAATCTACTGGGAGAGGAGGAAGATGCTTCCTTTCGGAGAGGAAGATTGCAGAGGAGCGGGAGGGGCGTAGGGTGGTAGCGCCTTGGGCGGGGTCGTCCTGGGGATGGAGGGGGAGGAGTGGAATCGCGGGGACGGGGAGAAAAAAAAGAAAGGGAAAAGCGGACCGATCCGGTGGGATTAGGTCAAAACCAGGGCCCGGAAGGGAATCGTTATTTCCTTTTCTCTCTCCACAACCAACAAACGTGAGCAAACGACACGATAACGGGGAAAGTGCCGGCAATATCATTCGGCATAATTTCTTGTCTTCGCAGGCGTTTTGCATTCATGAACAAAATGTTATTCATCTAAATAGGTTGAACATGATGTTACTGGCCAATTTTCCTTTGATTTTTGGTGGTTTGTTTGGTTCGCTTTGGTCTTTTTCGTGATAGAGATATCTTTTGTTACATCCATTGATTATTGGCGCCCAGTGTGGCATACCTCATCTGGTCTGAAATAGATGTTGCATTTGAATATCTTGCCACTATTTCCCAATATATACATCCAAGTTCACCGTGCACATAGACGAATAAGACATAAATATAATTAAAAGTTAATAACATTAATGTATATATATATATATATATAACCTATTAAATAACATACTACAACAAAACATCTTTTAAAAACGCATCCACAGCTGCCTAGACGCGAAAAAATGCATCTACTATAGAAAAAAATCGTATCTACCCGTCAGTTCTGTTGTAGTGAAGGCGCCGGAGCTGGCGGCGCGACCCATGCTCTCTGGCCACCGTCAGCCTTCCCGGCGCCGAATAAGAGCTCGCAGCTACTCGCAAGCCTTCCCTCCGTTGGATCCGGCCACCAGGGAATAAAGACAACAGATCTGTCCTCACCAGCCCAATGACGAGCTGCCCGGCCTAATGACAAGCTCGCTAGAATTGCCGCCGTCTGATCTGAGGTCGGCGTCACCAGAGCTACTGGATCCTTTCGCCAGTGATGAAAACTACTGTCAAAGCGGCCACCGTCATTCACCGCTGGAGTTGCCGCCGCCGGTTACAAGCTCGCCAGATTCATGGCAATCGGATGCGAGTCCGGACTCGCCGCCGCCGGAAGGTGAGGACGATAGGAGAGGAGAAGAATCCACGGGAGAAGAAGAGGACAGAGGGGTATGCGTTGTGTTGGCTTGGCCGTTGGATGCGTATCAAGGGTGGATGCCTGCACCGTGGAACTGTGTAGGTCCTCTGGATCTTTAATTAATCGGCTTACCAGATATTTTTTAGATTAACTTACCAGATATTTTGGTTGAACATATGTTTATAGTTTTATTTGCCTTAAGCACGCAGCAAGTAGCATGAAGCTAAATTTTCCTTTCATTTCCGGAGAACTTAGTTCCTTTCAGTTCACATAAATGAAATGAGCCTGACATACTGGAACAATCTAAATATGTGAACGAAAATCCGTCCTGCAACTGTCGGGAAATCCTGCAAAAACCCGTCCTACAACAACGGTTCTAGAAGATTCATTTGGGAAGAGAAAAAATCTGCCCCCAACGTGCTGGAGACGGCCATCGTCACATCGTAGACTGTTTTTCACGGATCTTGCTTGGATTGTCAGCATGGGCGGATTCAAGGGCCCTCCACCTGGGAATTGCCCGGCCTTCCTGGCATGACCTTGTAAGGCCCGAGGCCAGCTCCTGGTTGACCAGGGCCGGGCCCAACACCCGCCCGCCTCCGGCCACCGGGCCGCTCGGCTTTGCCTCCATTTGCCTCTCCCTTGCCCTTTCGGCCTTTCATTTGGTGAGGGAGTTGATCCTTCCCATCCCCTGGGCAAGGGCGGGGCCCGTCAGCCGGCATGCCGGGCGGCGGCGGAGCGGGCGGGAGCGATATGGGGAAAAGGGCATGGTTTGGGGCCCGGACGGTGGTTTGGCCCAGCGGGCCGGAGCTTTTGCGGGCGGGCGCCCGGCGGGGAACGGTTTTGGGCCCCGGGCCGGGACCTAGCGGCTAGGTGAGTGGATTTTTTTTTCCCGGCCTCCTTCCCCTGGGCCTCCCGGGCTCCCTTCCTGGGCCGGCCCGCTCCCGGGCCGGGGCCGGCGCCCTCCCCCCTGGCCGCCTCCCTCGGCCCCCCGGTCCTCCCGGGCCGGGGGCCGGGCTCCCGGCCTTGGCTCCGGCCTCGCCTCCCCCGCCTGGCCCTTCCCTGGCCCTTCGGGCGCCGGCCTTTCGGCCAGCCACCCTTGGGAAAAGGGGCCCCATGAAGGAGGGCCGCGATGCGCAGGCATTGGGAAAAGGGAAATGGGGATTGGGCCGCCGCGGAGGGGCCCGCTAGGTTGGTCCCGATTGGGGCCAGTTCAATCAACCGACATTAATTTGTAGCTTAAGTTTGTTGGTAATTTGAACCTAGATTGGCACTAAAGAATTGTTAAAATTTTAAATGAAAGGTTTGGTTGACTCAAGAAGCTTACCACAACCGCAAAGCAACTACAAACAGATCCAAATATGGCTAATGATAATGAAGGAGGAGGATGTGAACCCCAAATGAAATTGTATGTGATCCGCCTTGAAACAAATAGATGATTAGCATCCGGATGTTCAAGACCAAGGAAGAGCATAATTTTAAGGGTCCCAACCAAGTGAATTTTTCCAAAACAATTTGGATTTGTGGAGGGTTTTGTTGGTATAAGAAGTAAGATTGGATAGAATAAAAGGAACCAAGATCACATATTGTTTCTATTGCTTTCTTTTTAAGATGGGAAAAAATCCGCTTTGGTTATGAAGTCTTAACAAGAACCGGGTTTAGTGATTGGAAGCATGGCCTTAAAGCATTGCCCTCCATATTGGTGGTGTAAGTGACCACAACAATGCAAGATTGCATTGTGATGATTTTCATAACCAAAGACAAAGTGTGTAAGTAAGCTCTCTTGTAACCAATGAATCCAAAGAACTATATAAAACCTTTGACTTTTTCTAGAGTGCACAAGATTTCTCAACCAAACATGGTTTTTTATAATTTAATAGATGGGGTATACATCATACAACTTTCCTTTTGGATCAAAGGGGTCTGCAATTGCCTTGTCAATGAAGGATGGGTTGGACCGCCCGCGGCGGGTTTGGATAGATTTGCTTTCTTTGAATCTTATTTAAAGGTTTGCCATCCAAAAGTTTCCAAGTCTTTAAAAGGAATGATCTAAATATTTTTCATGCTATGGAATTAATTCATGATGTCAAAGCTCTTGACCTCCATGAGAAAGTGGTTTGATGAGGTAACAAGTTTGTCAAAGGTAATTCCCAAATATGGATGAACAAAACCGGTTGGGGTCGCCGGGCGTGAAAGCTTACACTAACCATTTTACCAAGTTAAAGGTTTTCTTATGTTGCCCTTGATAAGATATGTCCGAGATGAATCATCGCTTTAGGAAGCATCTAAGAGATATTAGTGTGCTTCCCATGCCTTGATCCAAAGAATTTTTCTAAGTTTGATATTAAAGCTTGCTGCCTTCTAAATTTATCACGGTTTTCTAGCGGTGACGTAAATCATAAGTCACCAACTTGAGACTTACATTCATCATGTGGAAAGGCAAGGTTTTTTCTACGCAAACATCTTGAAATTTTGGAAAAATGGTTGAAACCAAGAAATATTTGGTTTTTTCCATTTCAACAAACTCAGAGTTGACTTTGTTAGGGTGTCAAGGCAAATTTGAAAGGGCTTTTTAAATGAAGATTATTAAGTCTAAACCAACAAGATCAACAATGTTGGTTCAATGATTTGATGATATGCTGAGACGGACATATTTAAAACAATTTGATGATGATGTTATTGCCCCGGGTTTAAGCCATGAAGAAAAGAAAGGAATTTGCCTTGAGGCCTAGGCCTAATTAGGCCATTATTTATGTTTCATTCCCGTTTGAATATTTTTAAGTCAAAGTTATATGATTTACTAATTTATTTTTTATCTTGTAGAGTCTCTTTCTCTTTTGGTTGTGTGATTGGATATTTGGCTTTTGTTGTTGACTCGCCCAATTTGGTATTTCAGGAGTTGTTTGTTATCGTTTGTAATATCTCACTTTATTTTCATTTATGAACCTTTACATTGGTGATGTATCATATACCTTATTTTTTTGCTATTGTGGATTTACATGATGCGAATTTGTTGAATATCCGGTTTGGGTACCAAAAGACCAGCTTGTGGCTTGCCCGGCCGAAATTTCCCGGTTCCGCCCCACTGATTGTCAGGTTGCACGTTGATGGCTTGGAAGAGTTTTAATTCGGGCCCTTCATCCCTGTAACCTATTGGAAAAGGAAAACGGCCAATTTCGGCGTCTCCATGGCAAGACGTTTAACATCTTAAAACATCCTTTGCCGGCTTCTTACGGCAAGGCAAAAAAAGCAAGGACATCAAATACCTTTCATGGCCATACTTTCTTCATCCCGTCCTGTAACCTTAAGGTAGACCCTAAAAGCAGGTATATACGTAGCTGCGTACACAAACATGTCGTTCCAGAACCTTTTTTGTGGGTGCAGGCAGCGTCTCTTCCTCCTGGAAACGTGGTTGCTGCCAGAGATCTTGCTGATCAGGTAATGGTAAGAATACATATACATTATTCTTCTCCTTTCAAAAATATATATGACATTTAGAAAGCATGCAGTCAAATTCCCTTTTTTTATCACTAATATATATAAAAACTATTTATATTGGTCATGTAAAAATGATATCTTTAAACCATAAAAAATTTTTCAATTAATAATTTAATTTTTTTGAACTTTATTAAAATAATAGTCGAGTTGCAGTAAGACCTTGTTAGTATGTAAAAATAATATTTCTTGAAAGAGAGATTACATGCATTTAAAATGAAGCTTGTCCAATTTAGATGCTATTCTGCGATTGCCCGGCCGCCTGGCCGGATAGTTGGTGGTTCCACCGGTAGTTTGGGTCGTGGACATGTAACGGGATCCTAGTCCCGGAGGTGGAGGGTGGGTTTTATTTTTTTAATATTTTTTAAAAATATTTTAAAGATAACCCTTCAACTTTATTTTCAATTTAACCCTTTGGTCACACCATGACCCGTGGCGTGACAAAGTGTTTCCACGCCACCTACCACGGCGTGACCAAACCTACCGGATAACCCTCGAGCCAACAGCCGTCCGGTTGGGCTAAGTCTTGTCTTGCCAAGAGGAGTGGCGTGAAATACTCATTTGCCACGCCAAGATTAGTTGAAACGGCGCCACCCACGCTGGTGGGCCAAAGGGGTTAGGAATTGAAAATAAAGTTAGAAAGAGGTTATCTTTAAAATATTTTTTAAAATGGATTAAAAATAAAACTGCTTAGGTGGGGACAAGCGCCCCATCCGTGAGCCAAAGATGCGTTAACAGTAAGGTAAATATATATATGGAAGAGAAGTGAGTAGTATATATTTGAGTGAATAAATCAACAAATAAATGTTGTCTGGTTCATGTCTTGTTGCTCAATCTATGTGTTGTATATTGACTATATCACTATAACGAAATGAGTTTGTATCATATATTTTGCATGTATACTTGGCTCCACCAATATATATATACTAGAAAAACTACCCATTTGGGCGCCAGTTGGCTCTTTTTTCTGTGTGCAAGCCCAGGCGTAGGAAAATCTTATCTTGATCAATACCTTGGAAGAATGCAAATTTCAAAACCCTTGTTGACAAAGTCTCCAACAAAGTATGGGAGGTTACAGGACGAATCATGAGAGGAATGCACAGGACCAATACATCCGGAAGTATTTAAGCATTATTTTAGAGTAAAAGAGAAAGGCAATTAAACATCCTTCATTTAGGAACCACATCTAAAGGAGTGGGACTTGGCATCCGAGAATAAGCTCAGGAATGGAGATGGGTGTTGCTAATTTCCCATGGGGTAATATATACTTTTCCAAAGGTAAAAGAGTAGTCACCAATTCAAAAGAAATAAAAAGGAACACAGTTGCACTAAAGGGAATCGAGGGACCATATTCTTCTCCAACCCGAGTTTTGCTCAAGTCTCTAATAAATCCAAGCACATATTTTAAGAAACTATAAGTGGGTTGGGATTGTTTTGTGGATTCAAAGATGATAACAACCTAGCAAGATAGTAATTACGAATAAGAAGGATGAATACTTGGGCATGAATTTGGAAACCTCCTATCTTTAATAGAAGTGTTGGCCTACCTCTACACCCGATATATAATTCCTTAAGTGTTTTAATGGAACATGGTATAATATTCATATTGTCCTCTAATAAAAACTACATGTCCAAAAAGGAATTTTTTGATTCAACTATCTTTTCTCAACAGCAACTCAAAGTATTAATCTTATATCTAGGATACCAAGTCATATCGGTGATAATATATATCAAGATCCTCTAATATATATCAAATTCTTGTTCTTTTGTCTATGCAAATCAGAAATTGTAGAAAAAGGAAGAGTGCAACTAAACATCTTTTGTTTAAGAACCAGCATCTAAACCGGATTGGGACCCAGCATATGAGAATCATCACATAATGGAAATGAGAGGTCATACAACTCAGAATAGCTTGCACTTTTTGGAATTACCGCAACTGCGTTGCAAATTTGATAAATGCATGACAAAAGGTAGGTTGGAGCAATAGAACCTCAAAAAACACGTGCACACTTTCATTAGATGGCTAGTCATTTTAGCCTTAAATATGTTATAAAAAGGAAAACTAAATTCTATGAAGCTAGGTACATTTGTTATTGTAGTAAAATTTTCCTAAAAACCTAAAAGACGACATTCTAATAGAGAAAGTACATCTCACTATATTTTGCGAATGAATATTAAACTCAATTGACTAAAATGACTTGTAAGTTCTAAACACCATATCAAAATCCTAAATGTCGCTTTAATGGATAATATTAAACAAACATAACGATATGTAAGCTATTTATGTAATTGTAGGATAGAAGATTACATGGTAACGTTTCTTTTCCGGTTCACAAGTTATTCTCACATATTAGGAAGTCATCCCGGTGGCGATTCCCACAACCTTTTTATCCTGCATAAGTCATTATGAAAGATAAGCTTTTGATCTAAAGATGCCAACATTTTGGCAAACCGCAATAGCTAAAAGGACAAACAAAACACTTTTAAATGCTTAAAGTATGGTTTTAAATCAACATACATAAGTACGTAAACCAAGGAATTTCCCAAGCACAAGAGGCGGGATCAATTAAAAAACTCGATCAAATTGTTGGACTATAATTATGAAACTACAAATGTCACAATGTTTTTGCCAAACCACATTTGTTCATCAAGGGCCGCACTTTTAAATTTGTTTGGAATTCATGACGAGGTGTATTTATCGGTTAGATTACACAACAAAAAGGGAATATTTTCATCGGCAAATAAAACATGTCAAAAAACCAAACAACATAGCAACCAAAGAAATTCGGCCGGTGTCGGAATTGATTCAAGTCCGCAAATTCATCATAACCTAACAAAACATGTCACATAGCATACAAAAGATGGAAAGAGTAATCAATATATATTACATCTAGAGCGATATGAAAGATGTAGTTCAAGAAAGGTGCAAAGAAGATGTACATCTACCTTTTATTCAGATAATAGTACCCTTGCTTCACTAACTATGAATAATGTATAGGACCATCCGCGATAATAGTACCCCTACTTCACTAACACAATAAAGCCCTTGCTTTGAAATGCCGATTACAAACAAAGTAAAACGTAGGAGATGAAAGCAATCAAAAGAAGGAAATCAATGTGAAAATAAAACACCCATCGAAAAAGATTGGGGATCTTGAATACTCAATTTGATCAATGTTCAAAGGCGTTGGGAATTTTTAGAAGAATAACGTTTTATATGATCCGATAACCCTAACCTTAAACTCCAAAAGGGAACCTAAGACCAACCAAGCAACTAACAACGGCAAAAAATTAGGAAACTTTTTCTCTAAAGCCTATAAACACTAAAAGTGACTTGATATCAACAAACCTAGGTAGACTATATATCCGCCTATAAACACAAAGCAATTACAAAACCATATTTCAATTGAATCTATAAACACAAAGCAACTAAAAAATCATTTCTTTGAACTATTGCTTGGGATCAACACTTTTATTATAAACTACAAAATCATGCAAGATGTCACTAACCACAATTTCACATTAACATATTTTTTGCAAGGCAGAATGGGATGGAGGAACCAAATAAAATTACCCGAGTAATGTCCGGAGGAAAACTTTGTAAGGTTTGTCCAATGGATGATGATAATATGACAGGAGGTTATACAGGATGTCTAATAAGAGGAGAATATTAATGAAATGTGTAAGAACACAACTAAATAGTTTGAATGAACATTTTTTCCGAGTTTAAAAGATGGCAATTACGGTTTTGTTTTCATCAATTGGTTGTATATTGTGGGCGTGAAATCTTGTTGCATATCCACCTTACATATGAAGCAATTAATCACCAAAATGAAGTGGAAATAATTTTTCACAAACGATATTCCTATAAAGAACTATACAACCTTCATAAAATAATTGAAGCATCCGAGATGCCTAAACATCCGCATAATAAGCGGACCCCAACCTTTTTTTCCGATAATATCACAAAATTACACGCATGATAAACACCTATTCCAAGAACATCAAAAGGACATGCAAACCAACCCTATCTATATGTCAATGTTATGTAAGGGATAATGGAGCGAACAACGATTTCATGTAATGATGGCATGGTGAGCAATAAAAAGGAGAAGTAGCAAGGTTATAACCTCCAACGCCACAAACGGTAGTCGCTATAAAGAAATATATACAACGTTCATTCAAGAGATAATCAAAGCATCTAGAGATGGCTAAACATCGCATAATAAGCGGATCCCCAACCTTTTTGTATGCCAAAACACCAAGGGAGAGGTGTACATGGAATTGTTGAGCATACAAAGTGGTTCCAGAAATCGGATGAGATTTCAACCGCGATCCCTAAGATAGAGTTCGATTTTTGTACATCCCGCAACCAATCGAGTAGTAAGTATGCACAAAAGGAATTATAACAAGAAGCGGCGGTTTGCAAACTAACAAAGCTAACCTACCAAAGCAAACAACGGGAGTAAAAGGGGGTGGGGATGGTAGCGGGAGGGGGCCGAGATGCCGCGGAGAGGAGGCGGAGGGCCGGGGGAAGGGGAGGGTAGGTGTGTCAGATCCGGAAGAGTGAATTTGATTGATGATGAACCTATTTTGAGCAAGGGTGAGATGAAAGGAATTTACATCCCGGAAGGAGACGGGGGTTTCGCGCCGATTCACTAAATGCTTGGCATGCATTCTATCTCAAAGGCACCGCAAGATCACTATTCGGCGGCTTTCCCGTTCGAATTCGCATGGATTCTTCCGTGAGTGAACGTTGTTTACTTTATCCGCTATCCTTTTTCATTTACCCAAATGGGCTATATAAGCTCGAATGGCGGAAAGTCGTTTATCCTTTCATCAATACAAACCCTAGCCGCAATAGCTTAGCTTAAGTTCCGCCCTTTCCATTTTACATGAAAATCTCCAAAAATCCATGCGCGATCTTTGCGATTTTAGTCCCAACTTTCGTTCTTGACAAAGGGTATCGGGCGCTCGAACTTGGCCTCGATTCATAACACGGGCCTTTTTGGTAAGGGTTTGGGAGCAGTTCTTCTCCTGAAAATTCCTCAACCGAAAGGTCCGGGAGCCTTGGGGGAAAAATCAGAAGGAATCATCTAGATCTTTAAGGGTGGTTTGGTACTCTGCCATTCCAAAGAAACCCCTTCTAGATCCGGAGGATCCCGTGAAGACAAGCAAAACAAAGTTGGGGGAAATGAGGAGGAAGAAAAATCATCGCAACCAAGGGAAATGGAAGATGTGAAGAAGAGTATTAAGCCCTCAAGAAGAGTCGGGATGACAACAATCGCCAATGCAATCACAAATGGATAAGTTGATGGGGCTAATGGCCAACTTCATGAATGGCCAAAGTGGTAGGGAACCTTCGACGAAATTAATTATCAAGGTAATTTGGAGACCCGCTTCTTTGAATATCTACTGGGTTCTACACCACAAATCACCCGAGGGACCTTAGCTATGTTGAACAATAGTCGGGTAGCTAACAGATCCCCAATAATTTTGGCATGAATCCCAAACCACTCCTCCCGTGCGAACTAACCAAAGCGGGTCCTTGGGAGTTGTCACAATGTACCTGTGATCTTGGGAGAGCCACCGGAGACCTATTGGAATTGGTAGTCCACAAGGACGGCTCACTATGCTATTCGTTCAGATCCTCCTTATAGTAATTGCAATAGGGTTAATTTGGCAAATGGAGCAGTTCCTACCAATGCAATGGGCCACCTTTCACACCCCAACCTATGAATTCCACCCCTTTTGATAATTACCTAGAACGAACAACATGGAAGGCAGATCACTACCCCGAAAAACAGAACAGGCGTTTGAAATCACCAAAACGAATTTTCCCAATTTGATGGCAGATCCGGATGGATGGATAGCAAAAGGAGAAGTATTTTTGAAGGGCAGAATGCCTCTAGATCAAAGAAGCAACCATCAAAACCTATTTGAAAGAGAGCTAACTATTGGTGGAGGGGCCGGATGCAATGCGCCAATCTTACCTTGGCATCCGGGCGAATGGGGGGATAGGGTTTTTAAAACATCGATTTATGACAATGTGAGAATGTTTCATTTTAAACCAGACGGATCTGAAAGCATATTGGATCGGTTTGAGGAGATCATGAGTTTAGTGAGAAGAGATAACCCTTTACTACCGATGAATACTATGTGTTGCGTTTTGTGGTGGTTTGCAAGACTATGTTGAATCACTTACAATGTCATAGACCCGAAATTTGATTGGCCATTTTGGATGGCTAGGAGAATAAAATACACCTTTTAGACAAAGAGCTTATTCCGGCACAATAGAAGTGAAGTGGGAAATTCAAGGTACAAAGCCAAGATGGGTGCTCATCGCCACAAGATGTTCGAAAATGAAAAGGAAAGCAAGGATAGAGGAGGTAATCAAAGCAACAAAAAAGAAAGGATTATGGAAAATGTAGAAAGTGTCCCCAACCTTTCCTGGTATAATGTAAGCTTTAATGAGAAGCAATTATTCACATTAACTCAAGAAGATCGGGTAGTGAGGAAGAAGAAGATGAAGTGGATACAAACCGGGAGGACCGAAGGTGCACAATATGTCACACCACCATCAAGTCCCGAGAATCACAAGAAAGAAACAAAGGTTACAAATATCTATGCATGGTGCAAGGCACAAGTTCAATTAGCAAGACATTCACCCGGCATTAAAGATAAGGAAGTCAGGAAAGCATTAGTGGATAGTGGAAGTAGTGCTACATTTATAAGCCCAAAGTTGGTTACCAAAATCCCTTGTGAAGTCGTGAATCATACAAAAATCAAAGTAATGATAGGCGATGGAGGATTATTGTTAATGATACCTTGTGTCAAGGTTGCAAGTATGAGATTCAAGGAGAAATTTCATCGGATATGAGGGCGCCTACCACCGAAGGGTTATGATGTTATATTTGGAGTGGATTGGATATATACCCCAAATCCCATTGGATTGAATTTGAGGACAAGAGAGTTCTCAAAACCAAGTATGGGGAAAACAAATTACATTTAAGGATGAGACACATCCCGATCCGAATTCTATAATTAATCTTAACCAATTACAAAGGTTAATGAGGAAAGGAGGTTTGGGGCCGTGATATATGCACAAACCGATGTGTTGAAGTCAAATGAAACAAGTCGGATGCCGGGAAAGATGCTAGAACTTGTTGAAATTGAATCTTTGAGGAACCTAATCACCTCCCTCCAAGTAGAGATTGTGACCATGCCATTCCAACTATCCCCGGGCTAAACCACCAATGTAAGACCATATAGGCTTCCTCATTACCAAAAGGATGTCATGGAGGAATTAGTGGAACAATTGTAAATCAAAGACAATAAGACCAAGTGTAAGTCCATACTCCCCGCCATTTTAGTAAGAAGAAGGATGGATTTGGAGGATGTGCATTGACTACAAACAAGAACTCCAACACTATAAAGAACAAATATCCTATTCCGGTTGATTGAGGATTTGTTAGATGAACTCTATGGCTCCAAAGTATTCTCTAAGATAGATTTAAGATCCGGATATCACCATATTAGAATGAAAGCTAGTGATATTGGAAAACAGCTTTCAACACTCACAAGGGACATTATGAATTCATTGTCATGCCCTTTCAACCAATGCTCCCGCCACCTTTCAAGCCCTCATGAACACATTATTGAGTAAATTTTTGAGACAATTTGTATTGGTATTCTTTGATGATATCCTCATTTATAGTATCATTGGAAGAGCATGTCCACCATGTGCGTTGGTATTCCAAGAATTGAGGAAGGAGAAGTTATTTGCTAAAAGAAGTAAATTGTGTTTGGGCAATCTAAGTTTAGTATTTGGGACACATAATCAAGGATAATGGAGTGGCTACAGATCCCGTGAAGGTTGAGGCTATTAAGAATTGGCCGAACCTCAATATTACTCAATTGAGAAGCTTTTTTTAGCGGTATTATAGAAGATTCATCCAAGGATATGGTATTATATGCAAAGTTCCTTTTAAGCACTTAAGAAGAATGGATTTGTTCCGGGAGAGTAAAAGAAGAAGCCTTCATACAAGTTAAAGCAAAATGACTATAGCCCAAATTCCTAACATTGCCGATTATTCCCAACCTTTCATCCTGGCGATGCTAGTGGGTTTGGCATTGGAGCAATTGATGCAAGGTGGAAGACCCATCTCCTTCATGAGCAAAACAATTGGTCCAAAGGCAGCACCATGTCCACTTATGATAAAGAAGCTTTAGCAATTCTAGAAGCAATCAAAAGGTGGAGGCATTACTTTGTGGTTCATTGATTATAAGCTGATCAATGAGTCTTAAATATATACAAGAGCAAAAGAATTACCGGGAGGAGACAAACTATTAGTTAAACTCTTGGGCTATAACTATAAAGTGGAATACAAGAAGGGAAGAGAAAACAAAGCGCGGATGCTCTTTCAAGAGTCAAATATAATGAACAAGTGGTGCCATCAACTTGCAAACCCCGTGGTGGATTCGAATAGTTGCTAGTTATGATGGTGATGAGAAATGCAAAGATCTCCTTACACAACTCAAGATTAGTCCAACCGCCCCGACTACTTTTTGAAGAATAGTATCCGAGGTATAAAGGAAGGTTGTATATAGGATCCAACTTTGGATTAAAGAGGCGTTATTAGTGGCATTTCATGATTCCACTTGGAGGACATTCGGAGAAAGGGCCACTTATCTAAGGCCGTTGATATTTTATTGGCCAAGGATGAAGCAAGAAGTAAGAGTTTGTTAAACTTTGTCCCTTTCCGGAAAAATAAGAGTGAGCATGTACCTTACCCGGCTACTTCAGCCCAATTCCGCCCCAAGATGGCTTGGACCCACATTTCTATGGACTTTATTGAGGGATTACCAAAATCAAGACAAAGAGGTAATTTTGTGGTAGTGGATAGGTTCACAAAATATTCACACTTTGTTGCATTGAGCCATCCTTTTACAGCCAACATGTGTAAAGGCATTTGTTGACAATATTTTTAAGCATCAGGATTGCCATCATCATCAGACCGGTAGGGACCATATCTTTTATTTGGTTGGCAAGACTTGTTCAAGACCTTGGGGGTAAAATTGAGGTTGAGTACTTTTATCATCCAAGACGGATGGTCAAACAGAGGGTTAATCAATGCTTAGAAGGGTATTTGAGGTGCATGGTTTTGCAAATCCCGGAAATGGTTGGGGCTATCAATCCAAATTGGTATAATACCGGTTCCATACTTTTTGAAGATGACACCCTTCCGGCCTTTCGGGTTCCTCCTCCTCGATCACGAAGGTGGTGTTACCGATTCTCCAAATGAAGAGGTTAAAGGACTTTGCGGGAGACAATTGGCATGCAAATTAAGGACAATTTGCTTAACACAAGAAAGAATGAAGTCATATTTGACAAGAAAAGAATTGAAAGGGAGTTTCCTAGTAGGTGATATGGTGTATTTGAAGATCCAACCTTCAGCATACTTCCTTAAGTTTGCATAGATCACTCAAACTCCATTCCAAGTATTACGGTCCTTTCGGATACTTGAGAAAATTGGGAAGGTTGCTTATAAGTCACCACTGAAGGATGTCAATTGCACCCCACTTTCCATGTGAGCCAATTGAAAAAGCATAAGGGTGAAAAGGGACCCGCTCGAACTACCTTTGATTGACCGGAAGGTAACATCAAGGTGGCACCCATTGCGCTTTTGGGAGGCGATGATTCCTCAAACAATGAACCAATAGTTCAATGGCTAATCAAAGGGATGAATTTACCTCACGGGAGCAACCGGGAAGATGGATTTCATCCAAAGAGTGTTTCCAAGTTTTGTTCCTTGAGGAAAGAAACTTAAGAATGGGGTTGTCGGGATCCAAGAGGAACTGTTGATTGATGATGAACCTATTTTGAGCAAGGGGAGATGAAAGGAACTTCATCCGAAGGAGAGCGTTGTTTCCGCGCCGACTTCACTAAATGCCGGCATGCATTCTATCTCAAAGGGACCGCAAGATCACTATCCGACGGCTTTCATCGCTTCCTTATTCCGCATGGATTCTTCCGATGTAGTGAATCGGAATTGTTTACTTTATCCGCTATCCTTTTGGCATTTACCAATGGGCTATATAAGCTCGAATGGCGGACAAGTCGTTTATCCTTTGCGATCAATACAAACCCTAGCCGCAATAGCTTAGCTTAAGTTCCGCCCTTTCCATTTTACAAAATCTCCAAAAATCCATGCTGATCTTTGCGATTTTAGTCCGAACTTTCAGGGCTTGACAAGGTGCCAAAGAGCCGGATGGGGAGTGAGACCGGGGGTGGAGGGGGATGAGGAAGAGGGAGGGAACAAACCGGCGGGGAAACCAGTGGGGCAGGGTAGAAAGACCGAGGGAGGCGGGGGCGAGAGGCCGAGGGGTGCGAGGGAGGAAGGCCGGGGCGGGCAGGAGGCGACCCGAAGGGAGCTAGGAAAGTTTCCCCACAATTTCGGCGATATGCAGGAGGTAAGGGGGAGGGGGGATGGGAGGGAGCGACCACTGGTGGAGGAGGGGCGCGGAGGAGGGAGGACCAGACGGAGGGAAAAGGGCGAGGAGATTGCCAGGAAAGGGGAGAGACATGGGGTGGACGGGGAGGAAGAGGAAGGGGCCGCCGGGACCCAATTGTATTGACCCAAAATGGGCGGATTGCAAGTAGTATTTGGGGAATTTTCTCAGATATTTAGGAAAGAACAAACGATACAACCGAGTTCTAAAAGTAAAGTAGATGCATAGAATAAACTAGGGTTTTCCAAGTGGTTCTTCCCATTACAATGAGACTATTTATACCTCTAAACATCAAAAATACTAATAATGACAAACAATCAAAGTTTCGAAGGAAAAGTAATTTTTTACGTTTAACAAAGCTCTCTTGTGCAACCAAGAAATCCAAGAACTATATAAAATCCGTTTGACTTCTTCTCTAAAGTGCACAAGATTTCTCATTGGTCAAGGCATGGCTTTTCGTGGCCATGATGAATCTTCTACTAGATGGGGTACACATCATACAACTTTACTTTATTTGGATCAAATGTGGAGGTCGGTGTTACATGTGCTTAGTGCGGTAGATGAGGATGGGCGTGGACCGTCTCAAGCGGCGGGTTTGATAGAAAAAATGGAGAGTTTCAGATTTGCTTTCATTTTGAAGCTTATGTTAAAGTTGTTTGCCATCACAAATGAGCTTTCACAAGTCTTGCAAATGAAGGATCTAAATATTGTTCATGCTATGGAATTAATTCATGATGTCAAAGCTCGGTTGACCTCCATGAGAGAAAGTGGTTGGGGACTTATTTGATTGTCGGGACCCAAAATGCAGTCTGGACCCTCTGTGTATTGCACTAGTCCAGGATCACGCTAGTGCACACATGTAACATAGGTGAATATCAATCCACACATGCGAAATATAACATAAGCGAATAGTTTGAGTAACAACTTAGAGTTTTGACCTTAAGGTCGGGTTACGACTTATTAACACGCAGAGCTAACACTAAAGAAATCTGCATGAACGAAATAAACTCGCAAACTCCAATCAGCACACCACGCAACCGATCGGGATCGATGACCTAGCGATCAACCTTCTTCCACAAACTCCTCCTCGAAAGCGGAAGACTCCTCCATACGAGGTTTGGGCGCAAGTTTTACAACAAGTGTGAGTACACAACCGTACTGCAAATCATACCACGAATGCAATATATAGATGCGGCTTATTCCAAAGGAATGACTTACGTGGTTACTTTGAAAATGCAACATTTGCAATTGAATACAAATAATAGATTGAAAGCATAATTTAAAACAAATAAGCAATATTAATTTATGATTATTTCCACAAAGACACACAGCTAAACTGATTGATTCACACTGACCATATGATTGAGATCACAGGCTCCCAATCCCACATTTTATGAACACTACCCTCATGTGAAATCCGGCGTTGTCCATGACCGAGGCGCGGCTATTCGAATAGATTGATTAACACTCTGCAGAGGTTTGTACACTTTACCCACACGATACAACTAGTGTAGCTAGCACTAATCGTAACAAAACGATTCGGCAACCGTCTCAACATTGACGTTCTTATTCACACATCCCATATCACAAAGCTTAACCTATCCACGAACCCCAATGTTGAAACTCCGTAACCTACTAAGTTAAGCTTGTCACGGACATGTGGTCGATCAAGTATAGCTCGTTCAATGGCGCACGAGTTAAGTCCTTAATTGACCAAGGCAAGACTTCCGATTTTCTAACTAAACCACAGATAAATCCCAATCACAAAGCCACCAGTTCACACAGTATCCACCACTTGCCTCGGTCTAAATCTTTTACCACCCGGTTGGTTTAGTGCAACACATGCCATCACGAGTAATAGCTCACAGACACACGTTTTATCACACGTTCCATAATCACTTAGTCGAGTTTCATAATTGCACTCATATGAGATGATGACTCGTAGCATGGCTAAGCAATTCTAGTCGGTCTAACCAACCATGTTGGCAATATGTTAATACCAACTAAATAATAAACCAATCTAGGGCGACAAAAGATGAAGGTATACAGGTAGGCAAGGTGAACATAACAAGGGGGATCAATAACTAGCCCAAAAGCATTTAAATACATAATTAAAGTAAATGCAATAATTTAACACAATATAATTTGGGAAAACTGGGATTCAATATGATCAAAGGTATGACTTGCCTTGGAATAGGTCTATGTACTGGTCTTGAGCTTGGTTGAAGCCTTCTTCGACAAAACCCCAAGTATCGACGTCTCACGCACAAACGAGCAAAACAACCAAAACAAATAAATAACAGAGGCAAAACAAACTCCAAAAATTAAATAAAAATCTCAGATAAATAGATCTTGAATTTAGACAAATTTAGAAATTTGAATGGGCTCAATCGGAGTTAGGATGCAAAAGTTATGGCCTTTGGAAGATTGAAAATACATAAAATGCTGAAAATCGAGTATTTCATGAATTTCAATTATTTTCCTAAAGGAAAATCAGATTATTATGGTGCGTCGACCTCGGATTTCAAAACGATAAATAAAGAATTCACGACATGTGGGACCCACATGTCGGAGGTCACTCACGGTGGACTAAGTCCACCGAGCCTCGACTCGAGGTCCGGTGAGCGCCACGTGGCGCGCGCGGAGCGACTCGCGCCACGCGCTGCCACGCTGCAGGGCCGCATGGCGCCGACGTGGATGACGACAAACGCGCGCTCGGACCGTATGGCAACGGCGCGGTGGCGCTCGCGAGGTCCGATGGTACGATTGAAGCCCTTGTTATTGCGAATCGATGGTGCACTCACGGCGGCGAGGCACCGAGATGGCGGCGGCGCGTTTAAGCGGAGGAGCGAGCCGGTATTTGCGGATTGGAGTTCGCGATGCTCGGCAGTGGACAACACCGAGGTTGCTTATGCTCGTGCGATCTGCGGTGGTGCGATCGGAGCTCGGCGCTGACGGCGGGAAAAGCTCACCGGAGACCTTGCGGTGAAAAACCAAAAACCGCAAGCGGCGGCGTAGGGCTCGGGTGATCTAGGGTTGGGGTTTTGGTGCGGGTGTTCAAGCGATCCGGGTCCTATTTATAGGAGCTTGGGGTCCGGGCGTGCGGCGAAACCTAAAAGGAGTCCGAGATGAGCACGAGAGGAAGCGGAGATAGAGTTCGTTTCGATCCCGATTGAGGCGAATCTGGTGCGGGAAGATTAGAGATAGAGTTTGGCAAAGAAATCCGGAGGTTTTTAGTTAGGAAAGCCCGTTGTCGGATTGAGCTTCTAGAAGACGGCAATGGCGAGCGGCTCCGACTCGGACACGGAGAAGAAGGCGCGACGAAGACGAAGCTGACGCGGCAAGCGGGGCCCACACGTCAGTGGCTAGGGTTAGGATGCGGCGCGTGCGAAAGTGGTGCGGTCCAGATCTAATCGAACGGTCCATAATCAAAGAAACATTCGGACCGTCTGGTTACCTCACGCGCATCTAGCCGTCCAATCTTGATCCAACGTGCGAGAGACTGCGCAGGGAGAGAGAGAGAGAGAGAGAGAGAGAGGACGGCAGGGGTCCACTGTCGTGGGAGCAGCTGCGCTGGCTAAGCTGGGTCGTGAGCGGGAATGGGAGTTGGAGGAGAGATTCGGCCCAAAGAGATTTCGAGATTTTAATTAGTTTTTCTAATTTAGAAAATACCAGAAATTCAAATAGGCAATAGAAAATAGCAAATGAACTCAGAAAAATTCTAGAAAAATCTAGAAAATATATCTGAGCACATAGAACCCAAATAAAATAGTTTTGGCTATTGTTCATGTTGGGATTATTCACATTAAATGTTTTTGATTATAAAGTCCAATATTAAGCTTTTGAATTAAAAACAAATAAAATCCAAATGGTGAATTTTTCCCTACTAACTATTTAAAAGATTTTTAAGCTCAGAAAATTGGGATGTTACATTGATGAGGTCCAACAATTTTGTGTTGTCAAAGGTATTCAGTGCCAAATATGGATGAACAAATACCGTTAGGGTCGTTCGGCGTGATGGGAAGAGTTACACTAATCTTCGTTATTACCGAGTTGAGGTTTTCTATGTTGCCCTTGATAAGATATATACTGAGATGAATCATCACTTTAGTGAAGCATCTACAGAGATATTAGTGTGCTTCTTATGCTTTGATCCAAAGAATTCTTTCTCTAAGTTTGATATTGACAAGCTTGCTCGTCTAACTACAATTTATCATGCGGATTTCTCTAGTGGTGATCGTGCAATCATAAGTCACCAACTTGAGACTTACATTCATCATGTGAGAAGGTATGCTTCCTTTTCTACTTGTAAAGATCTTGAAAGTTTTACAAAGATGGTTGAAACCGAGAAATATTTAGTTTTCCCATTGGTCTACAAATTCATTGAGTTGGCTTTGTTATTGCCGGTGTCAACGGCATCGGTTGAAAGGGCTTTTTCGGCAATGAAGATTATTAAGTCTAAATTGCGCAACAAGATCAACAATGATTGATTCAATGATTTGATGATATGCTACACCGAACAGGACATATTTAAACAATTTGATGATGATGTTATTGCCCGACGGTTTCAAGCCATGAAGAAAAGAAAAGGACATTTGCCTCATAGGCCTAGGCCTAATTAGCACATTATCGGTATGTTTCATTCGCTTGATGTGAATATTTTTAAGTCAAAGTTATATGATTTACTAATTCATTTTTTTATCTTGTAGAGTCTCTTACTCTCTTTGGTTGTGTGATTGGATATTTGGACTTTTGTTGTTGACTCCGCAATTTGGTAGTGTCTAGTGAGTTGTTTGTTATCGCTTGTAATATCTCACTCTTATTTTCATCTATGAACCTTTACATTGGTGATGTATTATATACCTTCTTTTACTTTAAAGCTATTGTGGATTTGCATGATGTGTAATTGTGTATCCGAATATCCGATATTTGCGGTACTCAATAGACCTTAGCTTCATGGCTTGCCCAAGCTTCAAAATTTCTAGCTCCGCCACTCATACAAGATATGGAATGCAGCACACTGGCAGCCATTTTGTATAAACAGAAACATGATAAAAGCAGATAGAATCACTACTCGACGTTCAGCTAACTGCAGACGCGATTGTTTTGCGTTTGAGTGGTGTGTGGTATGCTCATTGGCGAGTCTATAGGGCATACAAGGTTCTAGAGTAGATAGTATGGTACATACAAATATAAACAAGACATAAAACTGACATAAACCATACTATATGTTCTTTCATCGAGAGCTGTTGCTCTCGGTGCGCATAGCATATAAGTATAGCTGCGTAGGGTGGAAGCAAAAAAGAAGACGTGTGATAGCAGCATACTGGGTAGATGGTGCTGTAGGAAGAACATAATAGAAGCAAATTAGCTACCAAATTATATAAAGGTATAAGATAGGGATTCACAAATCTATGTAGAATGAGAAATAGACATGAAGGACAGAACATGTGAGGAGAGATAATATACCAAGGTTTTTTTTTTCTTCTTATCTAAATGGCCCTTTGTTACAGCGCTAGAGGCAGCTTTGTCGTCAGGTATTGTATGCAGTGAGAAAAATGCTATCTGTAAGAAAACATTATTGACAGGCTCAAATAGACCAGAAGAAATTAATTAGTGTATTAGCAGGAAATGGTACTGATTAAGAACAGGAAAAATAGTAAATTGAGGTGTATTTGTGTGACTTTGAATTAGGCTAGTAAATGGTGGTCTAATGTTTTGTATTTTTGGATGTATAAATGATGAAAATTCAAAAAGAAGAAACAATTTAGTAATGCAGAAAGGCTAAAATTATGTGAGCACGGTAGTGCCTATGGTCATGTATGTATAATCAAACGATAAATCGGTAGCGTACTTATTCAGCTTTGGATTAGTCTAGCATATGCTGCACTTATGCATTTTCAATGGTCCGGTTATAAGCGCGTAATAGTATCGTAAAAATATAAGGGATGCACAATAGGCTACAAAACTGCAGTCGTACAACTACACTGCTATGAAGATGATGAAAGATCCATGCTTATTTAGAGTGTATATTTATTCTGTAAGCATGCATTTTTTTGGGGTGGGGTTTGTAAATACTATACGTCTTAGAAGAAAGTACTATTTAGTGACAAAAAAAGGCAGGAATTGATCATGTACGTGTATGATTGATCCCGATGCTAGTCTAGCATGCATTCAAATGGTTTTGACCAACATTGGTATCAAATATAGATGTACTATTTTGTAACTATTTCATGATGCTTTTATTACGAAGCTAAAACCAATAGAGAGACTAAATAGCACACAACGATAATTCTTAGCGGAGGTGAAAGAAAAGGAGAACGAATAGTTGTTAAGCTAAGATAATGTTCAGATCAATCAATAAACAATTCTACTTTTGTACGAAAGAGCGGTTCATATTAAGGTAGCAGGTAGTGCCTAAGCTAGAGGCAATGACTGAAAACAGAGTGAAATAATAAATCATCGTGTATGTTTGATCCTGATGCTAGTCTAGCATACATTCAAATGTTTTTTTCCCACATTGCTATCAAATATAGATGTACTATTTTGTAACTATAGTATGATGCATTTATTAAAAAGATAAAATAATAGAAATATCAAATAGCAGACAATGATAATTTTGAGCCAAAGTGGAAGAGGAGGAGAACGAATAGTTGGGAAACTAAGATAATGTTCAGATCAATCAGCAAACAGTGCTAGTTTTATATGAAAGAGTGGTTCATAATAAAGTAGTAGACAGTGCTCAAGCTAGAGACTATGACTAAAACAAATCAGTATTGTACTTGTTTAGTTCTAGATTCGCCTATCATATGTTGTATTAACGTATTGTGAACACTTCTATTCTAGGCACACAATAGCATAAAAAATACAGTAGAGATGCATGTAAGATACAAAAGGGTAGCTGCATACCTACTATTCTAGGCACACAATAGCATAAAAAAATACAGTAGAGATGCATATAAGATACAAAAGGGTAGCTGCATACCTACATTTGTATAAAGACAGCGAAAGCCCTTTGCCAGGTTTGAGTGTTTTAAGTATACTAAGCATCTTTGGACCTATAAATGTTGTAAGGCCTAAAAGGAAAGACAATCTAGTGAAGCTAAAACAAGATATCACGTGTTTAATGAATTGTTCGTGGTAATTGACCTATATGTATGCATCACTCATTATCACGGACAAACAGACGCAACTATTTTTTGTAAGAAGTAGATGTGCCTGGCTGTGAAATTAAAGTGGAGAATATAGCACATGCTACGCCATTAGTTTACGTAAGATTCAAAATCATAATGACCACATGCTCAAATACTATGCACTTACCCAAATGTCAACTTTATCACTAATAACTTCTCTTCTGTAGAGATCCTACACCTGGAAAAACATAGATGCATACATGAGATCACTGGAGTTCATACAAGGGATGAAAATTTTATTGTCATTCAGAGGGCTGTTCACTAACCTCAGGGGCTCTATATGCCAATGTTGTAGGCTTCCTAATGATATCCTCCTCAATCCCTATCTCTTCTGGCCTGTCAAAGCATCTATGATTTGTTGATGTGCTTACAAAATCACATTTTTTTCCATGCACCATGTAATCCAAGAAAAACATTTTCAGACCTCATAGCCCTACAGAATACAGAAAAGAGGCAGAATGTAAGGTGATAGCACATTCACAAATATGTCATACGTCACGACCGTTGGCTTGCACCCAGACTTGCATATTTCATCAAACAGCTTGAAAGCGTCCTCTGCCCGCCCAAACACACAGTGCCCCTTGATCAAAATGTTATAGCTGCACACGCCCAAGAGAATGCGGAACCTCCCCATGACCACGAGCAGCCCGGCCCCGACGCGGATGAGCCCCTATGACGAAGCCAGGAATCATGGCATTGAAGGCAGCGAGGCTCGACCGAGGCCCCTCACAGCCATTTCTCAACACCTTCCATGTGGCGTAGACCTCCCGCCAGGAACAGCAGGCGCAGCATGCCGCCAAAGACAGCAGTGGGCGTCTTCCGCCGTGGTAGGCACCAGCGAGCACGCAGCGCCTCGAGTGCCATGTCGGTGGCGGAAGGCGTGGAGCACGAGGCGGAGCGCGCGCACTCCCACTAGGTCTTGAAGGTGGTGAGGTTCGCCGAGGCCCCTCGTGGCCATTTCCTCAAACACCTTCCATGCGGCGCGACCTCCCCGCCGCAGACAGCAAGGCAGCAATGCCATCGCATGACAGCTGGGCGTCTTCCTCCGAGGCGACGTTGGCGAGCACGCCGAGCGCCTCGAGTGCCATACCGGCGCGAGGAAGGCATGGAGCGCGAGGTGGAGTGGCGGCGTCCTCCTCTTCCGCGGAGCCGCACGGCCAGGAGGTCCGAGGAGGCATCGAGGGGAAGGAGGAAGGTGAGGAGGATGAAGGGAGGGAGGGTACCGACGGTCGGCCAGCGAAGGGACCGAGGTGTGGAACACAAGAACGATGGCGTCGAACAGCCGACGACGGTCCCCAAACGCGAGGTGGGAGAATTGGGAGGAGGAAGGGATGGGAGCCGGGAGGTGTGGGCCTCGAGAAGGAGGGTGTTGGTTTGTGAGTGTAGGGAGGAGAGGAGAGGGCTCAAAACGGGGCCCAAAGGAGGTGCGGGGAGCTCGGGATGGAGCGACGGCGACGAGGGAGAGGAAGACCGGGAGCACGGCGACGAGGAGAGGAAGCCGGGTGTGCCCAGAGGTCGCGAGCGGAGGAAGCGGTAGACGGTCAGGAGGAACTGTGCGCAAAGCAGGTGGTGGGAGGGGTAAAGGAGCGACGACACGAAGCATCCGGCACGCAAAACCAAAATAAAATCAGACATTCGGGACGAGAGCAGCTGGATTGGACGGAGGAGAAGAAACAGGCGACGTGGCTGCCCTCGGTCACGCAAAAATTGCGCCCATTTATACCGGAGGATTCTGCCTGCTATTGTGGATCCAACGAACTAGAAGGTATTGATTAGAAATATATGTAAGTGAATAAACCTCGTATGAGTCAGCCCTGTATCATATTTGTCTTGCAGGTCGGTTGTTTGAGGTACGTGCATATATCATTCATGATATCATATATGTATTCATGTAATAACCGCACAGGCTTGCTGATTATTTTTCAAAGCATGGAATATCATTTTCTCATGTGATTAGAGTTGAAAAACCTAGACCGGTCAAGAAATGATAGTTCCATAATAGTGCATCACTTCTTTTTTTTTTGGTGGTCTGTTTGGTTCTGCTTTGTTCTATATAGTTACATGCAGTCTTATTCACGATAGAGATATCTTTTTCATTTCATCCATTGATTATTGGCACCTAGCTATGGCGACGACCATCGTTTTCTGGAGTCTAGGGCAAGACTTGACTTGATCATACCTATATACCCCATCCGGTCTAAAATAGATGTTGTTGCATTTGAATATCCTGCCACTATTTCCCAATATATACATTCAAGCTCACGTGCACACAGATGAGAAGGCACAAATATAATTAAAAGTTAATGACATTGGTCTATATATACATTCACCTATTAAATGACATACTACAACAATTCAACATCTTTTACTGCATTAATTAGAGCAGAGATAGAGGGTGAAAATTTTGCAATACCTACACTCTTGATTTCCTCGGTAGACTTATTATAAAATGACTCTTGCTGAGAAAATGGACTTTATATTGCGAAACAGAAGGAGTAGTTGTGTTGATTTTTTAGAAAAAATTTCCATAACTGCACCTATTAAATTAAAGCTTTAGTTTCCTCCTCGACCTACATCCACTATCCTAAAAACATCATTTATTTTGAAGAGGTATGTAAACAATTACTAAGGGCAAAAATGTCACAAATTAAAACTATAGTCTTTGTAGTACGTCAAATGTACTAAACAAAATCTATTTCGATCTGAAGGGAGTTTTAACATATGGCTCTTTTCGAAATTTTTAGATCTTTTCTATAATATCGTGGCCTGCTAGGGTGGTTGCCCATGTGGCCCAAGTGTAGTAATCTAGTACAAGGGAAACTAATTCGGCCATGAGATTCCATTTGGATAGATGGGTAGGATGGCCTGATTGATCGCCTGGCCCAAGATTTAGTGGGCATGCATTCAAGTCACATTGAAGCATCGGGCAACGAATAGAATTTTTATTAATTAATTCTTTTTAATATTATTTTAAAGCTAACCTCGCGAACTTTATTTCCAATTTCGACCCATTTGGTCATGCCACCACCGGTGGTGTGGCCAAACCGTCTTATCACGTCGGCTATCACGGCGTTAAATCGCCACGCAAGCCCTCACTTCACGTCGTGCTAGTGTGGAGGGCTTGCGTGGCATCGAACGCCATCACTCATGGCGTGACAAGCTGCCTTGTCATGCCATTATAGTTGACGTGGACATGGCGACTTCGTTTTCGCTTTGCTGCGTAATTGGATTTAGATTTCTAAATTTTGAATTGAACTCATGGTTGAATTTAATTTGAACTTGAATTTTGGAATTTTGATTCTTGGTTCACCCTTCTGATCTAAATTAATTACCTTTTATTACAACTCATGTTTTGGTTGTGAAGAAGCAAGCTTTGAAATTGAATTTTATCGATCATGAAAACCTACTTTTCGAAGATCTCTTCCTTCTCTTGGAGACCGAGCATCAATTGCAACGATCCGATAAATAGTTTATTGGGATAGATGTAGCTAAACAATGCCCCTAGAAACATTGAGGTGGTTTTCCCTCAGCATACCGAAAATTATTTGAATGTATGTACACTTGTTTGTAGGTTGTTATTTTTTTGGAAATAAAAGGGTGGTGGTATGGTTAGTTGGTCCTGCTTGTAATTTTCAGAGATTCTCAAGGTACGAAATCTGTTAGACTTGCAATAACATTTTATGATCGTCGATGTTGTTGTAGTGTGATAAATTTCAAGAATTTTGTGAGGATAATTGAGGTAGTAATGATTCTGCGTAGGAAGGTAAGTGATATTGCGATGCGCTAGGAATTCATACACGGTAAACTTTTGAGAAATGGTGCAACGATAACAACACGACGTTGATCCGACAAGGGGTTACATGGCATGTAGGCTAATAAACCAGGACGGTACACACATGTCTATAGGAATTAAAAATACATGGGACATATGGACGAAGAGGGTCAAACAACGCATGGAATGTGGCCATTTGCCCTTGCAGTCCAGATTGCGTTGTACTCCTCGCCTTGCGCCTTAGCTTGCACCGCAATCTCCCTCTTCTACAGTGGAGACCTAGTGTATTTAGCTTGTAATGCTTAGTCTTTCATTGACCCTAGCATCACAAACAAAATATACCGTGCCTCGGAAAATATATAATTCTGCATGCAGATACACATCCTTTTACAAAATATTGCATCAATTCCATGCAAGATCATACAATCAACTAAAGCTTTACAAGCAAAAGGCATACATAATAGCTACTACAAAAAGGGACCAACGGTCACAAATAAGCTAAAGAGCTAGAATAAACAATAAAGCAAAATACCATAAGATGGCTATAAACAAGAGCAAATCGGTTTGCCATACACCCACAAGGCAATCCGACGGCTACCAAGCTAGTCGCACCCACCGCAAAGAAACTCACAAAAATCGACCCTTGGGGATCAACTTCCTCTGCAACAATTAAGCAAAGCAAATGAGTACAAAAATATACTCAAGACTTACGAGTAACAAACCTAGATATTACTACATGTAGGCTTTAATCAAAGGAGAAGGCTCAAGGTTTATTTTCAGCATAAAGTAGATTTTATTTGCAATAAGTAATAGATTGAAGGCAGTTTTAGCAATATAAAATTTATTTGTTCAAATAACAATGAGACAAGAAGTAGTAACATAGAGACATCCCGGAGATGACTAACCCAATAGCCATCACAACAATAGCACGAATTACCCATTCGCACTCACCCACATCAAGTTTTAATTAAAAGGTTGTAGTCTAGTTCTTACGGAAATAACCAAGCGTGTCCATAACCTAGGACGAGGCTATTCGAATAGACTATACCCGCAGGTGTACCAACGCACTCCACACTTCACACCGCTTTTTGCCACAAGATTAAGCACACTTCCTTTGGTATGCCAAGACGCTAAGTCCTACGAGACATTTCCAATGGATTGTATTAATCAAGAGTCGACGTATGGGGTTGACCTAGTGATCCGTCGGTGACAAAGATCACAAGGACCCACACGTTGAATTGGAGACACCGGCCCAGCCAAAGCAACTACGGGTGCTCCTGGGTATGGAGAACCTAACCGGAACCCATCCCTCTCATCCCAAACGAATATTTTTCTCTATCACTACCACCAGCGACTCATCAATTAATACCTCCCAAAGTACTAAGTCAAGAGAGGTCCCATATCCCCCTAGTGTGGTTAGCACGCAAAGTTGCTTGGATCAATGGCGCAAGTAACTCGGTCCTTGATGACCCGGGCATCATTCCAACACACCATAAGATCACACCATCATACCATTGTGCCCAAGTCTAAAACATTTTGTTTTCAGTTTTAGATTTCACAAATAAACAAAGCACAAAGGTAGAGATCATAAGTAATAACAAGTTTTTGGTGATCAAGGTCATCGACTAAGTCGATAACCGCCAATTCTACCAGGTAACTAAGCATTGCTAAGCATCATATCGTAAAGACAATAAAAGAGCATAAATCATTCACCGAGCTCTAATTCACAAGTGAGAATAATAACCTATGGCAGTGGCATGGGTGAATAATTTCAGAAAACCATGCAATAGGATTAGCTACCTCTAATCGACAAAATTTACTTTGACACAAAGAAGCATGCATACTTATTATTTGCAAACAAGATATTAGAATTTTAAAAGTAATGGGAGCAATATGATCAAATGATGCTACATCTGCTTGCCTTGTTGGGATCACTTGGTTGCTGCAGAGGATCACTCAGTAGTCAACACGATCGTCGGAACCTATCGCAAGAGCAAGAAAATCTAATAAGAACGATTAACACCAAACAAGACTCAAAATCTAAAGTGCTCCAAAATCCATGAAACTTACAAGAAGGAAGAGCATGATTTTAGACAAATTTATCAACAAAAATCATTCAATTTGGATTAAGTGTGCAAAAGTTATGGCCTAAATACTTTCAATCTCCTAGAAAATTCAATTTTAATTGTTGTCACATCTTCATCGCACAAATTTCTAGATAGTTTTTGAATATGAAATTTTTAGGGTAGGTAGATAATGACATCCTAAGGTTAGTAAAAGTGAGTTTACTTCATTTGGAGTTAAGATGAATTTATTATGATTTTTCTAAGTTATGAAATTAGGGCATTATCATTTCAAAGAAGAAGGACCACATTGAAATTTATCCTACACTAAAGCATATTAACAGAGGAACCTAACAAACTTTAGTTTGTTTAATTTGAAGTTACAGAGAAAACTTATGCATTTTTGAAGTTCAAAACAATTTAACAGTTTATAAATAAAAGCTTGGCTTTTCTTGACCACTAACTCAACCGGGAGGTCTTGGAACGTTGATCCAAAATCGCACGGCTCACGCACGGGCACAAAGACCGCAGACGCGCGGCCGAGGAGGTCTTAGCCGTTAGATCAAGACCGACGGTCCGATCTAACAAGGAGGTCCTAAGGGTGGAGGTCTACCGAGGAGGTCTTAATGGCTAAGATCTCACGGGAGGTCCTAATGGTCGAGATCTCCAGAGGAGGTCCTCACGTTGAGATCTAAGAGAAGGGAGGTCCTGAACGATCCAGATTTCCAAGGGGAGGGTCTGACGGCTCAAATTCACCCATGGGAGGTCCTAAACGATGCAATCTAAAAGAGAGGAGGTCCTGGATGGATAGGATATACACGAGGAGGTCCTAGATGGCTAGGATTTACAAGAAAGGAGGTCTTGAGGTTTTCTTTACAAAAGACCAAGGGGTGGTCTTTTGCAAAGAGGGTCCCGATGGTGGTTTTTGCAAAAATAACTAAGCGAGGTCTTTTGCGAAAACACAGAGGGTGATCCTAACTGGCCGAGATTAAATCTCAAGAGGTCTTTAACGACCATGATCTAACCTAAGAGGTCCCGAAGGTTGTCACAGTGGCCTGTTTTTGACAACGCAGATTATGGCCCACATGTAAGTGGCACAAAATCCATTTTGGACAGCCATTATTACTAAACCAATGATTAGTAATGATTTGCTCATAAATGTTGTCCTAATGACAATATGCGAGCTACAACGTCGACAAAGCCCAAGGCGAACAACGCTTGCCGGCGATGAGGACTCTGGCGCCAACCAAGGGCACCATTATGCACAATAGTATTGCGCACTCCACCGACCACTCACGACGCACGGCGCTTAGAACACCGACGAGCCAGAGAGAGGCAGCGATGACTAATACAAACTAAACTTGAAAAGCAAGAATGAGCTCCACATTGTTCGAGAAGCAGTGCCCAAGCTTATAGGGACTAATAAGTGGTTACCGAGGACGGAGAAGGCAAGAAGATAGTCGAGGAGCTCCGTGACCAAGTATCTTATGGAGTGGAGGAAGAAAGGTTGAATTTGGCTGAATTTGAACAAACCCCAATTTGACAATCTCTGTGAAAGTTAAACAAAATAAGTTAGGAGAAATGCTCAAGGTGATAGAGGAACAAGTTGACACGCCAAGAGTTGCAATTGAACCACTCGAGCCTTGATGTCACCGAGAGCTCCAAGCTCCAAAGAATGACGAAAAGGGTTCTCGGTGTTTGAGCTCAGCGCAGAGATGAGAGCTAGGGTTGCAAGGTGGTGTCTAAAAGAAGCTAAGGAGGAGCTCAAGGGTCCTTTATAGCCGGAGAGCAAGGATAGCAACGCAGTGCTCCACGGTGCACCGAGTCAAGGTCCGCCATGGGCGACTCGAATTGATGGGGACAGTAGAAGGGGACTTTGGGGCAAAGGTTCGACTCGCATTTAATGTTGGCGAAAGAGCCGTTGACAAGGACAAAGAATTGAGAAAGCACCGCTCCTCCTTCGCCATGGCGCATGCGCGTGAGGAAGATGATGATGACCAGCTCGAGGTCCCACCACGTGAAAGAGATCAAGGTGGATCGGTCAAAAGAACATAACGTTTAGGTTAAGTCCGAGATTGATTTGGGAGGTCTTGGCGTTGGATTTGAACGAAGGGCTGCGATTTAAAGTAAGGTTTGGAGGTCCGAACATTCAAGGAGATCTGAGGCACAGATCAAGACATGGACGGCCCACGATAACCCAGGCGCTAACAAGGTGGTCGCCAAAGGTGGTCTGGAGGGTTGTTTTGCAAAAGACCAGCAGGGTGGTCTGTGCATAAACACCGGAGGTGGTCTGAGAGGAGGTCTTTGGGGAGGTCTTTTGAGGATGTCTTTGCAATTGACCCAAGGTGGTCTTTGCAAAGATACAAAGGGTGGTCCAAGGGGAGTCCAAGAGGGTGGTCTTTGCAAAAAGACCCGAGGTGGTCGTGACTAAGGGTGGTCTTTGCAAAAAGACCCGAGGTGGTCGTGACCAAGGGTGGTCTAAACAAGAGGGAAGTCCGATCACTCCCAAAGATCTCGGGTAGGTAAGAGATCCAACGGCTACATTGATTGCGCCTAAAGGATCGAGCCCGAGGGCGCTAGAAGGTTGAGTTCGACCAAGAACTCGAGTCTGACTGAACCAAAACTAAGAGTTTGACTTAGGGATTGATATTGGGCGAAACTTTGGGGATTTTTTAAATGGAGCGAACTAACTCCAAAAATTCCAAAATTTTTACAAACCATCGACTTTAAGATTGACCTTATGTAAAATTCCGAGGTTTTGTGTAAATCATTTTCCTCTAAAAATTCTGCAAGGTTTAATCTAGGTTTGACCAAGAGTAAAAGGGTTTGATCGCTCTTAAAATTTTGAAACAATTTATATAAACTGTTAAATCTTTCAGAGGGTCACACAACCAAGGAAAGATATTTTCTGGAAGTTGAACACAAGATTTTTAACAAAGAGTTTATGACTTTAGTCAAATGGGAGATTTAGATTTTTGATTTCCACAATTCCTTTAGAAGAATTACAGAAAGTTCAAAACTTAAAGATGCAAGAAAAGTTTTAATTTCTATATATTTTCTTACATTTGAAACACAAGTCCGACTGGGATGTTACACGCGCCTCTCGACTCGCTGACTAGCATGCTCACTCTCCTACTCCTCGCGCCTCTCCCACCTCTTCTTCTCCTCCATCTCACCGCAGTTCTTTGAGGCGTCACGGTCCTCGTAGTCCTCCCGACCTAGCTCTTCCATGTCGAACATCCACATGTCATAAGGGTGGATTTTGTCGCAATCCACCGGAAGTCGCATAGGCGCGGTGGAGACGCGGTGGGGAGAGAGACATGGTTACGGTGTAACGAGAAGGAAAATAGTAGTGTGCACTGAAATATGATTTCATTACCGGCTGCCTGTGGCTCTGCATGTCAAACCTCCGGTCGGGGTAGTCCGTGCCGTAGTTTGGGCAGCACCAATAGCGCTATCCAATGGTCCACTCATCGGTTGATTTGACATACTTACACCGCCCGGACAACAGAAAGGGTGGCGCACCCCATCAGGCCCTTTCGAGGCGCCGCACATAGGAGGGGGCGTGGCTCGATCCAGAATCGTGCTGTTGAGGAGGTGGGTGGTGTGTGTAATGCTGTTAACTAAATGCCTTGTGGAGAGTGGCGGTCTCATCGGGACCCACCTAGTCCTTCAAAAGCTCGCGGATGCGCTTCCATTCCTTCTCCTTGTCCATGTTATCTAGGTAGTGTTGTTGGAGTGGAGTTCCTGGTCGAGTAGCGCCCTGTGGAGTGGCAAATACTGAATTGCAATATATATATATATATATTATCAAATCCTAAAACACTATTATATGGGGTGGCAAATATTGAATTGTCCCTTTCATCGACAAGTTGACGCTTGTCATTTGATGTTCAAGAAGCTATAACTTCTTTGGCTGACAGAGTGAGATGTTCGTGGTGTGTCTATGTTGATAAGTAAGCATGAATCCGCTAAGGTGGCAATTGTCATAGGAGTACTTCTAAGAAAAGTTGTAGGGCTTTGTCAAATCCCCAATTGAAATGTCAATCAAGAAGCTCTCAAAATAAAGGCCGGAGAATTGTCTTAACTGAGTGGCACACTTTATCCCTGCTAGCACCGCAAATAAAATAGTTTTGGCTATTGTTCATGTTGGGATTATTCACATTAAATGTTTTTGATTATAAAGTCCAATATTAAGCTTTTGAATTAAAAACAAATAAAATCCAAATGGTGAATTTTTCCTACTAACTATTTAAAAGATTTTAAGCTTGTAAAATTGGGATGTTACATTGATGAGGTCCAACAATTTTGTGTTGTCAAAGGTATTCCAGCAAATATGGATGAACAAATACCATTAGGGTCTCTCGAGGCGTGATGGGAAGAGTTACACTAATCTTCGTTATTACCGAGTTGAGGTTTTCTATGTTGTTCTTGATAAGATATATAACGAGATGAATCATCACTTTAGTGAAGCATCTACAGAGATTAGTGTGCTTCTTATGCTTTGATCCAAAGAATTCTTTCTAAGTTTGATATTGACAAGCTTGCTGCCTAACTACAATTTATCATGCGGATTTCTAGTGGTGATCGTGCAATCATAAGTCACCAACTTGAGACTTACATTCATCATGAGAAGGTATGCTTCTTTTCTACTTGTAAAGATCTTGAAAGTTTTACAAAGATGGTTGAAACCGAGAAATATTTAGTTTTCCCATTGGTCTACAAATTCATTGAGTTGGCTTTGTTATTGCTTCTGTCAACCAGACGCTGAAAGGGCTTTTCGCAATGAAGATTATTAAGTCTAAATTGCGCAACAAGATCAACAATGATTGATTCAATGATTTGATGATATGCTACAACCAACAGGACATATTTAAACAATTTGATGATGATGTTATTGCCCGCGCCTAAGCCATGAAGAAAAGAAAGGACATTTGCCTCATAGGCCTAGGCCTAATTAGCACATTATCGTATGTTTCATTCGCCGATGTGAATATTTTTAAGTCAAAGTTATATGATTTACTAATTCATTTTTTTATCTTGTAGAGTTCTTACTCTCTTTGTTGTGTGATTGGATATTTGGACTTTTGTTGTTGACTCACGCAATTTGGTAGTGTCTAGTGAGTTGTTTGTTATCGCTTGTAATATCTCACTTATTTTCATCTATGAACCTTTACATTGGTGATGTATTATATACCTTCTTTTACTTTAAAGCTATTGTGGATTTGCATGATGTGTAATTGTGTATCCGAATATCCGATATTTGCGGTACTCAATAGACCTTAGCTTATGGCTTGCCCAAGCTTTCAAAATTTCTAGCTCCGCCACTCATACAAGATATGGAATGCAGCACACTGGCAGCCATTTTGTATAAACAGAAACATGATAAAAGCAGATAGAATCACTACTGACGTTCAGCTAACTGCAGACGCGATTGTTTTGCGTTTGAGTGGTGTGTGGTATTCATTGGCGAGTCTATAGGGCATACAAGGTTCTAGAGTAGATAGTATGGTACATACAAATATAAACAAGACATTAAACTGACATAAACCATACTATATGTTCTTTCATCGAGAGCTGTTTGCTCTCGTGCATAGCATATAAGTATAGCTGCGTAGGGTGGAAGCAAAAGAAGACGTGTGATAGCAGCATACTGGGTAGATGCTGTAGGAAGAAACATAATAGAAGCAAATTAGCTACCAAATTATATAAAGGTATAAGATAGGGATTCACAAATCTATGTAGAATGAGAAATAGACATGAAGGACAGAACATGTGAGGAGATAATATACCAAGGTTTTTTTTTTCTTATCTAAATGGCCCTTTGTTACAGCGCTAGAGGCAGCTTTGTCGTCAGGTATTGTATGCAGTGAGAAAAATGCTATCTGTAAGAAAACATTATTGACAGGCTCAAATAGACCAGAAGAAATTAATTAGTGTATTAGCAGGAAATGGTACTGATTAAGAACAGGAAAATAGTAAATTGAGGTGTATTTGTGTGACTTTGAATTAGGCTAGTAAATGGTGGTCTAATGTTTTGTATTTTTGGATGTATAAATGATGAAAATTCAAAAGAAGAAACAATTTAGTAATGCAGAAAGGCTAAAATTATGTGAGCACGGTAGTGCCTATGGTCATATGTATAATCAAACGATAAATCGGTAGCGTACTTATTCAGCTTTGGATTAGTCTAGCATATGCTGCACTTATGCATTTTCAATGGTCCGTTATAAGCGCGTAATAGTATCGTAAAATATAAGGGATGCACAATAGGTTACAAAACTGCAGTCGTACAACTACACTGCTATGAAGATGATGAAAGATCCATGCTTATTTAGAGTGTATATTTATTCTGTAAGCATGCATTTTTTTTTGGGGTTTGTAAATACTATACGTCTTAGAAGAAAGTACTATTTAGTGAAAAAAGGCAGGAATTGATCATGTACGTGTATGATTGATCCTGATGCTAGTCTAGCATGCATTCAAATGGTTTTGACCAACATTGGTATCAAATATAGATGTACTATTTTGTAACTATTTCATGATGCTTTATTACGAAGCTAAAACCAATAGAGAGACTAAATAGCACACAACGATAATTTTAGCGGAGGTGAAAGAAAAGGAGAACGAATAGTTGTTAAGCTAAGATAATGTTCAGATCAATCAATAAACAATTCTACTTTTGTACGAAAGAGCGTTCATATTAAGGTAGCAGGTAGTGCCTAAGCTAGAGGCAATGACTGAAAACAGAGTGAAATAATAAATCATCGTGTATGTTTGATCCTGATGCTAGTCTAGCATACATTCAAATGTTTTTTCCCACATTGCTATCAAATATAGATGTACTATTTTGTAACTATAGTATGATGCATTTATTAAAAAGATAAAATAATAGAAATATCAAATAGCAGACAATGATAATTTTGAGCCAAAGTGGAAGAGGAGGAGAACGAATAGTTGGGAAACTAAGATAATGTTCAGATCAATCAGCAAACAGTGCTAGTTTTATATGAAAGAGTGGTTCATAATAAAGTAGTAGACAGTGCTCAAGCTAGAGACTATGACTAAAACAAATCAGTATTGTACTTGTTTAGTTCTAGATTCTATCATATGTTGTATTAACGTATTGTGAACACTTCTATTCTAGGCACACAATAGCATAAAAAATACAGTAGAGATGCATGTAAGATACAAAAGGGTAGCTGCATACCTACTATTCTAGGCACACAATAGCATAAAAATACAGTAGAGATGCATATAAGATAAAGGGTAGCTGCATACCTACATTTGTATAAAGACAGCAGCCCTTTGCCAGGTTTGAGTGTTTTAAGTATACTAAGCATCTTTGGACCTATAAATGTTGTAAGGCCTAAAAGGAAAGACAATCTAGTGAAGCTAAAACAAGATATCACGTGTTTAATGAATTGTTCGTGGTAATTGACCTATATGTATGCATCACTCATTATCACGGACAAACAGACGCAACTATTTTTTGTAAGAAGTAGATGTGCCTGTGAAATTAAAGTGGAGAATATAGCACATGCTACGCCATTAGTTTACGTAAGATTCAAAATCATAATGACCACATGCTCAAATACTATGCACTTACCCAAATGTCAACTTTATCACTAATAACTTCTCTTCTGTAGAGATCCTACACCTGGAAAACATAGATGCATACATGAGATCACTGGAGTTCATACAAGGGATGAAAATTTTATTGTCATTCAGAGGGCTGTTCACTAACCTCAGGGCTCTATATGCCAATGTTGTAGGCTTCCTAATGATATCCTCCTCAATCCCTATCTCTTCTGGCCTGTCAAAGCATCTATGATTTGTTGATGTGCTTAAAATCACATTTTTTCCATGCACCATGTAATCCAAGAAAAACATTTCAGACCTCATAGCCCTACAGAATACAGAAAAGAGGCAGAATGTAAGGTGATAGCACATTCACAAATATGTCATACGTCACGACCGTTGGCTTGCACCCAGACTTGCATATTTCATCAAACAGCTTGAAAGCGTCCTCTGCCCGCCCAAACACACAGTGCCCTTGATCAAAATGTTATAGCTGCACACGCCCAAGAGAATGCGGAACCTCCCCATGACCACGAGCAGCCGGCCCCGACGCTGATGAGCCCCTATGACAAGCCAGTGAATCATGGCATTGAAGGCAGCGAGGCCGACCGAGGCCCTCACAGCCATTTCTAACACCTTCCATGTGGCGTAGACCTCCCGCCAGGAACAGCAGGCGCAAAGCTGCTGCCAAAGAGACAGCTGGGCGCCTTCCGCCGTGGTAGGCACCAGCAGCACGCTGCGCCCGAGTGCCGTCGGTGGCGGAAGGCGTGGAGCACGAGGCGGAGCGCGCGCACTCCCACTAGGTCTTGAAGGTGAGGTTTCGCCGAGGCCCCTGGCCATTTCTCAAACACCTTCCATGGCGACCTCCCCGCAGAATGCAGAGGCGCAGAATGCCATCATGATAGCCGGGCGCCTTCCTCCGAGGCACGTTGCGAGCACGCCGAGCGCCGAGTGCCATACCGCGCGAGGAAGGCATGGAGCGCGAGGTGGAGTGGCGGCTTCCTCTTCTCGCGGGAGCCGCACTGTGCAGGAGGTCCGAGGAGGCATCGAGGGGAAGGAGGAAGGTGAGGAGGATGAAGGGAGGAGACCGACTGACGGGCAGAAGGAGGGGACCGAGGTGCATGGAACACACAACGAACATGCCGAACAAACGGTCCCCAAACGCGAGTGGGAGAATTGGGAGGAGGAAGGGATGGGAGCCGGGAGGTGTGGGCCTCGAGAAGGAGGGTGTTGGTTTGTGAGTGTAGAGGAGAGGAGAGGGCTCAAAAACGGGGGCCAAAGGAGGTGCGGGGAGCCTGGGATGGAGCGACGGCGACGAGGGAGAGGAAGACCGGAGCACGCGCGACGAGGAGAGGAAGCCCGGTGTGCCCAGAGGTCGCGGCGGAGGAAGCGGACGGTCAGGAGGAACTGTGCGCAAAGCAGGTGGTGGAGGGGTAAAGGAGCGACGACACGGCATCCCTGCACGCAAAACCAAAATAAAATCAGACATTCGGGACGAGAGCAGCGCTGGATTGGACGGAGGAGAAGAAACAGGGCGACGTGGCTGCTCGGTCACGCAAAAATTGCGCCCATTTATACCGAGGATTCTGCTCTATTGTGGATCCAACGAACTAGAAGGTATTGATTAGAAATATATGTAAGTGAATAAACCTCGTATGAGTCAGCCCGTATCATATTTGTCTTGCAGGTCGGTTGTTTGAGGTACGTGCATATATCATTCATGATATCATATATGTATTCATGTAATAACCGCACAGGCTTGCTGATTATTTTTCAAAGCATGGAATATCATTTTCTCATGTGATTAGAGTTGAAAAACCTAGACCGGTCAAGAAATGATAGTTCCATAATAGTGCATCACTTTTTTTTGGTGGTCTGTTTGGTTCTGCTTTGTTCTATATAGTTACATGCAGTCTTATTCACGATAGAGATATCTTTTTCATTTCATCCATTGATTATTGGCACCTAGCTATGGCGACGACCATCGTTTTTTGGAGTCTAGGCAAGACTTGACTTGATCATACCTATATACCCCATCCGGTCTAAAATAGATGTTGTTGCATTTGAATATCCTGCCACTATTTCCCAATATATACATTCAAGCTCACGTGCACACAGATGAGAAGGCAAATATAATTAAAAGTTAATGACATTGGTCTATATATACATTCACCTATTAAATGACATACTACAACAATTCAACATCTTTACTGCATTAATTAGAGCAGAGATAGAGGGGTGAAAATTTTGCAATACCTACACTCTTGATTTCGGTAGACTTATTATAAAATGACTCTTGCTGAGAAAATGGACTTTATATTACAAAACAGAAGGGAGAAGTTGATTTTTAGAAAAATTTCATAACTGCACCTATTAAATTAAAGCTTTAGTTTCCTCCTCGACCTACATCCACTATCCTAAAAACATCATTTATTTTGAAGAGGTATGTAAACAATTACTAAGGGCAAAATGTCACAAATTAAAACTATAGTCTTTGTAGTACGTCAAATGTACTAAACAAAATCTATTTCGATCTGAAGGAGTTTTAACATATGGCTCTTTGAAATTTTTAGATCTTTTCTATAATATCGTGGCCTGCTAGGTGGTTGCCCATGTGGCCCAAGTGTAGTAATCTACAAGGAAACTAATTCGGCCATGAGATTCCATTTGGATAGATGGGTAGGATGGCCTGATTGATCGCCTGGCCCAAGATTTAGTGGGCATGCATTCAAGTCACATTGAAGCATCGGGCAACGAATAGAATTTTTATTAATTAATTCTTTTTAATATTATTTTAAAGCTAACCTCGCGAACTTTATTTCCAATTTGACCCATTTGGTCATGCCACCACCGTGGTGTGGCCAAACCGCCTTATCACGCCACTATCACGGCGTTAAATCGCCACGCAAGCCTCTCACCCACGTCGTGTTAGTGTGGAGGGCTTGTGGCATCCGAACGCCATCACTCATGGCGTGACAACGCTCTTGTCATGCCATTATAGTTGACGGACAATGGCGACTTGCCTTTGCTCGCGTAATTGGATTTAGATTTCTAAATTTGAATTGAACTCATGGTTGAATTTAATTTGAACTTGAATTTTGGAATTTTGATTTTGGTTCACCCTTCGATCTAAATTAATTACCTTTTATTACAACTCATGTTTTGCTGTGAAGAAGCAAGCTTTGAAATTGAATTTTATCGATCATGAAAACCTACTTTTCAAGATCTTCTTCTTGGAGACCGAGCATCAATTGCAACGATCCGATAAATAGTTTATTGGGATAGATGTAGCTAAACAATGCCCCTAGAAACATTGAGGTGGTTTCATATGCCTGAAAATTATTTGAATGTATGTACACTTGTTTGTAGGTTGTTATTTTTGGAAATAAAAGGGTGGTGGTATGGTTAGTTGGTCTGCTTGTAATTTTCAGAGATTCTCAAGGTAATGAAATCGTTAGACTTGCAATAACATTTTATGATCGCAGATGTTGTTGTAGTGTGATAAATTTCAAGAATTTTGTGAGGATAATTGAGGTAGTAATGATTCGTACGTAGGAAGGTAAGTGATATTACATGCGCTCATACACGGTAAACTTTTGAGAAATGGTGCAACGATAACAACACGGCTCCGATCCGGTTAAGCAAGTTACATGGCATGTAGGCTAATAAACCAGGACGGTACACATGTCTATAGGAATTAAAAACATGGGACATATGGACGAAGAGGGTCAAACAAGCATGGAATGTGGCCATTTGCCCTGCACCCAGACATGCTAGTACTTCGCTTGCGCTTTAGCTTGCACCGCACTTCCCTTTCATGCCAGGAGACCTAGTGTATTTAGCTTGTAATGCTTAGTCTTTCATTGACCCTAGCATCACAAACAAAATATACCAGGCTCGGTATATAATTCTGCACTGCAATAACACATCCTTTTACAAAATATTGCATCAATTCCATGCAAGATCATACAATCAACTAAAGCTTTACAAGCAAAAGGCATACATAATAGCTACTACAAAAAGGACCAACTGGTCACAAATAAGCTAAAGAGCTAGAATAAACAAAAGCAAAATACCATAAGATGGCTATAAACAAGAGCAAATCGGTTTGCCATACACCCACAAGGCAATCCACTGGCTACCAAGCTAGTCGCACCCACCGCAAAGAAAACTCACAAAAATCGACCCTTGGGATCAACTCGCAACAATTAAGCAAAGCAAATGAGTACAAAAATATACTCGCAAGACTTACGAGTAACAAACCTAGATATTACTACATGTAGGCTTTAATCAAAGGAGAAGGCTCAAGGTTTATTTTCAGCATAAAGTAGATTTTATTTGCAATAAGTAATAGATTGAAGGCGCTTTAGCAATATAAAATTTATTTGTTCAAATAACAATGGAGACAAGAAGTAGTAACATAGAGACATCCTCGAGATGACTAACCCAATAGCCATCACAACAATAGCACGAATTACCCATTCGCATCACCCACATCAAGTTTTAATTAAAAGGTTGTAGTCTAGTTCTTACTGGAAATAACCAAGCGTGTCCATAACCTAGACGAGGCTATTCGAATAGACTATACCCCAGGTGTACCAACGCACTCCACACTTCACACCGCTTTTTGCCACAAGATTAAGCACACTTCCTTGGTATGCCTACATCGCTAAGTCCTACGAGACATTTCCAATGGATTGTATTAATCAAGAGTCGTACGAGTTGACTCTAGTGATCCGTCGACAAAGATCACAAGGACCCACACGTTGAATTGAGACACCGCCCACCAAAGCAACTACGGTGCCTCGGTATGGAGAACCTAACCGAACCCATCCCTCTCATCCCAAACGAATATTTTTCTATCACTACCACCACCGACTCATCAATTAATACCTCCCAAAGTACTAAGTCAGAGAGGTCCCATATCCCCTAGTGTGGTTAGCACGCAGTTGCTTGGATCAATGGCGCAAGTAACTCGGTCCTGATGACCGCATCATTCCAACACACCATAAGATCACACCATCATACCATTGTGCCCAAGTCTAAAACATTTTGTTTTCAGTTTTAGATTTCACAAATAAACAAAGCACAAAGGTAGAGATCATAAGTAATAACAAGTTTTTGTGATCAAGGTCATCGACTAAGTCGATAACCACTCATTTACTCTAAGAACTGCATTGCTAAGCATCATATCAAAGACAATAAAAGAGCATAAATCATTCACCGAGCTCTAATTCACAAGTGAGAATAATAACTCATATGGGCATGGGTGAATAATTTCAGAAAACTATGCAATAGGATTAGCTACCTCTAATCGACAAAATTTACTTTGACACAAAGAAGCATGCATACTTATTATTTGCAAACAAGATATTAGAATTTTAAAAGTAATGGGAGCAATATGATCAAATGATACATCTGCTTGCCTTGCTGGGATCACTTGGTTGCTGCAGAGGATCACTCGTGAGTCAACACGATCGTGGAACCTATCGCAAGAGCAAGAAAATCTAATAAGAACGCATTTAACACCAAACAAGACTCAAAATCTAAAGTGCTCCAAAATCCATGAAACTTACATAGAAGGAAGAGCATGATTTTAGACAAATTTATCAACAAAAATCATTCAATTTGGATTAAGTGTGCAAAAGTTATGGCCTAAATACTTTCAATCTCCTAGAAAATTCAATTTTAATTGTTGTCACATCGTTCATCGCACAAATTTCTAGATAGTTTTTGAATATGAAATTTTTAGGTAGGTAGATAATGACATCCTAAGGTTAGTAAAAGTGAGTTTACTTCATTTGGAGTTAAGATGAATTTATTATGATTTTTCTAAGTTATGAAATTAGGCATTATCATTTCAGCAAGAAGGACCACATTGAAATTTATCCTACACTAAAGCATATTAACAGGAACCTAACAAACTTTAGTTTGTTTAATTTGAAGTTACAGAGAAAAACTTATGCATTTTTGAAGTTCAAAACAATTTAACAGTTTATAAAAAAAGCTGGGCTTTTCTTGACCACTAACTCAACCGGGAGGTTGGAACGTTGATCCAAAATCGCACGCTCATCCGCACTGGCAAGACCGCGGCACACGCGGCGCCGAGGAGGTCTTAGCCGTTAGATCAAGACCGACGCCCGCATCTAACAAGGAGGTCCTAAGGGTGGAGGTCACCGAGGAGGTCTTAATGGCTAAGATCTCACCGGGAGGTCCTAATGGTCGAGATCTCGCAGGAGGTCCTCACTGCTGAGATCTAAGAGAAGGGAGGTCCCCAACGATCCAGATTTCCAAGGAGGGTCTGACGGCTCAAATTCACCTGGGGAGGTCCTAAACGATGCAATCTAAAAAGAGAGGAGGTCTGGATGGATAGGATATACACGAGGAGGTCCTAGATGGCTAGGATTTACAAGAAAGGAGGTCTTGAGGTTCTTTACAAAAGACCAAGGGGTGGTCTTTTGCAAAGAGGGTCCCGATGGTGGTTTTGCAAAAATAAGCTGGAGGTCTTTGCAAAACACAGAGGGTGATCCTTCACGAGATTAAATCTCAAGAGGTCTTTAACCACCATGATCTAACCTAAGAGGTCCCAAGGTTGTCAACAGTGGCCTGTTTTTGACAACGCAGACATGGCCCACATGTAAGTGGCACAAAATCCATTTTGGACAGCCATTATTACTAAACCAATGATTAGTAATGATTTGCTCATAAATGTTGTCCTAATGACAATATGCGAGCTACAATGGTCGACAAAGCCCAATGGCGAACAACGGCTTGTCACGCGATGAGGACTCACTGGCGCCAACTAAGGCACCATTATGCACAATAGTATTGCGCACTCCACCGACCACTACGACGACTACGCGCTTAGAACACCGACGCAGCCGAGAGAGAGGCAATGATGACTAATACAAATTTAAACTTAGCAAGAATGAGCTCCACATTGTTCGAGAAGCAGCCCAAGCTTATAGGGACTAATAAGTGGTTACCGAGGACGAAGGCAAGAAGATAGTCGAGGAGCTCCTATGACCAAGTATCTTAATGGAGGGAGGAAGAAAGGGTTGAATTTGGTCGAATTTGAACAAACCCCAATTTGACAATCTCTGAAAGTTAAACAAAATAAGTTAGAGAAATGCTCAAGGTGATAGAGGAACAAGTTGACACGCCAAGAGTTGCAATTGAACCATCGAGCCTTGATGTCACCGAGAGCTCCAAGCTCCAAGAATGACGAAAAGGGTTCTCTCGTGTTTGAGCCTGCCACATGAGATGAGAGCTAGGGTTGCAAGGTGGTGTCTAAAGAAGCTAAGGAGGAGCTCAAGGGTCCTTTATAGCCGAGAGCAAGGATAGCAACCCATGCTCCACTGCACCGAGTCAAGGTCCCGCCACGGGCGATTCTGATTGACAGACAGAAGGGACTTTGGGCAAAGGTTCACTGCATTTAATGTTGGCAGAAAGAGCCGCTGACAAGGACAAAGAATTGAGAAAGCACCGCTCCTCCTTCGCCATGGCGCATGCGCGTGAGGAAGATGATGATGACCAGCTCAGAGGTCCCACCACCACTGAAAGAGATCAAGGTGGATCGTCAAAAGAACATAACGTTTAGGTTAAGTCCGAGATTGATTTGGGAGGTCTTGGGCGTTGGATTTGAACGTAAGGTCGCGATTTAAAGTAAGGTTTGGAGGTCCGAACATTCAAGGAGATCCGAGGCATGATCAAGACATGGACGGCCCACGATAACCCAGCGCTAACAAGGTGGTGGCCAAAGGTGGTCTGGAGGGTTGTTTTGCAAAAGACCAATGGGTGGTTCGGTATAAACACCGAGGTGGTCCGAGAGGAGGTCTTTGGGAGGTCTTTTGAGGATGTCTTTGCAATTGACCAAGGTGGTCTTTGCAAAGATACAAAGGGTGGTCCAAGGGGAGTCCAAGAGGGTGGTCTTTGCAAAAGACCCGAGGTGGTCGTGACTAAGGGTGGTCTTTGCAAAAGACCCGAGGTGGTCGACCAAGGGTGGTCTAAACAAGAGGGAAGTCCGATCACCCCAAAGATCTCGCCGTAGGTAAGAGATCCACAACTGCTACATTGATTGCGCTTAAAGGATCGAGCCCGAGGGCGCTAGAAGGTTGAGTTCGACCAAGAACTCGAGTCTGATGAACCAAAACTAAGAGTTTGACTTAGGGATTGATATTGGGCCGAAACTTTGGGGATTTTTTAAATGGAGCGAACTAACTCCAAAAATTCCAAAATTTTTACAAGCCATCGACTTTAAGATTGACCTTATGTAAAATTCCGAGGTTTTTGTAAAATCATTTTCTAAAAAATTCGCAAGGTTTAATCTAGGTTTGACCAAGAGTAAAAGGGTTTGACTGCTTCTTAAAATTTTGAAACAATTTATATAAATCATAAATCTTTCAGAGGTCACACAACCAAGGAAAGATATTTTCGGAAGTTGAACACAAGATTTTTAACAAAGAGTTTATGACTTTAGTCAAATGGAGATTTAGATTTTTGATTTCCACAATTCCTTTAGAAGAATTACAGAAAGTTCAAAACTTAAAGATGCAAGAAAAGTTTTAATTTCTATATATTTTCTTACATTTGAAACACAAGTCCGTACTGGGATGTTACACGCTCTCTCGACTCGCTGACTAGCATGCTCACTCTCCTACTCCTCGCGCCTCTCCACCTCTTCTTCTCCTCCATCTTGACCGCAGCCTTGAGGCCACGGTCCTCGTAGTCCTCCTCGACCTAGCTCTTCCATGTCGAACATCCACATGTCAAGGTGGATTTTGTCGCCAATCCACCGGCCAAGTCGCATAGGCGCGGTGGAGACCGGGTGTGGGAGAGACATGGTTACGGTGTAACGAGAAGGAAAATAGTAGTGTGCATCAAATATGATTTCATTACGCCGCTCGTGGCTCTCGCATGTCAAACTCCGCCTGGGTAGTCCGTGCCGTAGTTTGGGCAGCACCAATAGCGCTATCCAATGGTCCACTCATCGGTTGATTTGACATACTTACACCGCCCCGGACAAAGAAAGGGTGGCGCCACCCCATCGTGGGCCCTTTCGGAGGGCGCCCGCACATAGGAGGCGGCTCGATCCGTAATCGCGGCCGTGAGGAGGTGGTGTGTGTGTAATGTCGTTAACTAAATGCCTGTGGAGAGCGGCTCACGGGACCCACCTAGTCCTTCAAAAGCTCGGATGCGCCCATTCCTTCTCCTTGTCCATGTTATCTAGGTAGTGTTGTTGAGTGGAGTTCCCTCGAGTAGCGCCGTGGAGTGGCAATACCGAATTGCAATATATATATATATATTATCAAATCCTAAAACACTATTATATGGGGTGGCAAATATTGAATTGTCCCTTTCATCGACAGTTGACGCTTGTCATTTGATGTTCAAGAAGCTATAACTTCTTTGGCGTGACAAGAGTGAGATGTTCGTGGTGTGTCTATGTTGATAAGCATGAATCCGCTAAGGTGGCAATTGTCATAGGAGTACTTCTAAGAAAAGTTGTAGGGCTTTGTCAAATCCCCAATTGAAATGTCAATCAAGAAGCTCAAAATAAAGGGAGAATTGTCTTAACTGCAGTGGCACACTTTATCCCTGCTAGCACCGCTATCGTGGAGCCAAACTTGTAGAGCTTACATGGACAATATCATCCGTCTGCTTGTGTGCCAAAGATTATAACCTCCGATTGAGGCTCAATTCATCTCTCGATTTTGGGATAGCATACATGAGCCGTTGGGAATCAGCTATTCTTTAGCACGACATTTCACCTCAAACAGAGGTCAAACAGAGAGGACCAATCACCTGAAGGCATGTTGCAGCATGCGTACGTCCTATTGAACAAATCAAGAGAAATGCTTAGCATGCGTGAGGTCAACCACTGCCGGCGCGCAGAACCCGAGGCCTCGCTTCATTATCCGCCTCGTGTTTGTCTTCATGCCCCAAGACATGCAAGGCACTCGTGTTCCTAAACAGCGATCGACGCCGCCGCTGCCACGGCCACGGCCACGTGCCGCTCCCTCTACACCGCCACACGCGCGACCTTGGGAAGCTCTACATTAGGGTGACGAGGCGGCCGGTCGCGGGTGCGTAGATGGCCAAGAGGACTAACCGGAGTGCAGCAGGTCGTCCGGACATGATCCGTGCGCATGGGGAAGATTGGTCGGGCCGGGGTGTGGCGTTGTCGAGGACGCCATCGGTGCACGAGCACCGCCATGGTGTGTCGTGGTGGGACGACACACCGTCTTAGCCGATGATCGCAGATTAGGCATGAGTATGCCAATTTCTGCAGAGGTGTTGACTACTTGTCATAAAATTAATGGTTTTAGCATAATTTTAGATCATATTTTCTCACCATTAGATCAACATTCTATGGCCCAGATTGTCTCTTTCTAAAATAGACAAAAGTATTAATAGAAAATACAAAAAAATTCCAGAGACGGTTCTATTGTGGACTCGCTCGTGATATGAGACTACATACGGACGGCTCTATTATGGATCCGTCAGATACGATCAACGATGGTTCCATAATAGAACCGCTGCGTGATATACCTTTATTAATAGGAACTTACGCGCAGGTTTGCGCCTAACTCGCACTCCCGGGCCGCGCCTAGGTTCGGACTTGGGCCCTCACATCGCGACTCATCGCGATTCGACTCGCCGCCATCTCCTCATCGAACCGAGCTTGCCCCACCATCTACACCACCGATCGGCTCGCCGCCATCTGCCGCCGATCGAACTCGCCACCATCTTCCTCGAATCGGCTTGTCCCGCCATCTCCCAACCTGACCGAGCTTGCCCCGCCATCTACGCGCCGAATCGAGGTACGCCCTCTCGCTTCCTGCTACCTCACCGCCGACCGCCTCCCGGATGTGGTTGTAGCCGGTGGTGGCTAGTGTTTGTCGTCGTTGCCGTGTCGTGTTTGCACCGATCATGATTTCTTTAATTACCATGGATGTCTAAGAAATCTACCAAGCAACATGAGGAGGATGAGACAAAGACCACGACATCTTGCCACGCGAACCCTTCATCGATGAATTGATGTCACAAATGCAATTGAATGTGATATTGTGTATAGATTAATTGTGCTTTGAGTCGTTAGATTACCATGTTATGTATGTGTATAGATTGCCCTTGATGATACTTCTATGATGAATTGATGTCACAAATGCAATTGGATGAGATATTGTGTATAGATTAATTGTGCCTTGAGTCGTTAGATTACCCGCTGTTATATTGTGTATAGATTGTGCCCTGGATGATACTTCTATGATGAATTAATATCACAAATGCAATTAGATGCGATATTGTGTATAGATTAATTGTGCCTTGAGTCATAGATTACCACGTTATGTATTGTGTATAGATTGTGTCCTGGATGATACTCTATGATGAATTTATGTCACAAATGCAATTGGATACATTGTGTATAGATTAATTGTGCCTTGAATCATTAGATTACTCGTTATGTATTGTGTATAAATTGTGCCCTTGGATGATACTTCTATGATGAATTGATGTCACAAATACAATTGATGTGATATTGTGTATAGATTAATTGTGCCTTGAGCATAGATTACTCTCGCCGTTATGTATTGTGTATAGATTATGCCTTAGATGATACTTTATGATGAATTGATGTCACAAATGCAATTGATGATATTGTGTATAGATTAATTGTGCTTGAGTTGTTAGATTACCTATTGTTATGTATTGTGTATAGATTGTGCCTTGATCCGATCACTCTATAAAGTCATGGTAAAATCAAAGAGTAAGCAAAAACCTGGCCATGGTAAAATCAAAGAGTAAGCAAAATTTGAAGTCATGGTAAAATCAAAGAGTAAGGAAAATTTGAAGTCATGGTAAAACAGAAAGTAAGGAAAATTTGAAGCCATGGTAAAATCGTAAAGAGGAAAATTTCAAGTTATGGTAAAATCAAAGAGTAAGCAAAATTTCAAGGCATGGTAAAATCAAAGAGTAAGAAAAATTTCAAACCATAGTAAAATCCAAGTCACAGATTTGTTCTTAATACCAACCATCTCCGATGAGTTATTATCATAGACGGTTCATATTAAGAACTGTCAGGAAGTATCACAAACAATTGTCACTAAATCTGCGTGATATGATTTAATATGAACCGCCTATGATAATAATGTATCACGACGTTCCTTTTATGCCTACTATGACTGTTTTATAGTAGTGACAATTACTAAGGACAAAAATGTCACAAATTAAAACTAGTAGTACGTCAAATGTACTAAAACAACATTTATTTTGATCTGAAGGAGCTTTAACATAGGCTCTTTTCAAAAAATTTAGATCTTTCTGTAATATCCTGGCCTGCTAGGGTGGTTGCCCATGTGGGCATAGTAGTCTAGTAGAAGGGTAACTAATTCGGCCATGATTCCATTTGGATAGATGGGTATAGATGGCCTGATTGATCGCATGGCCCAAGATTTCGTGGGCATGCATACCAGGCGCATTCAAGCACTCGGCAACTAATACGTCTCGATATATACTCTATACCGGTCTACATACGCTACCGGTTTTTTAGGGTATATATGGCCAGTTTCAAAAAAAGAAAATTTGGCTAAAATTTTCAAATCAAAATTAGAAATTTTCTGATTTTAAATTAAAAATAATCAAATTCAAACAAATTGAATTTTTCTAGCAAAATTCATCTAAACCGAATTTTTTGACCGGTTGGATTCTACCGGGCGGGCGGTAACACCTGTAGGACCGATTTTCGGCCATCAGAACCTCTATGCAAGTATAATGCAAGACGTTGTAGCAGAATCTGCATAGGCAGCGCTACACTTCTCATCCAGCCCAATATGTAGTGTACCTAGTCTCCTATACAGGCTATGCTAGAGACAACATCGGCACACAGAAAATATAATATATGGCGTCCAAAATCTTGGTTCAAATAAAATAGTTTTGGCTATTGTTCATGTTGGGATTATTCACATTAAATGTTTTTGATTATAAAGTCCAATATTAAGCTTTTGAATTAAAAACAAATAAAATCCAAATGGTGAATTTTTCCTACTAACTATTTAAAAGATTTTAAGCTTGTAAAATTGGGATGTTACATTGATGAGGTCCAACAATTTTGTGTTGTCAAAGGTATTCCAGCAAATATGGATGAACAAATACCATTAGGGTCTCTCGAGGCGTGATGGGAAGAGTTACACTAATCTTCGTTATTACCGAGTTGAGGTTTTCTATGTTGTTCTTGATAAGATATATAACGAGATGAATCATCACTTTAGTGAAGCATCTACAGAGATTAGTGTGCTTCTTATGCTTTGATCCAAAGAATTCTTTCTAAGTTTGATATTGACAAGCTTGCTGCCTAACTACAATTTATCATGCGGATTTCTAGTGGTGATCGTGCAATCATAAGTCACCAACTTGAGACTTACATTCATCATGAGAAGGTATGCTTCTTTTCTACTTGTAAAGATCTTGAAAGTTTTACAAAGATGGTTGAAACCGAGAAATATTTAGTTTTCCCATTGGTCTACAAATTCATTGAGTTGGCTTTGTTATTGCTTCTGTCAACCAGACGCTGAAAGGGCTTTTCGCAATGAAGATTATTAAGTCTAAATTGCGCAACAAGATCAACAATGATTGATTCAATGATTTGATGATATGCTACAACCAACAGGACATATTTAAACAATTTGATGATGATGTTATTGCCCGCGCCTAAGCCATGAAGAAAAGAAAGGACATTTGCCTCATAGGCCTAGGCCTAATTAGCACATTATCGTATGTTTCATTCGCCGATGTGAATATTTTTAAGTCAAAGTTATATGATTTACTAATTCATTTTTTTATCTTGTAGAGTTCTTACTCTCTTTGTTGTGTGATTGGATATTTGGACTTTTGTTGTTGACTCACGCAATTTGGTAGTGTCTAGTGAGTTGTTTGTTATCGCTTGTAATATCTCACTTATTTTCATCTATGAACCTTTACATTGGTGATGTATTATATACCTTCTTTTACTTTAAAGCTATTGTGGATTTGCATGATGTGTAATTGTGTATCCGAATATCCGATATTTGCGGTACTCAATAGACCTTAGCTTATGGCTTGCCCAAGCTTTCAAAATTTCTAGCTCCGCCACTCATACAAGATATGGAATGCAGCACACTGGCAGCCATTTTGTATAAACAGAAACATGATAAAAGCAGATAGAATCACTACTGACGTTCAGCTAACTGCAGACGCGATTGTTTTGCGTTTGAGTGGTGTGTGGTATTCATTGGCGAGTCTATAGGGCATACAAGGTTCTAGAGTAGATAGTATGGTACATACAAATATAAACAAGACATTAAACTGACATAAACCATACTATATGTTCTTTCATCGAGAGCTGTTTGCTCTCGTGCATAGCATATAAGTATAGCTGCGTAGGGTGGAAGCAAAAGAAGACGTGTGATAGCAGCATACTGGGTAGATGCTGTAGGAAGAAACATAATAGAAGCAAATTAGCTACCAAATTATATAAAGGTATAAGATAGGGATTCACAAATCTATGTAGAATGAGAAATAGACATGAAGGACAGAACATGTGAGGAGATAATATACCAAGGTTTTTTTTTTCTTATCTAAATGGCCCTTTGTTACAGCGCTAGAGGCAGCTTTGTCGTCAGGTATTGTATGCAGTGAGAAAAATGCTATCTGTAAGAAAACATTATTGACAGGCTCAAATAGACCAGAAGAAATTAATTAGTGTATTAGCAGGAAATGGTACTGATTAAGAACAGGAAAATAGTAAATTGAGGTGTATTTGTGTGACTTTGAATTAGGCTAGTAAATGGTGGTCTAATGTTTTGTATTTTTGGATGTATAAATGATGAAAATTCAAAAGAAGAAACAATTTAGTAATGCAGAAAGGCTAAAATTATGTGAGCACGGTAGTGCCTATGGTCATATGTATAATCAAACGATAAATCGGTAGCGTACTTATTCAGCTTTGGATTAGTCTAGCATATGCTGCACTTATGCATTTTCAATGGTCCGTTATAAGCGCGTAATAGTATCGTAAAATATAAGGGATGCACAATAGGTTACAAAACTGCAGTCGTACAACTACACTGCTATGAAGATGATGAAAGATCCATGCTTATTTAGAGTGTATATTTATTCTGTAAGCATGCATTTTTTTTTGGGGTTTGTAAATACTATACGTCTTAGAAGAAAGTACTATTTAGTGAAAAAAGGCAGGAATTGATCATGTACGTGTATGATTGATCCTGATGCTAGTCTAGCATGCATTCAAATGGTTTTGACCAACATTGGTATCAAATATAGATGTACTATTTTGTAACTATTTCATGATGCTTTATTACGAAGCTAAAACCAATAGAGAGACTAAATAGCACACAACGATAATTTTAGCGGAGGTGAAAGAAAAGGAGAACGAATAGTTGTTAAGCTAAGATAATGTTCAGATCAATCAATAAACAATTCTACTTTTGTACGAAAGAGCGTTCATATTAAGGTAGCAGGTAGTGCCTAAGCTAGAGGCAATGACTGAAAACAGAGTGAAATAATAAATCATCGTGTATGTTTGATCCTGATGCTAGTCTAGCATACATTCAAATGTTTTTTCCCACATTGCTATCAAATATAGATGTACTATTTTGTAACTATAGTATGATGCATTTATTAAAAAGATAAAATAATAGAAATATCAAATAGCAGACAATGATAATTTTGAGCCAAAGTGGAAGAGGAGGAGAACGAATAGTTGGGAAACTAAGATAATGTTCAGATCAATCAGCAAACAGTGCTAGTTTTATATGAAAGAGTGGTTCATAATAAAGTAGTAGACAGTGCTCAAGCTAGAGACTATGACTAAAACAAATCAGTATTGTACTTGTTTAGTTCTAGATTCTATCATATGTTGTATTAACGTATTGTGAACACTTCTATTCTAGGCACACAATAGCATAAAAAATACAGTAGAGATGCATGTAAGATACAAAAGGGTAGCTGCATACCTACTATTCTAGGCACACAATAGCATAAAAATACAGTAGAGATGCATATAAGATAAAGGGTAGCTGCATACCTACATTTGTATAAAGACAGCAGCCCTTTGCCAGGTTTGAGTGTTTTAAGTATACTAAGCATCTTTGGACCTATAAATGTTGTAAGGCCTAAAAGGAAAGACAATCTAGTGAAGCTAAAACAAGATATCACGTGTTTAATGAATTGTTCGTGGTAATTGACCTATATGTATGCATCACTCATTATCACGGACAAACAGACGCAACTATTTTTTGTAAGAAGTAGATGTGCCTGTGAAATTAAAGTGGAGAATATAGCACATGCTACGCCATTAGTTTACGTAAGATTCAAAATCATAATGACCACATGCTCAAATACTATGCACTTACCCAAATGTCAACTTTATCACTAATAACTTCTCTTCTGTAGAGATCCTACACCTGGAAAACATAGATGCATACATGAGATCACTGGAGTTCATACAAGGGATGAAAATTTTATTGTCATTCAGAGGGCTGTTCACTAACCTCAGGGCTCTATATGCCAATGTTGTAGGCTTCCTAATGATATCCTCCTCAATCCCTATCTCTTCTGGCCTGTCAAAGCATCTATGATTTGTTGATGTGCTTAAAATCACATTTTTTCCATGCACCATGTAATCCAAGAAAAACATTTCAGACCTCATAGCCCTACAGAATACAGAAAAGAGGCAGAATGTAAGGTGATAGCACATTCACAAATATGTCATACGTCACGACCGTTGGCTTGCACCCAGACTTGCATATTTCATCAAACAGCTTGAAAGCGTCCTCTGCCCGCCCAAACACACAGTGCCCTTGATCAAAATGTTATAGCTGCACACGCCCAAGAGAATGCGGAACCTCCCCATGACCACGAGCAGCCGGCCCCGACGCTGATGAGCCCCTATGACAAGCCAGTGAATCATGGCATTGAAGGCAGCGAGGCCGACCGAGGCCCTCACAGCCATTTCTAACACCTTCCATGTGGCGTAGACCTCCCGCCAGGAACAGCAGGCGCAAAGCTGCTGCCAAAGAGACAGCTGGGCGCCTTCCGCCGTGGTAGGCACCAGCAGCACGCTGCGCCCGAGTGCCGTCGGTGGCGGAAGGCGTGGAGCACGAGGCGGAGCGCGCGCACTCCCACTAGGTCTTGAAGGTGAGGTTTCGCCGAGGCCCCTGGCCATTTCTCAAACACCTTCCATGGCGACCTCCCCGCAGAATGCAGAGGCGCAGAATGCCATCATGATAGCCGGGCGCCTTCCTCCGAGGCACGTTGCGAGCACGCCGAGCGCCGAGTGCCATACCGCGCGAGGAAGGCATGGAGCGCGAGGTGGAGTGGCGGCTTCCTCTTCTCGCGGGAGCCGCACTGTGCAGGAGGTCCGAGGAGGCATCGAGGGGAAGGAGGAAGGTGAGGAGGATGAAGGGAGGAGACCGACTGACGGGCAGAAGGAGGGGACCGAGGTGCATGGAACACACAACGAACATGCCGAACAAACGGTCCCCAAACGCGAGTGGGAGAATTGGGAGGAGGAAGGGATGGGAGCCGGGAGGTGTGGGCCTCGAGAAGGAGGGTGTTGGTTTGTGAGTGTAGAGGAGAGGAGAGGGCTCAAAAACGGGGGCCAAAGGAGGTGCGGGGAGCCTGGGATGGAGCGACGGCGACGAGGGAGAGGAAGACCGGAGCACGCGCGACGAGGAGAGGAAGCCCGGTGTGCCCAGAGGTCGCGGCGGAGGAAGCGGACGGTCAGGAGGAACTGTGCGCAAAGCAGGTGGTGGAGGGGTAAAGGAGCGACGACACGGCATCCCTGCACGCAAAACCAAAATAAAATCAGACATTCGGGACGAGAGCAGCGCTGGATTGGACGGAGGAGAAGAAACAGGGCGACGTGGCTGCTCGGTCACGCAAAAATTGCGCCCATTTATACCGAGGATTCTGCTCTATTGTGGATCCAACGAACTAGAAGGTATTGATTAGAAATATATGTAAGTGAATAAACCTCGTATGAGTCAGCCCGTATCATATTTGTCTTGCAGGTCGGTTGTTTGAGGTACGTGCATATATCATTCATGATATCATATATGTATTCATGTAATAACCGCACAGGCTTGCTGATTATTTTTCAAAGCATGGAATATCATTTTCTCATGTGATTAGAGTTGAAAAACCTAGACCGGTCAAGAAATGATAGTTCCATAATAGTGCATCACTTTTTTTTGGTGGTCTGTTTGGTTCTGCTTTGTTCTATATAGTTACATGCAGTCTTATTCACGATAGAGATATCTTTTTCATTTCATCCATTGATTATTGGCACCTAGCTATGGCGACGACCATCGTTTTTTGGAGTCTAGGCAAGACTTGACTTGATCATACCTATATACCCCATCCGGTCTAAAATAGATGTTGTTGCATTTGAATATCCTGCCACTATTTCCCAATATATACATTCAAGCTCACGTGCACACAGATGAGAAGGCAAATATAATTAAAAGTTAATGACATTGGTCTATATATACATTCACCTATTAAATGACATACTACAACAATTCAACATCTTTACTGCATTAATTAGAGCAGAGATAGAGGGGTGAAAATTTTGCAATACCTACACTCTTGATTTCGGTAGACTTATTATAAAATGACTCTTGCTGAGAAAATGGACTTTATATTACAAAACAGAAGGGAGAAGTTGATTTTTAGAAAAATTTCATAACTGCACCTATTAAATTAAAGCTTTAGTTTCCTCCTCGACCTACATCCACTATCCTAAAAACATCATTTATTTTGAAGAGGTATGTAAACAATTACTAAGGGCAAAATGTCACAAATTAAAACTATAGTCTTTGTAGTACGTCAAATGTACTAAACAAAATCTATTTCGATCTGAAGGAGTTTTAACATATGGCTCTTTGAAATTTTTAGATCTTTTCTATAATATCGTGGCCTGCTAGGTGGTTGCCCATGTGGCCCAAGTGTAGTAATCTACAAGGAAACTAATTCGGCCATGAGATTCCATTTGGATAGATGGGTAGGATGGCCTGATTGATCGCCTGGCCCAAGATTTAGTGGGCATGCATTCAAGTCACATTGAAGCATCGGGCAACGAATAGAATTTTTATTAATTAATTCTTTTTAATATTATTTTAAAGCTAACCTCGCGAACTTTATTTCCAATTTGACCCATTTGGTCATGCCACCACCGTGGTGTGGCCAAACCGCCTTATCACGCCACTATCACGGCGTTAAATCGCCACGCAAGCCTCTCACCCACGTCGTGTTAGTGTGGAGGGCTTGTGGCATCCGAACGCCATCACTCATGGCGTGACAACGCTCTTGTCATGCCATTATAGTTGACGGACAATGGCGACTTGCCTTTGCTCGCGTAATTGGATTTAGATTTCTAAATTTGAATTGAACTCATGGTTGAATTTAATTTGAACTTGAATTTTGGAATTTTGATTTTGGTTCACCCTTCGATCTAAATTAATTACCTTTTATTACAACTCATGTTTTGCTGTGAAGAAGCAAGCTTTGAAATTGAATTTTATCGATCATGAAAACCTACTTTTCAAGATCTTCTTCTTGGAGACCGAGCATCAATTGCAACGATCCGATAAATAGTTTATTGGGATAGATGTAGCTAAACAATGCCCCTAGAAACATTGAGGTGGTTTCATATGCCTGAAAATTATTTGAATGTATGTACACTTGTTTGTAGGTTGTTATTTTTGGAAATAAAAGGGTGGTGGTATGGTTAGTTGGTCTGCTTGTAATTTTCAGAGATTCTCAAGGTAATGAAATCGTTAGACTTGCAATAACATTTTATGATCGCAGATGTTGTTGTAGTGTGATAAATTTCAAGAATTTTGTGAGGATAATTGAGGTAGTAATGATTCGTACGTAGGAAGGTAAGTGATATTACATGCGCTCATACACGGTAAACTTTTGAGAAATGGTGCAACGATAACAACACGGCTCCGATCCGGTTAAGCAAGTTACATGGCATGTAGGCTAATAAACCAGGACGGTACACATGTCTATAGGAATTAAAAACATGGGACATATGGACGAAGAGGGTCAAACAAGCATGGAATGTGGCCATTTGCCCTGCACCCAGACATGCTAGTACTTCGCTTGCGCTTTAGCTTGCACCGCACTTCCCTTTCATGCCAGGAGACCTAGTGTATTTAGCTTGTAATGCTTAGTCTTTCATTGACCCTAGCATCACAAACAAAATATACCAGGCTCGGTATATAATTCTGCACTGCAATAACACATCCTTTTACAAAATATTGCATCAATTCCATGCAAGATCATACAATCAACTAAAGCTTTACAAGCAAAAGGCATACATAATAGCTACTACAAAAAGGACCAACTGGTCACAAATAAGCTAAAGAGCTAGAATAAACAAAAGCAAAATACCATAAGATGGCTATAAACAAGAGCAAATCGGTTTGCCATACACCCACAAGGCAATCCACTGGCTACCAAGCTAGTCGCACCCACCGCAAAGAAAACTCACAAAAATCGACCCTTGGGATCAACTCGCAACAATTAAGCAAAGCAAATGAGTACAAAAATATACTCGCAAGACTTACGAGTAACAAACCTAGATATTACTACATGTAGGCTTTAATCAAAGGAGAAGGCTCAAGGTTTATTTTCAGCATAAAGTAGATTTTATTTGCAATAAGTAATAGATTGAAGGCGCTTTAGCAATATAAAATTTATTTGTTCAAATAACAATGGAGACAAGAAGTAGTAACATAGAGACATCCTCGAGATGACTAACCCAATAGCCATCACAACAATAGCACGAATTACCCATTCGCATCACCCACATCAAGTTTTAATTAAAAGGTTGTAGTCTAGTTCTTACTGGAAATAACCAAGCGTGTCCATAACCTAGACGAGGCTATTCGAATAGACTATACCCCAGGTGTACCAACGCACTCCACACTTCACACCGCTTTTTGCCACAAGATTAAGCACACTTCCTTGGTATGCCTACATCGCTAAGTCCTACGAGACATTTCCAATGGATTGTATTAATCAAGAGTCGTACGAGTTGACTCTAGTGATCCGTCGACAAAGATCACAAGGACCCACACGTTGAATTGAGACACCGCCCACCAAAGCAACTACGGTGCCTCGGTATGGAGAACCTAACCGAACCCATCCCTCTCATCCCAAACGAATATTTTTCTATCACTACCACCACCGACTCATCAATTAATACCTCCCAAAGTACTAAGTCAGAGAGGTCCCATATCCCCTAGTGTGGTTAGCACGCAGTTGCTTGGATCAATGGCGCAAGTAACTCGGTCCTGATGACCGCATCATTCCAACACACCATAAGATCACACCATCATACCATTGTGCCCAAGTCTAAAACATTTTGTTTTCAGTTTTAGATTTCACAAATAAACAAAGCACAAAGGTAGAGATCATAAGTAATAACAAGTTTTTGTGATCAAGGTCATCGACTAAGTCGATAACCACTCATTTACTCTAAGAACTGCATTGCTAAGCATCATATCAAAGACAATAAAAGAGCATAAATCATTCACCGAGCTCTAATTCACAAGTGAGAATAATAACTCATATGGGCATGGGTGAATAATTTCAGAAAACTATGCAATAGGATTAGCTACCTCTAATCGACAAAATTTACTTTGACACAAAGAAGCATGCATACTTATTATTTGCAAACAAGATATTAGAATTTTAAAAGTAATGGGAGCAATATGATCAAATGATACATCTGCTTGCCTTGCTGGGATCACTTGGTTGCTGCAGAGGATCACTCGTGAGTCAACACGATCGTGGAACCTATCGCAAGAGCAAGAAAATCTAATAAGAACGCATTTAACACCAAACAAGACTCAAAATCTAAAGTGCTCCAAAATCCATGAAACTTACATAGAAGGAAGAGCATGATTTTAGACAAATTTATCAACAAAAATCATTCAATTTGGATTAAGTGTGCAAAAGTTATGGCCTAAATACTTTCAATCTCCTAGAAAATTCAATTTTAATTGTTGTCACATCGTTCATCGCACAAATTTCTAGATAGTTTTTGAATATGAAATTTTTAGGTAGGTAGATAATGACATCCTAAGGTTAGTAAAAGTGAGTTTACTTCATTTGGAGTTAAGATGAATTTATTATGATTTTTCTAAGTTATGAAATTAGGCATTATCATTTCAGCAAGAAGGACCACATTGAAATTTATCCTACACTAAAGCATATTAACAGGAACCTAACAAACTTTAGTTTGTTTAATTTGAAGTTACAGAGAAAAACTTATGCATTTTTGAAGTTCAAAACAATTTAACAGTTTATAAAAAAAGCTGGGCTTTTCTTGACCACTAACTCAACCGGGAGGTTGGAACGTTGATCCAAAATCGCACGCTCATCCGCACTGGCAAGACCGCGGCACACGCGGCGCCGAGGAGGTCTTAGCCGTTAGATCAAGACCGACGCCCGCATCTAACAAGGAGGTCCTAAGGGTGGAGGTCACCGAGGAGGTCTTAATGGCTAAGATCTCACCGGGAGGTCCTAATGGTCGAGATCTCGCAGGAGGTCCTCACTGCTGAGATCTAAGAGAAGGGAGGTCCCCAACGATCCAGATTTCCAAGGAGGGTCTGACGGCTCAAATTCACCTGGGGAGGTCCTAAACGATGCAATCTAAAAAGAGAGGAGGTCTGGATGGATAGGATATACACGAGGAGGTCCTAGATGGCTAGGATTTACAAGAAAGGAGGTCTTGAGGTTCTTTACAAAAGACCAAGGGGTGGTCTTTTGCAAAGAGGGTCCCGATGGTGGTTTTGCAAAAATAAGCTGGAGGTCTTTGCAAAACACAGAGGGTGATCCTTCACGAGATTAAATCTCAAGAGGTCTTTAACCACCATGATCTAACCTAAGAGGTCCCAAGGTTGTCAACAGTGGCCTGTTTTTGACAACGCAGACATGGCCCACATGTAAGTGGCACAAAATCCATTTTGGACAGCCATTATTACTAAACCAATGATTAGTAATGATTTGCTCATAAATGTTGTCCTAATGACAATATGCGAGCTACAATGGTCGACAAAGCCCAATGGCGAACAACGGCTTGTCACGCGATGAGGACTCACTGGCGCCAACTAAGGCACCATTATGCACAATAGTATTGCGCACTCCACCGACCACTACGACGACTACGCGCTTAGAACACCGACGCAGCCGAGAGAGAGGCAATGATGACTAATACAAATTTAAACTTAGCAAGAATGAGCTCCACATTGTTCGAGAAGCAGCCCAAGCTTATAGGGACTAATAAGTGGTTACCGAGGACGAAGGCAAGAAGATAGTCGAGGAGCTCCTATGACCAAGTATCTTAATGGAGGGAGGAAGAAAGGGTTGAATTTGGTCGAATTTGAACAAACCCCAATTTGACAATCTCTGAAAGTTAAACAAAATAAGTTAGAGAAATGCTCAAGGTGATAGAGGAACAAGTTGACACGCCAAGAGTTGCAATTGAACCATCGAGCCTTGATGTCACCGAGAGCTCCAAGCTCCAAGAATGACGAAAAGGGTTCTCTCGTGTTTGAGCCTGCCACATGAGATGAGAGCTAGGGTTGCAAGGTGGTGTCTAAAGAAGCTAAGGAGGAGCTCAAGGGTCCTTTATAGCCGAGAGCAAGGATAGCAACCCATGCTCCACTGCACCGAGTCAAGGTCCCGCCACGGGCGATTCTGATTGACAGACAGAAGGGACTTTGGGCAAAGGTTCACTGCATTTAATGTTGGCAGAAAGAGCCGCTGACAAGGACAAAGAATTGAGAAAGCACCGCTCCTCCTTCGCCATGGCGCATGCGCGTGAGGAAGATGATGATGACCAGCTCAGAGGTCCCACCACCACTGAAAGAGATCAAGGTGGATCGTCAAAAGAACATAACGTTTAGGTTAAGTCCGAGATTGATTTGGGAGGTCTTGGGCGTTGGATTTGAACGTAAGGTCGCGATTTAAAGTAAGGTTTGGAGGTCCGAACATTCAAGGAGATCCGAGGCATGATCAAGACATGGACGGCCCACGATAACCCAGCGCTAACAAGGTGGTGGCCAAAGGTGGTCTGGAGGGTTGTTTTGCAAAAGACCAATGGGTGGTTCGGTATAAACACCGAGGTGGTCCGAGAGGAGGTCTTTGGGAGGTCTTTTGAGGATGTCTTTGCAATTGACCAAGGTGGTCTTTGCAAAGATACAAAGGGTGGTCCAAGGGGAGTCCAAGAGGGTGGTCTTTGCAAAAGACCCGAGGTGGTCGTGACTAAGGGTGGTCTTTGCAAAAGACCCGAGGTGGTCGACCAAGGGTGGTCTAAACAAGAGGGAAGTCCGATCACCCCAAAGATCTCGCCGTAGGTAAGAGATCCACAACTGCTACATTGATTGCGCTTAAAGGATCGAGCCCGAGGGCGCTAGAAGGTTGAGTTCGACCAAGAACTCGAGTCTGATGAACCAAAACTAAGAGTTTGACTTAGGGATTGATATTGGGCCGAAACTTTGGGGATTTTTTAAATGGAGCGAACTAACTCCAAAAATTCCAAAATTTTTACAAGCCATCGACTTTAAGATTGACCTTATGTAAAATTCCGAGGTTTTTGTAAAATCATTTTCTAAAAAATTCGCAAGGTTTAATCTAGGTTTGACCAAGAGTAAAAGGGTTTGACTGCTTCTTAAAATTTTGAAACAATTTATATAAATCATAAATCTTTCAGAGGTCACACAACCAAGGAAAGATATTTTCGGAAGTTGAACACAAGATTTTTAACAAAGAGTTTATGACTTTAGTCAAATGGAGATTTAGATTTTTGATTTCCACAATTCCTTTAGAAGAATTACAGAAAGTTCAAAACTTAAAGATGCAAGAAAAGTTTTAATTTCTATATATTTTCTTACATTTGAAACACAAGTCCGTACTGGGATGTTACACGCTCTCTCGACTCGCTGACTAGCATGCTCACTCTCCTACTCCTCGCGCCTCTCCACCTCTTCTTCTCCTCCATCTTGACCGCAGCCTTGAGGCCACGGTCCTCGTAGTCCTCCTCGACCTAGCTCTTCCATGTCGAACATCCACATGTCAAGGTGGATTTTGTCGCCAATCCACCGGCCAAGTCGCATAGGCGCGGTGGAGACCGGGTGTGGGAGAGACATGGTTACGGTGTAACGAGAAGGAAAATAGTAGTGTGCATCAAATATGATTTCATTACGCCGCTCGTGGCTCTCGCATGTCAAACTCCGCCTGGGTAGTCCGTGCCGTAGTTTGGGCAGCACCAATAGCGCTATCCAATGGTCCACTCATCGGTTGATTTGACATACTTACACCGCCCCGGACAAAGAAAGGGTGGCGCCACCCCATCGTGGGCCCTTTCGGAGGGCGCCCGCACATAGGAGGCGGCTCGATCCGTAATCGCGGCCGTGAGGAGGTGGTGTGTGTGTAATGTCGTTAACTAAATGCCTGTGGAGAGCGGCTCACGGGACCCACCTAGTCCTTCAAAAGCTCGGATGCGCCCATTCCTTCTCCTTGTCCATGTTATCTAGGTAGTGTTGTTGAGTGGAGTTCCCTCGAGTAGCGCCGTGGAGTGGCAATACCGAATTGCAATATATATATATATATTATCAAATCCTAAAACACTATTATATGGGGTGGCAAATATTGAATTGTCCCTTTCATCGACAGTTGACGCTTGTCATTTGATGTTCAAGAAGCTATAACTTCTTTGGCGTGACAAGAGTGAGATGTTCGTGGTGTGTCTATGTTGATAAGCATGAATCCGCTAAGGTGGCAATTGTCATAGGAGTACTTCTAAGAAAAGTTGTAGGGCTTTGTCAAATCCCCAATTGAAATGTCAATCAAGAAGCTCAAAATAAAGGGAGAATTGTCTTAACTGCAGTGGCACACTTTATCCCTGCTAGCACCGCTATCGTGGAGCCAAACTTGTAGAGCTTACATGGACAATATCATCCGTCTGCTTGTGTGCCAAAGATTATAACCTCCGATTGAGGCTCAATTCATCTCTCGATTTTGGGATAGCATACATGAGCCGTTGGGAATCAGCTATTCTTTAGCACGACATTTCACCTCAAACAGAGGTCAAACAGAGAGGACCAATCACCTGAAGGCATGTTGCAGCATGCGTACGTCCTATTGAACAAATCAAGAGAAATGCTTAGCATGCGTGAGGTCAACCACTGCCGGCGCGCAGAACCCGAGGCCTCGCTTCATTATCCGCCTCGTGTTTGTCTTCATGCCCCAAGACATGCAAGGCACTCGTGTTCCTAAACAGCGATCGACGCCGCCGCTGCCACGGCCACGGCCACGTGCCGCTCCCTCTACACCGCCACACGCGCGACCTTGGGAAGCTCTACATTAGGGTGACGAGGCGGCCGGTCGCGGGTGCGTAGATGGCCAAGAGGACTAACCGGAGTGCAGCAGGTCGTCCGGACATGATCCGTGCGCATGGGGAAGATTGGTCGGGCCGGGGTGTGGCGTTGTCGAGGACGCCATCGGTGCACGAGCACCGCCATGGTGTGTCGTGGTGGGACGACACACCGTCTTAGCCGATGATCGCAGATTAGGCATGAGTATGCCAATTTCTGCAGAGGTGTTGACTACTTGTCATAAAATTAATGGTTTTAGCATAATTTTAGATCATATTTTCTCACCATTAGATCAACATTCTATGGCCCAGATTGTCTCTTTCTAAAATAGACAAAAGTATTAATAGAAAATACAAAAAAATTCCAGAGACGGTTCTATTGTGGACTCGCTCGTGATATGAGACTACATACGGACGGCTCTATTATGGATCCGTCAGATACGATCAACGATGGTTCCATAATAGAACCGCTGCGTGATATACCTTTATTAATAGGAACTTACGCGCAGGTTTGCGCCTAACTCGCACTCCCGGGCCGCGCCTAGGTTCGGACTTGGGCCCTCACATCGCGACTCATCGCGATTCGACTCGCCGCCATCTCCTCATCGAACCGAGCTTGCCCCACCATCTACACCACCGATCGGCTCGCCGCCATCTGCCGCCGATCGAACTCGCCACCATCTTCCTCGAATCGGCTTGTCCCGCCATCTCCCAACCTGACCGAGCTTGCCCCGCCATCTACGCGCCGAATCGAGGTACGCCCTCTCGCTTCCTGCTACCTCACCGCCGACCGCCTCCCGGATGTGGTTGTAGCCGGTGGTGGCTAGTGTTTGTCGTCGTTGCCGTGTCGTGTTTGCACCGATCATGATTTCTTTAATTACCATGGATGTCTAAGAAATCTACCAAGCAACATGAGGAGGATGAGACAAAGACCACGACATCTTGCCACGCGAACCCTTCATCGATGAATTGATGTCACAAATGCAATTGAATGTGATATTGTGTATAGATTAATTGTGCTTTGAGTCGTTAGATTACCATGTTATGTATGTGTATAGATTGCCCTTGATGATACCTCCAATTGGTTCTAGCGTTACTAATTAAACATTCTAAGCCTCGATGGACATATGCTTCCGAAATTGCAGCATATGCACATCATCACAAAATTACACATCAATTCCATACACATACATCACTAAGTTCAACAACGACATACATAAAGTAAGGTTATTACAAAGGAGCCGACCGGCCAAATAGAACAATATACAAGAATGACAATGAAGCAAAAGCGCCATAAGATGGCTAGAACAAAAGTCGACCGGTTAGCCACACCCACAAGGCAACCGGCCGGCCGCATAAGCTAGTCGCCCATAAGCTACCACAACACGGCTTCATAAAGTGAGGCCCTTGAGGCTCACCTTCTTCCTCTGCAACAAAACAATTAAGCATAACAGCTGTGAGTACAAAGATTGTCTTTGTACCCATAAGGCGACGTGTGGAATAACAGACCTATTCATAAACTACATGCAAGCTTATTTAGGTGGAGGTTGTATGTCTCATTTTACTGAAGCCAACTTTATTTGCAATAATGTAATACATTTTAAAAGCAAGTTTGCAAATCTATTTTGTTATCAAAGTAATGATAGTAAAGATACATACAAGTAACCACACAGGCGACTATCCCAATAGCCACCACAACATATACGAATCCCGATTCGTACCACCCATCAAGTTTTAATTTAAAAGGTTGTAGTCTAACTCTTGAAAGACCTTGCCAAGCGTGTCATAACCTAGGGCGAGGCTATTCGAATAGTTTAACCTGCGAGGGTGTACCAATGTACCACACTTCGCATCGCCTTCAAGCCACAAGCACACTCAGAGGCATGCAAACACGGCTAAGTCCTACGAGACATTTCCAATCTTGTGTATTAACTACGAGCGCTCGTATGGGTAGAAACACCATACGCTTACATTGCAAGCGAAAGACAACCGACCATCACGGAAGCCTTCCGGACACTACAATGCTCCCAGCACCATCCCTCTGCGACTCCACTGCGACTGGAGCCAATACCGCCAAAGTACTAAGTCAAGAGAGGTCCCATACCCTCTAATGTGGTTATGCGCTAAAATGCTTGGTTTAGTGTAACAAGATGTTCGGTCCTTGTTGACCGGGCACCATTCGATCACACCCCACAATCACACCATCTTACCATTGTGCCCAAGTCTAAATCATTTTGTTTTTAGTTTTAGTTTTCATAAGTAGACATGGCACAAGGTGGGAATCATAAATCATAATAAGTTTTGTGTGATCAAGGTTATCGACAAGTCGATAACGCCCATTTCTACGAAGCTAGGCATGGCTAAGCAATTAATTCGCAACTACTAAGTGACAAGAGCCCATCCACGAACTCTAAATCACAGCAAGTAACCTAGGCTCATGGTAGTAGAGGATAATTATTTGCTAAGGAAATGCATCTACTAGGCCAACTATTAAAACAAAGTAGCAATGCATACATAGAATTTGTAATCAACATAAATACTTAAAATCTGGGATTAACATGATCAAACTGCTTGCACCTTGCTTGCTGTTGCTCAATTTGTTTGAGGAGTCGTTCTCGGGGTTACCGCAAATGTCGAATCCCTAGCGAAAAGGCAAAGAGAACCAAGAACAACCAATAAGACTAGCAACACTTAAACAAAGAGCAAGCAAAAATTATCCAAATACAACGTAAATTTATACACAAGGTAGAATACAAATATACCAAGACATAGAAACTGGAAAAACCTAATTTGGATTTGTGGCGCAAAGATATTGCTTAAAAACTCATTTTAGCCATAATTAGCACTGTAGCAAAAATATTTTCTAGAAAGATTTTGAAGCTGAAATTTTATGGTAGCTACCTACTGGTATAGTGGTAACCCATATAAAATTTTAGGTCATTTGAGTTAAGATGATTTAGTTATGATTTTTCTAAGTTCTACAACTAGCATATATCATTTCTCGGGAACATGAATAAAGACAAAGCCTAAATCAATTTAAAGCATGTCTATAGGCCAAATTTACCAGGTTGAGTTTGCTCACTTTGCAACTCTGAGAGGAAGTTATGTGGTTTACAAATTTTCATGAATTTCTAGACCTCATTTTTCATTAAACAAGATCATGCTATTAAAATCATTTTCTGCTACAACAGGGGCTAATTTCATTCTCAGTTAAAGTTCATACCATAACAAAGCTACAAACAAGCGGAATCATTCAAAAAGGAGTTAAAATTGTTAGAGATATATATGTATATGTGTTATTCCCCATTGTTATAAGGGGTTCTTTGCATATTCACCACATGTACTTGTGTATATATCTGCCCATTGGCCCCATATTGAATACAAGCGATATTCATCACATGGTATCGAGCCAACCTAGGGTTTGCCGTCGCCTTATCGCCGCCGCCGCCGTAAATCGTCCGGTGCAGTTCATCCCCAGCGTCATCTTAGCGTCTCCGTGAGTCGGCCGGCGCGCTCGTCCGCCGCCGCTCGTCATCTCTCGCGCCTCCACCGGCCGCGTCACCGTCGAGATCCACCACGTCGCCGCCGTCCAGCGCGGGTCGCTCCACCGACCGTCACCGCACCGTGCCGCCGCGCGCTCCGGGCGTTGCCGTCGCCGTGTCGCGCGCCGCCTCCTTCCCGCCGCCCCATCGGACGTCGCCACCTCGTCTGAAACACTCCGTCGCGAAGGCCGCCGTCGCCGAGGGGAGCCGCGCCGCGAGTGCCGCTCCTTCTTCCGCCGCCGAGACTTGGCTCCTTGCGCGCCCCCTTGGACGTCGCCGCCTCCGTGCCCGACCCGTACCTACATCGCCGAAGAGGGCCACCGTCGCGGAAAGGGGAGCGCGCCGCGCTCCTTCTTGCCGCGCCCATGCGAGACTTGGGAACTAGGGTTCCCGCTCGATCCTCGCGGCGAGCCAGGCCTCGAGCCGTTGGTTTTAAGCGGCCCAAAAGAAAAGCAAAAGCAAAAAAAAAAAAAAAAAGAGGAGAAAATTTCATTCGTCGTCCCTAACCGCCGCGCCCGATCGGCGTCGCTGTTGGAGACCGTTGCTTTAGTCGCCGCGCCGTCCAGCGCGCACCAATGGGCACTATTTCCTCCCTCATTGCCGGTGATATTCGATGGTGTTAATTACACGATTTTGTGTCTCACATGCGCATCCACATGCGTGGTCTTCGTCTCGGGCGTCCTCTGCGGCGATATCACCGTCCGCCTTGCCCCACCACCGGCGGAGCCTCGCTGTTCGCGCTGCCCCGACAGCCGACAAGGCTCTGCTGCTGAGACCTTCGCGCTGGCGATGATGAGGCTATCTCGCCTGTCGGGAGGCTTTGGACTTCTACAAGGATCGCTGACCGCCTACACTCGGTGAGTACGACGACGGCCTTTCGGTCTTTGCTTGTCCTCATCGCCGATATCGACCTCGGTTCTCTTACGAGGTTGTGGGACTCCTGCTTTCGGATGTGGACTCATCTTAAATCGGCCTTCTGAGCCCTCGGTGATGCTCTCTACGTCCAGTGGTCCGCCGAGCACTCTCTGCAACAAGTGATGCTCTGTTGGCGCTTTTACACTCGAGCTCTGGCATCAGGCGTCGATTGGACTCTCTCCGCACCGCTTGCATGTCGCTCTGTCAGTCTTTGCACGTGTATGCGTCTTGTCTGAGTTTGGCGGGTCTACGAGTTCCTTACTCGCCTTAGACGAGTTTGAGCAGCGTGCCCGGCTCCTTACGCCACCCTCGTGTCACTCTCACGGAGGCTCTTGCGAGATACGTGCGGAGGAGACTTCGCTGAGTGTTCTTGGCTGCTACCACTCCCCTCCGTGCTCGCGCCCGCACACTGCACCGAGCGGCTCCACGCGTCGGCCTGCGCCTCCTCGGTAGTGCCACGGTGGTGGTGGTCGTCCTCACTTGCTCCCCTCGCAATAAGGTCGGCCACATTGAGTCGGTGCTATAAGAAGCGGGCATCTTTCTGCCGTTCTTCTAATAGCGCGCGGTGCTTCTACATCGGCGCTTTGCATCGACTTCTTCGCATTTCTTTCATCGAAGCGGGAGATAGCCGGACCGGCGCGCTTGCCGCCGAGGTTCTCCTCGGCAGGGTTCTGCGCAGCTCGCTCTGCGACTCTTCGGGCACCGAGACCACCTCCTACCGATCGGTACATCCCGTGGATTCTTGATTACGGAGCATCGTTTCACATGACTCGATTCTTCCACTCTGTCTTTCCTTACACCCTTGATTCTCTGCCGGTGTTCTTCTGCTGGCGATGGTACATCTCTTTCGTCTGCAGTCGAGGACCTCTTAGCAACTCCTCTTTTCATGTTTCCTTACATTTGCTTATGTTCCTCGCCTCACCATGCGACTTCTTCTGTGGGCGACATGCGATCTTGGTTGTCGGGTCATTCTCGACTCGACTCTTGTTGTGTTCGGACCGCCCACGGGAGCTCGGTTGGTTTCGGCCTCGCGCCTTGACTCACGGCGTCTCTCAGGAGCTTGCGCTTCACCTTCCTTCCGCCATTACCGCTGCCACGGTCTATCGCCACGTCACCTCGCCTACACTCCTTCCAGCAGTGGCATCACCGTCTTGGTCATCGTGTGGATCTAAATCATCGTCTATGGTTCGTCGTGGTCTTAAAGTGCATCTCGGGAGATGTGTCTTTAGATTATCGTATCTGTAAGTTAGGTAAGCAGATTGAGCTTCCTTATCCTCATAGTGAGTCGGTGTCTCGGCGTCCTTTTGATCTTGTTCATTCGGATATGCAGGGTCAAGGCTCCTTCGTTTGAAAGGGGCCATCGATATTATATCATTTTATAGATGATTTTTCGCCACACTTGGATATACTTCATGTCTTCGTAGTGAGTCTTGTCTATCTATAAACAATTTGCCACTATGGTCCATACCACAGTTCTCACCCTATTCGTGTCTTTCAGTGCGACTCATTGGCGAGTACCTCTCTCGTTACTGCGTAGCTTCCTTCGAAGCGGTGGTACTCTCGCTTCGATTCTCTGTCACGGTGCTCATGCTCGAGAATGGTGTTCTTGGCGCAAGCATCGTCATCTCCTTGAGCAGCTCGTGCCCTAATGATTACGCCTCTATTCCACCTCACTTTTGGGCGAGGCTTGTTTCCACGCCACCTATCTGGTTAACATCGACCCTCTTACGCTCTTGAGTGCGATCCTGTGAGCGTCTTTGTGGTCTTCTTCCGACTACTCGTCCCTTCGTACGTTTGGCTGCGTTTGCTATGTTCTCTCGCCTCGAGCGTACCAAACCGCCTCTCGATCTGTTGAGTGTGTCTTTCGGGATCTGATGCTTGAGCACAAGGGATATCGGTCTTTGGGATCTGTTGGTCGACGGATGCGGATTTCGGGATGTGACTTTCGATGAGTCGTCCCTTCTACCCACGTCCTACCTCTCCTCGGCCGGCTTCCTCTGTGGAGTCTGTCCTTTGACCTTTCGGATACACCTATATCTGTCTTGCCCTTCTCCACCCGTCCCGCGAGTCTCCACATATTCCTCCTGTGGTCTCTCCGCCCGTTATCGCCGCTTCGGCTCCTCGGCTCCTCCACTACACTCGTCTACACTCGTCGACCTCGTATTGAGGATATTCGGTGAGCCATCTTCTCCGATGTTCTATCTTCTCCGATGATCCATCTTCCCGATGGGTTATCTTCTCCTCCCCTACGCTCTCGCGATCGTCGGTCGATTCGGCCTCCTACCCGTTTGGCTTTCCAGTGCGGCTACTCTTGAGCTTTGTCTCCTATCGTGATCTTGTTACTCATCTGAGTGGCGGTATGCTATGGTCGAGAGATTGCTGCCCTCGAGCGTCTTGGTACTTGGGATCTTGTTCCTTTTCCATCTCACTCGTCCCATCACGTGTAAGTGGGTCTATAAGATCAAGACTCGCTCTCGATGGCTCTCTTGAGCGCTATAAAGCGCGTCTTGTTGCTCGTGGCTTCAGCAGAGGAGCATGGTCGTGACTCTGACGAGACTTTTTGCTCTGTGGCTCACATGACCACCATCGCACTCTTCTTGCGGTGGCGTCGTTGCGCCAGCAGTGCATTTCAGCTTGATGTCAAGAATGCCTTTCTTAATGGCGAGTTGCGTGAGGAGGTCTACATGCTTCCGCCACAGGTATTACATTCACGAGGTATGGTGCATCGTCTTCGTCGTTCTCTCTATGGCCTTAAGCAAGCCCCTCGTGCTTGGTTTGGCGCTTTTCCTCTGTGGTCACTCTGCTGGCTTTTCAGCTAGTGATCATGATCTGCGCTCTTTGTCCACACTTCGTCTCGTGGTGGACTCTTCTTCTTACGTATGTTGATGACATGATCATTCAGGAGATGATTCTCGAGTACATTGCCTTTGTCAGGCTCGTCTTAGTGAGCGATTTCTTATGTGGATCTTGGTCCTCTTCGTTACTTCCTTGGGATTGAGTCACTTCCACTCCGGATGGTTTCTTTATGTCCCAAGAGAAGTATATTCGAGATCTTCTTGATCGCGCCTCTCTCAGCGATCAGTCGTCTTGTTGAGACTCCATGGAACTCAATGTTCACCTCAGACTCTCGATGGCGAGCCTCTTTACGATCCGACTACTTCTCGTCATCTTGTTGGGAGTCTTGTCTATCTTCTCATTACTCGTCGGATATCACTTATCTGTCCACATTACGAGTCGATTCGTATCTGCTCCCACTCGAGTCCCTCTGACCACCTTCTTGAGTTCTGCGATACCTTAGTGGGACTATCTCTCAAATCTTTTCTTTCCACACTCCGGCTCGTTCTGACTTGGGCTTATTCGGATGCTACTTGGGCGCGATCCCTCGATCGCGGTCTATCTCTCGCTTCTTGTGTTTTTCTTGGTGGTTCTCTCATTGCTGGAAGGCGAAGAAGCAGACTGCGATGTCCCGTTCGAGTCAGAGAGGCCGAGTTACGTGCTATGGCTCTCTTGTGCAGAGATTACTTAGTTCGGTGGTTGCCAGAGGATTTTGGTGTTTTGTTACTACCGAGCTCCACTCTTGTCCGACGATGCAGGTGCTATCGGTATTGCCGTGACCACGTGAAGCATGAGCTTACCAAGCATATTGGTGTTGATGCTTCCTTTATGCGGTCTTGTATGCATGATCAGGTGATTGCTCTTCAGTATGTGCCTTCGGAGCTTCAGATAGCGGATTTCTTCACGAAGGTCCAGACTCGAGCACAGCATAGTTTCTACCTCTCCAAACTCAGTGTTGTTGATCCACCATGAGTTTGAGGGGGTGTTAGAGATATATATGTATATGTGTTATTCCCCATTGTTATAAGGGTTCTTTGCATATTCACCACATGTACTTGTGTATATATCTTGGCCCATTGGCCCCATATTGAATAGCGATATTCATCACAAAAATGACAAAGTTATGCACTTTTGAAATTTGAAACAGCAAAGACTTGGAAACTTTGAGCCCTCGGGGTCCAATTTGGAAGACAAAGGAGAGGTCGTGGGCCGTTAGATCAGGTCCGCGGACACGAGCCTCGGACGCAGCCAGCGCCTGCAAGACCTCCTCCCCGCCGACGGGAGGTGCGGATCGTTGAATCGATCCAACGATCCACGACCGGTGCGTGCCGCGCGCGCAAGGAGGTCTGGCGCCTGCGGAGGTGCGTGACCGTCGGATCGAGATCGGCGGTCCCGGAACTAGGGAGGTCTTAAGGCTTTAAATCCAAGGAAGGAGGTCGGGACGGTCGAGAATCTCACGAGAGGAGGTCCCAGCGGTCTAGATCCACGAGAGGAGGTCTAACCAGTTAGATCTAAATCTAACGGTTTAGACCGAGGAGGAGGTCCTAACGCTCATCGATCCAAGGAGGAGGTCCTAGGCGGTCAAGGTCTCGGAGGGAGGTCTTGATCGGTTGGGATTGACACGAGGAGGTCTTGGATGACCAAGATCTTCTCGGGAGGTCCTAAGCGATAGTGTTTTATCGGGGAGGATCTGGCGGTTCAGATTAGACCTAGGAGGTCTTGAGCGGTCCGTAACAACGCTGGAGGAGGTCTGGCTAAAGGTTTTACAAAGAGATCTGCGCTGAGATCTAACAGGGAAGGTCATGACGGCTAAGATCGAGGTTGGGGAGGTCTGAGGTTTTCTAACAGGGACAGGGGTGCTCTTTGCAAAGAGGACCACGAGGAGGTCTTTTCCAACGAGGACCTGGGAGGTCCCGAAGGTGGTTTTACAAAAAAATGACCTCGAAGAGGTCTTTTTGCACAAGAATGGTCTAGTGGCTCGAGATGGAGTTCCAAGAGGTCTTAAGCGGCTAGGATCTAACCGGGGAGGTCCTAGCGTAAGATTTTACACGAGCCGAGATCTAGCGGCTAAGAGCTAATCCCGGAGGTCTTTAAAGGCCGAGGGTGGAACTAGGGAGGTCACAGGACTTAGAAATTTTGCAGAAACCCATCTACGGTACAGATCTAACCGAGGGTGGTCTTAGCGGCCGAGATTAACCGAGGGGAGGTCTTACACTACGGGTTTTCACGGGAAGATCTAAAGGTCGGATCTAAGCGTGGGAGGTCTTGAGACGGCTCTGAAGAGCTCGAGGAGGTCCAAGGTCTTGTGTAAAGGCGGGACCTCGGACAGCGACTCAAAAGGTGGCGGCTAAGACACTCAGCGCTCACGATGATTGGTAATAAATGGGTATTTAAGGCGTCCTAACAAGATGGCCAGCGGGAGTTTTGAGCGGCAAAATCCCGAAAGCGGGCTCAACGGTTTGCCGCCGCGATGAGGACCTGTGGCGTAAACCAGGGCATGGTTGGATTCAAATAACGTCGAGAACCCAAAGGATGTGCTCTCGGCGGCGGCGACTTCGAGCGGCCGGAGAGGGTGGTAATTAAGTTTTCGGCAAACCGACAAACACTAAAGGCTTGCTACGCTTTAATCTAGCTAACCCCGAGCTAAAAGGACTAACGAGGACTCACGGGGCCAAGGTGAGGTCCGAGGAACTCGGAGGAAGGTCGATCTTGAAGGAGGTGCTCACGGTGACGGTGGTGCTTGGGAGTTGGGGAAGGCGACCAGCACAACTCAGAAAGCAAGTTCCCAGATCGTCCACCTCTGTAGAGGTTAAACAACACAAGTTAGGGGACTTGAGCTGACCAAGAGAGCAAAGTGACAGCCAAAAGGTAATGAGGAACCCTGGGCCGGAGGTCTTCAGGAGAGCTCCAAAAGTGACAATGGAGGCGGGGTTTGGTGGTGTTCTTGGTGCTTGAGTTTGGGCTCACACTCACGACCGAGAGAGTCTAAACGACACCAAGTGATGGGGAAGAAACAGGAGGAAGGAACCTTGGCTATACATGGCGGGCGCTTGACAAGGCTAGGGCAAAAGCCTCATTTGTGAGCATGATCCATGCCCTGCCATGGGTATTGGATTTGACAAAGGGTAGGTAGGCGGAAGCGGTGGAGACTTTGGAGGTTAAAGGCGGCGGCAATAAATGCATGTCGGTCGAGAGAGCCGTTGACAAGAGGCAAAGGTGACATCTCACGCCCCAAGCGATACGACCACGACACACGCATGGAGTGCGGGAAAACCATGATGGCGGACCTCCGAGTCGTGAGGAAGAAAGCAGGCCAGGGAGAGGTCACGGGCGTCCCGGATGTGCTCGGGGAGGTCTGGGCGTCCAAGAATCGCCGAGGTGGGAGGTCTTGCGCGGCGAGGAGGTCACGGGAGGTCGTGACCGCTGGATGGAGATCGATGGCTTGGACCCCGGAGCCGAGGCGCTCAAGAGTCCTCAGTCGGTGGGGAGGTCGTGGCGGTGGATTGAAATCAACGGCTGGAACGGCGCGCCGCGAGATGGAGCTTCGGGTGCGGCGCTGCACTTGGCTCGGCCGAGTCGATCGTCAGCTTGGACTCGGTGCGACTCGAACGAGTCGACTCTGGACCTAAATTGAGTTTCAAAGATTTGGAGTTTGAGGATTTGTTTGAGATAGCAAACTCACTCCAAAAATTATGGAATTTTCTAGGAGCTTGCTAGGTGAGTCAATGACCTTGTCTAAAATTTTCAGAGGTTTTGTGCTATGCTTTTCCTCCAAAAATTTAACAAGGCCTTGGTCAAGGTTTGACAGATTTTGAATTGGTTTGGTGACCTCCAAAAATATTCAAACATTTTCTAAAAATTGTGAAACTTTTGAAGGGTCCACATACCATCCCAAGAACTTAGGAAAATATTTCAGGAGATGATCAAGAGGTTTGACAAGATTGTTTTGAAAGTTCAAGATTTGGATCAAAAAGACTTGTGACCGTATTTCCATAACTTCTTGTACAATACTTGCTTGGTACAATAGGAAATCTGAGGATGTAAGAAAAAGTTTTAATTTCTACTCATTTTCTTACATTTGAAACACAAGCCTAAAATTGGGATGTTACAACTCTCCCCCTTACAAGAATCTCGACCAGAGATTAGTTTACTCGGAGAAGAAAGAAGGAAAATCTGCACTTGAAGGCGATCTTCTCGCTCCCAAGTTGCCTCATCTTGAAATGGTTTGACCAACAGACCTTAAGAACTTGATGACACGGTTCCTTGTTCTCGCTCGATTCCTCAAGAATGCGAGCAGGATGCTCGCGGTAGGTCAAATTCTCTGCACATCGAGAACCTCCAACGGAGCTTCCTCGGTCGGGACACGGAGGCACTTCTTGGTGTGAAACATGGAACACATCATGCACACCCTCAAGTGCGGTGGTAGCTCCAATCGTATGCAAGCTGCTCCAACTCTCTCGATGATACGGTAAGGCCCAACATATCGAGGAGCCAACTTGCCCTTGATGCCAGCGATGGCCCTTCAAGGGTGAGACTTTGAGATACACAAAGTCATTGGGCTCAAAGCTCAACTCACGGCGACGGCGATCCGCATAGCTCTTTTATGCAGGTGGGCGTGCGCGATGCTCGCGGATCAGCCCGAACGACTTTCGGCCTCATTGATCGAATCTGGACCGAAAAACTGACGCTCACCAGTCTCTGACCAGTTCAATGGGGTTCTGCATCTTCTCCCATACAAAGCCTCAAATGGTGCCATGCCAAGCGGCTTTGAAAAGGCTGTTGTTGTAGGAGAACTCAGCAAATGGTAGGCATTTCTCCACTTCTTCCCATAGGAAAGAACACAAGCACGAACATATCTTCCAACACTTGGTTGACTCGCTCCGTCTGACCATCAGTCTGAGGATGAAAGGCTGTACTGAAATGAAGGCGGGTCCCCATAGCCTCTTGCAGACTATGCCAAAACCGCGAGGTGAAAAGTGCACCACGATCAGAAATAATCGCCTTCGGCACACCGTGCAGACTCACAATCCTCGAGACATAAAGTTCGGCCAAAGGCCCCACGAGTTGAGTCTTGTGACAAGGAAATGTGCCACTTTAGTCAACACAGTCGATCCACGACCCAAATAGCATCATTCCCTTTGGACGGCCAGGGCAACGGTGATGAAGTCCATGCCAGCGGAATCCCACTTCCATGCAGCGGCAAAGGTGAAGAAGACCCTGCTTGGCGCCGATGTTCGACCTTCACGGCGACACCACGTCGCACTCGACGCGAACACGGCAATCGCGCTTCATTGGGTCCACGAGTCTTTGGCGAAGATCACGATACATCTTGGTAGCCCGGGTGAATAGACAAAGGAGAATCATGGGCTTCGGAGAATCAAATTCCGCAGTCGATGACCTTAGGAACCACAAGGACGCTGCCCAAACCACACAACGCCATGCTCGTCCTCACGAAAAGCACTTGGCTACCCCATCCTTGATGTTACGCTGATTTGGCTCACACCGCCATGTCTGTCTGGCGTGCCGCCTTGATTTGGTCCACCAAGGTTGGCTGCACAAACAAAGTAGCAAGGAAGCGTAACGATCAAACCAAATTAAGGCGCTGAAATTGCGAAGCGAGCGGTGGTTTGCTCTTGGAGCATCAACATGTTGCGATACACCTTTCGTGAGTGCATCCGCAACGACATTGGCCTTGCCGGATGGTGCGAATACCCATGTCATAATCCTTGATCAATTCCAACCATCTCCTTTGCACGAGGTTCGGATCGGTGGGTGAACAAGTACTTCAAACTCTTGTGGTGGAATACACCTCACAACAGTTACCAATCGGATAATGCCGCAAATCTTGAGTGCATGGACCACAAGAGCCAATTCCAAGTCATGAGTAGGATAGTTGAGTTCATGAGGCCTCAAGCGCAAGCGATGCATAGGCCACAACCTTGCCCTCCCGCATAAGAACACAACCAAGACCACGACGAGAAGCATCACAATAGATATCAAAACTCTTGTGAATACCGGGGAGAACAAGCACGGGGTGAGGTCAATCGATTCTTGAGTTCTGAAACTCACATCACAAGCAGCGGACCACTCAAACTTCTTGTCTTTCTTGAGTAGTTCGGTCATAGGCTTTGCAATCTTGGAGAAATTCTCGATGAAGCGATAGTAGCCACCAACCCAAGAAAACTCCGCACATCCGTGGATCGACTTGGTGACCCCAAGATAGCACATCACCGACCTTGCTAGGATCCACACCACACCTCCTGCTTTGAAAGAACATGGCCCAAGAATGCCACTTCCTTCAACGAACTCGCACTTGCTTGAACTTGGCATACTGGTGGTGCTCACGCAGCTTGCCCAACACCACTTAAGATGCTCAAACATGCTCTTCTTCACTCTTGGAGTAGATAAGGATATCATCGATGAATACCACCACAAATCTATCCAAATACTCCATGAATACCGAGTTCATAAGATTCATGAATAAAGCAGAGCATTAGTCAAACCAAAAGACATGACGGTGTACTCGTAAAGACCATAACGAGTAGCAAAGCGGTCTTAGGAATATCCTCGGCCACGATCCCGACTTGATGATAGCCCAATCTCAAGTCAATCTTGAGAAGACTCGTGCTCGGTCAAGCGATCGAAAAGATCATCAATACGGGCAAAGGATACTTGTTCTTTACCGTCACCTCATTAAGCGGACGGTAATCAACACACATGCGCAAGGTCTTGTCCTTCTTCTTCACAAAAATAACTGGACAACCCCAAGGAGATGAGCTAGGGCGGATAAAACCCTTCTCTTGCAGCTCACCCGGTTGCTTCTTGGCTCCTCCAATTCATTAGGAGGCATGCGTCTGACCTCTTAGAAATAGGGGCGGTACCGGGCAGCAACTCTATCACAAACTCCAGATCTCGAACAGGAGGCATGCCAGGCAAATCTTCAGGAAAGACATCCGCGAAGTCGCACACAGTGGGGACGTCGTGAATCTCCAATACTGGCTTTGCTTCAAGGGCAAAAAGGTGGGGTTCTCATGGCGTGGTGAAACCCAACCTGCTCACGGAAGGGTGGTGAGGTAAACAATCTTCTCGCACAATCGATTTGCCCCAAGTGTTGGGACAACCAATCCATGCCAAGAATCACATCCAAGCGGCGCCGAGTCGAAGCGCAGATAAGACTCGCCAAGAATCCCACTCTTCGATGTGGATAGGAACATCCGGCATACTTGGTCGCCTCTCATTTCCGAACCCGAGAGCGAATCAAGATGGAATCCCGTGAGGAACGCAGAAGCCCACAATCAACAAAGAAAGACCTCAAATAAAAGAATGCAAGCCCCGAGTCAAATAAAGCGAGCAGATGCAAATTGACAAGGAGCGCACCCAACACCACGTCGGGCGCCTCCTGTGCCTCCTCAGCCGAGATGTGGTTGACTCGGCCGCTCCCCAAGCCCGGGGTCTTCTGGTCAGGTGGGTGACCACTCCCTTGCCCGCGTCCTCCATTAGGACGAGGGGCCGCTCCAGTCTTCTTAGGACAACTACTCGCGTAGTGGCCCTTGTTGTGGCAGTAGAAGCAAGTGACGTCGGCCGCGGGGTTGCGGGGAACACCCTGCTGCTGGGTCGCAGGCGCACGCGACTGAGTCACGACCTGCGAAGGCGTGGAGCTGGTGCTGAAGGCCTCGGCGGTGGTGAAGCCAAAGCGAACGGGCCACCGTGCAGCCCAACTCGGGGACGAGCGAGGCGGCTGTGCAGACGCATGGGCCTCCCACTTGCGCTGCGGGACTCGCCCAACGCTCGCCTTGTGCTCGCGATGATGGCCTTGTCCACCAAGGTCTGGAAGTCGGGGAAGTCCACAATAGAGAGCTTGTCCTGAAGCTCTTCAGACAAACCCTCCATGAACTTCTCCTGCTTGGCCTCATCAGTGGCCACCTCAGCAGGAGCGTACTCGCGAGATGGTTGAACTCGTGGAGGTACTCGGTCCACAATCTGCGCCTGTTTGAGCGCAAGGAACTCCTTCTTCTTTAGCTTCATCAGTGCGGCGGGGACATGGGCCCGACGGAAAGCCGATCGAACTCCTCCCACGACCACGTGTCTCGCGGGCCGCATGGCGAGGAAATTCTCCCACCATGAGTGCCGCACCCTCCGGTGATGGGATGCGAAAAGTGCGCGCCTCGCTCTCGCATCGAGCAACGCTGAGCTTCGCTCAATCGACGCAGCCGATCGTCTGCGCCCAAGGATCTCGGACGGGAGAAGGTAGGAGGTGCGTGAGAAGGAACTCCGCAAGCCCCACGCGCGTGCGTGCCCACCTCCGCATCCAGAGGCACCGAGGGAGTGGAGGTGTTCTGGCGATAACCTCCAACACCTGCGGTCCTCCGAACGATTGCGCTCGATTTGCATGAGGACTTCCGCCATGGTCTGAGGAGGGGAAGCTCCTCATCGGGACTACGGTGATTCCCGCCGCCACGTGTCCCACCACCATCCCGATTCACCGAGATAAGTTAGATACTGATTCAAGACCCAAGAGCACAGAAACCCAAACTTAGTTAAAATGACCAAAGAATAGCCACAAAAGATCATGAGACCATAAGTCACCGAATCAACTTCCCGAAACGACTAACCCGTATGGAAGAACGAGTAATCGTTTGAGAAGACCCAAAATTTCAGCACTAATTTCCAGCTCAAACCAGTCCAAAATTCAAGGTATACCCACCTAATAGAGTATAGGCATTAGCTAATCTCATATCACTTCTTACCCTTTTATTCCCACAAGTTTTAGTTGTATTTATCTCTCATTTCCTACCTTAATTACTCACCACTAGCTAGCTGTCCTATTTTCTTTCTCCAAGCTCTCTCATGGTTCTCCCAAAACCGAGTTAATCGATAGAGGCTAATTTTTGAAAGGAGAGAGGAACAACTTTTCAAACTTAAGTGAGAGTAAGGTGAGATGAGCAAGCTAAGACAGTAAGGAATAAAATTAGAGAACTTACTTAAGTTTTCATAAACTATTTGAAAGTAAGTTTTCAAAATATCCTAAAGGCGACCAAGCTAAGGGTTTTCACGGTCAAGATGGCTCGATACCAACTTTGTGAGGACCGGAATATTTAACTAGTAACACTTAACCTCCAATTGGTTCTAGCGTTACTAATTAAACATTCTAAGCCTCGATGGACATATGCTTCCCGAATTGCAGCATATGCACATCATCACAAAATTACACATCAATTCCATACACATACATCACTAAGTTCAACAACGACATACATAAAGTAAGGTTATTACAAAAGGAGCCGACCGCCAAATAGAACAATATACAAGAATGACAATGAAGCAAAAACGCCATAAGATGGCTAGAACAAAAGTCGACCGGTTAGCCACACACCCACAAGGCAACCGACCGGGCCGCCAAGCTAGTCGCCCCGCAAGCTACCACAACACAGCTCGCAAAAGTGAGGCCCTTCAGTGCTCACCTTCTTCCTCTGCAACAAAACAATTAACATAGCAATCGAGTACAAAGATTGTCTTTGTACCCGCAAGACCGACGTGTGGAATAATGGACCTATTCATAAACTACATGCAAGCTTATTTAGGTGGAGGTTGTATGTCTCATTTTGCATGAAGCCAACTTTATTTGCAATAATGTAATACATTTTAAAAGCAAGTTTGCAAATCTATTTTGTTATCAAAGTAACAGTAAGTAAAGATACATACAAGTAACCACCTGGAAGCGACTATCCCAATAGCCACCACAACATAGCACGAATCCCCGATTCGTACCACCCATCAAGTTTTAATTTAAAAGGTTGTAGTCTAACTCTTGAAAGACCTTGCCAAGCGTGTCCATAACCTAGGACGAGGCTATTCGAATAGTTTTAACCCTGCAGGGGTGTACCAATGTACCCACACTTCAGACCGCCTTCAAGCCACAAGCACACTACCGAAGGTATGCCGGCACGGCTAAGTCCTACGAGACATTTCCAATCTTGTGTATTAACTACGAGCCGCTCGTATGGGTAGAAACACCATACGCTTACATTGCAAGCGAAAGACAACCTACCATCACGGGGAAGCCTTTCGGACACTACAATGCTCCCAAGACCATCCCTCCCGCGACTCCCGCGACTCGGAGCCAATACACGCCAAAGTACTAAGTCAAGAGAGGTCCCATACCCTCTAATGTGGTTAGCACGCTAAAATGCTTGGTTTAGTGTAACAAGATGTTCGGTCCTTGTTGACCCGGCACCATTCCACCACACCCCACAATCACACCATCTTACCATTGTGCCCAAGTCTAAATCATTTTGTTTTTAGTTTTAGTTTTCATAAGTAGACATGGCACAAGGTGGGAATCATAAATCATAATAAGTTTTGTGTGATCAAGGTTATCGACAAGTCGATAACCGCCCATTTCTACCGGTTAGGCATGGCTAAGCAATTAATTCGCAACTACTAAGTGACAAGAGCCCATCCACGAACTCTAAATCACAGCAAGTAACCTAGGCTCATGGTAGTAGAGGATAATTATTTGCTAAGGAAATGCATCTACTAGGCCAACTATTAAAACAAAGTAGCAATGCATACATAGAATTTGTAATCAACATAAATACTTAAAATACTGGGATTAACATGATCAAACTTGCTTGTTCGCTTGTCGTTGCTCAATTTGTTATGGAGGGTCGTTCTCGGGTTACCGCAAATGTCTAATCCTAAGCTAAAAGGCAAAGAGAACCAAGAACAACCAATAAGACTAGCAACACTTAAACAAAAGAGCAAGCAAAAATTATCCAAATACAACGAAATTTATACACAAGGTAGAATACAAATATACCAAGACATAGAAACTGGAAAAACCTAATTTGGATTTGTGGCGCAAAAGATATTACTTAAAAACTCATTTTCGGCCATAATTAGCAATCAGTAGCAAAAATATTTTCTAGAAAGATTTTGAAGCTGAAATTTTATGGTAGCTACCTACTGGTATAGTGGTAACCCATATAAAATTTTAGGTCATTTGGAGTTAAGATGATTTAGTTATGATTTTTCTAAGTTCTACAACTAGCATATATCATTTCTCAGGAACATGAATAAAGACAAAGCCTAAATCAATTTAAAGCATGTCTATAGGCCAAATTTACCAGGTTGAGTTTGCTCACTTTGCAACTACAGAGAGGAAGTTATGTGGTTTACAAATTTTTCATGAATTTCTAGACCTCATTTTTCATTAAACAAGATCATGCTATTAAAATCATTTTCTGCTACAACACAGGGCCTAATTTCATTCTCAGATTAAAGTTCATACCATAACAAAGCTACAAAGAATCGGAATCATTCAAAAGGAGTTAAAATGACAAAGTTATGCACTTTTGAAATTTGAAACAACAAAAGACTTAGGAAACTTTGAGCTCTCGGGAGGTCCAACGGACTGGAAGACAAAGGAGAGGTCGTGGGCCGTTAGATCAAGGTCCGACGGCTACGAGCCTCGACGCACAGCGCGCACAAGACCTCCTCCCGCTCTGGGGAGGTCTGGATCGTTGAGATCTGATCCAACGATCACGACCGGGCGCGTACGCGCACGCAGCGAGGTCTCACGCGCTTAACAGAGGTCGTGACCGCCGATCGAGATCCGCGGTCCCGAACACTAGGGGAGGTCTTAAGGCTTTAAATCCAAGGAAGGAGGTCGGGACGGCCGAATCTCACTGGAGGAGGTCCCAATGGTCTAGATCCATTGAAGGAGGTCTAACCCGTTAGATCTAAATCTAACGGTTTAGACCGAGAGGAGGAGGTCCTAACGCCATCGATCCAAGGAGGAGGTCTAGACGGTCAAGGTCTCCGAGAGGAGGTCTTGATCGGGTGGGATTGACACGAGGAGGTCTTGGATGACCAAGATCTTCTCGGGAGGTCCTAAGCGATAGTGTTTTATCGGGGGAGGATCTGGCGGTTCAGATTAGACCTAGGGAGGTCTTGAACGGTCCGAACAACGCTGAGGAGGTCCGAGCGCTAAAGGTTTTACAAAAGAGATCTAACGCCGGATCTAACCCGGGAAGGTCGCGAACGGCTAAGATCGAGGTTGGGAGGTCCCGAGGGTTTTCTAACAAGGACCGGGGTGCTCTTTTGCAAAGAGGACCACGAGGAGGTCTTTTCCAACGAGGACCTCGGGGAGGTCCCGAAGGTGGTTTTTACAAAAAAAAATGACCTCGAAGAGGTCTTTTTGCGCAAGAATGGTCCTAGTGGCTCAGATGGAGTTCCAAGAGGTCTTAAACGGCTAGGATCTAACCAGGGGAGGTCCTAGCGCGTAAGATTTTACACAGAGCCAGATCTAACGGCTAAGAGCTAATCCCAGGAGGTCTTTAAAGGCCGAGGTGGAACTAGGGAGGTCCTGGGACTTAGAAATTTTCGCGGAAACCCATCTACGGTACAGATCTAACCGAGGGTGGTCTTAACGGCCGAGATTAACCGAGGGGGAGGTCTTACACTTACGGGTTTTCACGGGGAAGATCTAAAGGTCCAGATCTAAACGTGGGGAGGTCTTAGACGGCTACGAAGAGCTCGAGGAGGTCCAAGGTGCTGTGTAAAGGCGCGGGACCTCCGGACAACGACTAAAAGGTGGCGGCTAAGACACTCACTGCTACTGATGATTGGTAATAAATGGGTATTTAAGACGTCCTAACAAGATGACGAAAACGGGAGTTTTGAACCGGCAAAATCCCGAGCGGGCTCAACGGTTTGCCGCCGGCGATGGGGACCTCGCCGGCGTAAACCAAGGGCATGGTTGGATTCCAAATAACGTCAGGAACCCAAAGGATGTGCTCTCGACGGCGGCGACGACTCAGAACGCCGGCGAGCCGGAGAGGGTGGTAATTAAGTTTTCGGCAAAACCGACAAACACTAAAAGGCTTGCTACGCTTTAATCTAGCTAACCCCGAGCTAAAAAGGACTAACGAGGACTCACCAGGGCCAAGGTGAGGTCCAGAGGAACTCGGAGGAGAGGTCGATGCCGAAGGAGGTGCTCGTGACGGTGGTGCTTGCTTGAGTTGGGGAAGACGACCAAAGACAACTCCGAAAGCAAGTTCCCCGATCGTCCACCTGTAGAGGTTAAACAACACAAGTTAGGGACTTGAGTGACCAAGAGAGCAAAGTGACAGCCAAAAAGGTAATGAGGAACCACTGGAGCCCGGAGGTCTTCAAGGAGAGCTCCAAAAGTGACAATGGAGGCAGGGGGTTTGGTGGTGTTCTTGGTGCTTGAGTTTGGGCTCACACTCACGACCGAGAGAGTCTAAACAGCACCAAGTGATGGGGAAAGAACAGGAGGAAGGAACCACTGGCTATACATAGCCGGGCGCTTGGACAAGGCTAGGGCAAAAGCCTACTGTGAGCATGATCCATGCCCCTGCCATGGACTGACTGGATTTGACAAGGGTAGGTAGGGGCAGAGCAGGGTGGAGACTTTGGAGGTTAAAGCTGACTGGCAATAAATGCATGTCAGTCGAGAGAGCCGTTGACAAGAGGCAAAAGGTGACATCTCACTGCCCCCAACTGTTCTGACCCTGACACACGCATGGGTGCGGGAAAACCATGATGGCCAGACCTCCAGGAGTCGTGAGGAAGAGAAACAGAGCCGAGGGAGAGGTCCTGGACGTCCCAGATGTGCTCGGGGAGGTCCTGGACGTCCAAGAATCGCTGAGGTGGGGAGGTCTTGCACGGGCGAGGAGGTCCTGGGAGGTCGTGACCGCTGGATGGAGATCCAGTGGCTTGGACCACCCCGAGGCGCTGAGGGCGCTCAAGAGGTCCTCAGATCAGTGGGGAGGTCGTGAGCGGTGGATTGAAATCCAACGGCTAGAACGAGCGCGCACGAGATGGAGCTCGGGTGCGGCGCTGCGCACTTGGCTCGACCGAGTCGATCGTCTGGCTTGGACTCGGGTCTGACTCGAACCCGAGTCTGACTCAGACCTAAATTGAGTTTCAACAGATTTGGAGTTTGAGGATTTGTTTGAGATAGCAAACTCACTCCAAAAATTATGGAATTTTTACAGGAGCTTGCTAGCTGAGTCAATGACCTTGTCTAAAATTTTCAGAGGTTTTTGTGCTATGCTTTTTCCTCCAAAAATTTAACAAGGCACTGGTCCAAGGTTTGACCAGATTTTGAATTGGTTTGGCTGACCTCCAAAAATATTCAAACATTTTCTAAAAATTGTGAAACTTTTCAGAGGGTCCACATACCATCCCAAGAACTTAGGAAAATATTTCCAGGAGATGATCAAGAGGTTTGACAAGATTGTTTTTGAAAGTTCAAGATTTGGATCAAAAAGACTTGTGACTTCGTATTTCCATAACTTCTTGTACAATACTTGCTTGGTACAATAGGAAATACAGGATGTAAGAAAAAGTTTTAATTTCTACTCATTTTCTTACATTTGAAACACAAGCCTAAAATTGGGATGTTACACACAGACGGTTCGAAACCATAATAATATCACAAACAGTTTCTGAACCGTCTGAATTTATGTGTCTGTGATAACAGGCGGTTATCACAGATGGTTTGTGAGCCATCTATAATAAGCCACAACACAGACGGTTTTGTGGTATAAATCGTCTGTGAAGGACTACTATCACAAATGGTTTATACAACAAATCGTCTGTGATACGGAGGCCATCACAGACCGTTATATGTACCAATCTTCTGTGATTGGAGACATATCATAGACATTAGTAAAAATAACCGTTTGTGACATTAGGCCTTCACAGACTGTTTTGTGGTATAAACCATTTGCGAAGGACTACTATCACAAACGGCTTAAACAACAAATCGTCTGTGATACGTAGGCCATCACAGACCGTTATATGTACCAACCGTCTGTGATTGGAGATATATCACGGATGCTTAGTAAAAATAACTATCTGTGATATCCTAAATATCACAAACGGTATTTGGTGAAAGCCGTTTGTGATAGTAAGCCTTCACAGACGGTCTATACCATAAAACTGTCTGTGATAGTTCGTTCTATACCTACATATTTTTACCCTTTTTTTGGCTAACCTTAGGAAATGCTAGCCATGCCCTCTGAAAACAAGCCAGCAAAAAACAGATAAATCACACATTTTCACAGATGAAGACAGATAAACAGACAACTCAAAGTGATTTACATCTCAAAATCAATTACAAAGTTCATGTATTGTCGCAATTTTTTTGAAGTGGTGTCGTCGGAGTGAAACTCTCCTGTTGAGGCAATGATCTCCGTCTTGATGAAGCTGCAAAGCCGTCCTTGAACATCCGAGAGTTCCCTCAGATCGAATGAACTTTCATTGATTTTCATGCCCTGACGCTAGGAAGAGTAAAATTGTAAGCATATATATTTAAATTGATAAAGAGGGAATAATTATTGCGAGATTGACAAATCTCTGGATCCTTCATCTTAGCACTCATGATTTCTTGTATATGACGGCAAATGTAGAATGCACATACATTGCCTTGTACTTGCTGGTGGTATTGCAAAAATAGAATTACATATATATGTATAGTCAGTTCGAGAGGCTTGGTTACGAAGTGTGATATAGGATTATTGTGTTGTAGCGGGTACCAAAAATCGTGTCCTGTGTTGCAGTGTGGTGGTTGGTTCCTTGTGTCTCCCTCTCCCGGCAACATAGGCGCTGAACGACCTACGTGATTCCAAAAAGTTATCTTCGGCCATTTCAAACGAAGGAAGACTATAATAGAGTTATGTACGGAGGAAATGAGTATACTTGTCGAGTACTTCTTGTACAAGGGTGAAATCGTGGTTGTTTTTTAGTAGCTAATCAAGGTATATTATCTTGTTCCACTTTGGTACAATGACTAGAAGGATCCAGTGTCACCTACTCATATATGTCACTATAGTCATTAAATCTAAGTTCGTGTTGCGTATAAAGTATAAATAAAATTTATATAGCAAGTAGTGAAACACTTACCCCTAGTTTTAGGGGACCAGTATGTAGTCCTTGTCACGGTGAGTAAGCAATCCCCCTGTTATATACTTCTCGACATAGGATGCGTCTTTGGTGATGCATTGCTCGAGAGATCAATCAGGTTGAGAAACCCACTGTTCTCGCGATGCATAGGCTTCTTGCATCATGTATCTATACATAAGCAATGAGTTATGACATTTATCGGTATTACGTGAATATAGAACTTGATTGTACATACTTACGATTGTCCAAAGATCGTAGAAGTGAGGCGTCGAGGTTGAATAGTTCGAATATATCTTGGAAGCCCACGACGAAGTAGCCTGGCTTGTGGAGGAAATGGTTCTTCATTTATGTAATATCCAAAAGTTCTGTTACCAAAAATAAAATTAATAAAGATATTATTTTATTGGATTTTCTGGCTATCAAAGAATTTTCTTGATTTTCTATAATTTTAAAAAAGAGTTTGCTTGGTTAAAAAAATCAATTATTTCATTTCTTGGTTTTTAAAATAAAAAATAATATGTATTGAGTTTTCTGGGATTTTCTTGGATTTAAAGTGAAAAAGGAAATTTTAATTAATTTCTTGAATTTTCTGGATTTTAAAACGGGTTTTCCTAATTCCAGAAAATAAAAATAATTTCTGTACAAAAATAAAAACCAAATTTAAGTTGAAATTATTTTTATTAAGTGCAAAATAATTCAAGGAATTTTTTGAATTTTTTTTAACTCTAATTGCTATTTTCTAAAAGTCTATTTGACTTATTGCTTTTTCTAAAATTCAAAAATCAAAATTTTGAATCTCAAATTTACACCAAATCAAAATCCAATTTCTGAGTCTCAATTCAAATCCTTTTTATAAAATCAAATATCTTTGTGGCCAATTCTATATTCTAATTCTTGCTTTGAATTCATCTCAAATTCAAATCTCAGCTGAATTTCAAAATTCAAATTTCTATTTGAATTTTCTCTAAAATAAAAATATTATAATTTTATTTCAATTCCTGGCCAAAAATTATTTTCTTTCTTTTTCCCCTTTTCCTTTTCCTTTTCCTTTTCCTTTTTCTTCTTTTCCTTTCCTTTCTTTCTTTTCTTCTTTTTCTTCTTTTCCTTTCCTTTTTTTTCTCTCTTTCTTCTTCCTGGCTACTCTCTGTCACGTGTGCATGTGCACAGCAGCCATGAATGTCATTTGGAGCTCCTCAAATCCCGTATTTCCTTCCATTTTTTCACACAAAATTGCAGGCATTTAACTCCCCTCATCATGGCACCTCCATTCCCGACCTTTCCCTCTATTTTCGCGCACAAAGTCACCGAGAACGCTCCATGTCCGCCGAAAGACATGCCGCCGTGATCTCCTCCCTCGGACCTCCTCCGCCCCTATGAAAGAGAGCCCTGGGTACCCCTTCTTCTCCTCATCCTAACCCCCAAGTCTCCCCTCCTCCCTCCCTTTCTCTGTTATGTTAATCTTGTTGGTTTGGATTGTTTGGAGGTTTACTTTTTGTTAGCAAGATAGAGATTAATTAGTGATTTGAGATCAATTAGTGTTTAATTAGCAAGATATAGATCAATTAGTGATTTTATTGTTAGGCAAGAGATTATCTTTTGATTTGGAGCTGGCCACACCCCTATAAGTGGCATACAACTCATTTGTTTTTCCGGAAGCCAGAGGAAAAAAAAACTAGAAAACGCTACATGAGTAGCACCAAAAATTCTTCTCGCTTCCCGTGCATGTGTTTAGTTTTTTCGAAGCGTTCTCGTGTACGTCTTGTGCTTCACGTTTGTAATAGCCAAAAAATTCATAAAGGCAAAAATATAGAATTTTTAAAACTTTTTATGAAATAAACTAGTGTTGCGTTTCTTGGTTACATTTTTAAGTTTTAAAGTTGACTGCATCATGCCTTTCTAATAAGGTGAATAGCACTAGATCAAAGAGTTCTAAGTCCTGAGGACTTGGAATTAGGGAAATACATGTATTATGTATTTCCATTTGGGGACCACTAGCTCTCATCATTCTAGCTTACTGCTCACACGACCAGCAGTGGTCAAAACAGGGCGTGCGGGCGGCGGCTATCATTTGGCCATTAAGAGGTGTCGCCCGAGCCGCCTCGTTGTTGGTACTATGCTGCCGATCCCATCAACAATACCCCCACTCCACCTTGTCGGGCGCTGCCAAATCGCCTACATATAGCAGCCCTAGGCCTTTCATCACCTTTTTCCACCGTTCCATGAACCAAGTCCCACCTCTCTTTCCCAAGCGAGCTGGAGCACCAGATTAGCTTGGGCACTCGTCTTGAGAAAGTGTCGTCACCTCTTCAACTTGGCCATCGTTGCCCTAGGAGCCGCCCTAAAGACTGAAGACTTCTCTCCTCTCCCAGACCTTAGATCGCTGCAGCAGCAAGGAGTTTTCTCCATGGATGCCGTCCACGGTCGCCAGACTGGCTTCGACTAGCTCGTCATCACAGCCGCATTATGGTGAGTTCCTAGCGGCCAGATGCTCCTCCTTTTGCGGGCTATCCTGTTCTCTCGCTGTGGTTTTTGTAGTTGTATTTCATACTTTCTTCCTCTAATTCTTTCCTGGCTTTTCTCCGGTTCGCTCGGTGGTGTCGGCCATCAAAACCTTCTCTTCTTTCGACCACCCACGATAACACTCACACGACCACCTCTTTTGCAAAGACCACCTCGTTGGCCACGACCTCCCACCTACAAAGGCCACCCATCTAGTCGCGCCTCCTCTTCTCGACCATTCGATCAGACGGATGGTCCGATTGGTCGAGGCCTCGACGTCCGAGCGCTCATCTCGCCTTGAACCGCTGATCGAAATCGGATGGCTCCGCTTTGTCACACCCTACCTCTTTGATTACAGGACCTCCTCCTCAAGATCACCTCCTTGGCCTTTTGCACGCACTCATGCACCCTCCGGGTCACAACCTCCCATTTTACAAAGACCACCCTTTTTTAATCGTGACCTCCCGATCTACAAAGAACACCCTTGGCAAGGACCACCCATTAGGTCAAGACCTTCCATTTTGCAAAGACCACCCTCTTAGTCGCGCCTTCCATTTTTACAAAGACCACCTCAAGTCATAGCACTCTCACGACCTCCCCGGTCATAAGACTCAAAAGACCTCCCACCCAACAAGTGTTCCCAGACCTCCCTCGGTACAAGTGATTCCAAGACCTCCCTTGGATCACAAGACTCAAAAGACCTCCTGTGCCAATAGTGTTCCTGTGACCTCCCTCGGGTGCGCCATTCAAAGACCTCCCCTGGATCACATTACCTCAAAAAGACCTCCCCTAGTTACAGTGATTCCAGGACCTCCCCAGACCACAATATCCCAAAAGACCTCCCCTGGTTACAATGATTCCAGGACCTCCCCAGACCATAGTACCTCAAAAGACCTTCCCTGGTTACAGTGATTCCAGGACCCCCCAGATCGCAGTACCTTCGAAGACCTCCTCTAACAATAGTGTCTCCACGACCTCCCCTCATCGTAAGGTTGATAGAGCCTCCTCTGGCCATAGCGTTTCTAGGAACTCCTTAAGTAACAGTACTTCCACGACCTCTTGGTCGCATCCTCCTCTAACCACAGAACCTTCGATCACTTAACCCTTCGACTATGCTGGACTAGTACCCATAATCTGCTGTCTTGTATCATTTGGAGTTTCTTGCATATTTGCAAATGGCTTGAGTTGAATGTATGTTTAATTGCCTTCCGATTGTTTCATGATTATAGAAGCCGAGGATATCAAGAACCGTAATGGGATTAGGATCACGATCGCCAGCATTACCTCTGAACAAGGCGAGTCAACACTTTGACCATATTGCACCTAAAGTATATTGCTTTAAACTATGAAACTACATTACTATGTTTTATCAAGCTAAATTGGTCTAGCTCATAGTTAATGCCTTAATTGTAATTGCTTATAAACTTCCAACCCTTGAACTTGGACATTATCCCTTGTCACCTTAGACTTAATAGAATACACACTAGTTGATAAGTCTGTATCTAAGTGTCATGCTTAGCCTTACTTATATACAATGTCATGTGGGCATTAAGTTGCCTGACCACAATCATTTAAAACTTTGGAAAATGATTTGGGCAGTGAGGTTGGGAGCCTGGCTGGTATGTTGAAACAAATGGTTATTTTTCCAAAACAAAATAAAACCATAAAATAGACTTCGACTTGGGTGGATGGAAAGAGTGGTTGGTGCTGAGGGCACGAGTGGATGTGGGTAAGTGGATGAACTATCCGAGTCAATTAAGGACCGAATCTGGTGATGACCTCTCATGTAAAAACAGTGCAACCACAAGTTTATAATGGGTACGACCTGGCTAACTAATTTGCTCACCTCGGCATGGCTTCGCCATTGGGGGAATGTAGCGTGGGTAGAGGGGAATGAAGCCACAGGAACACCACACGGTGCAAGAGGGGGCCTCTTGGAAGTGCGTGGCACCGGACGGTGGAAACCTTAGCAGGTGGAGTTGCGTCGAGGTTGAGCATTGTAAAGGCCTTGTGGTGATCTCCCCTTGATTCACATGTCTAAGGAAACATGTGTATATGTCAAGGCGAATACCTCTTGTGGGTAAAGTGTGCGAACTCTCCAGAGTAAGAAAACTATCTAGATAGTCATGCTCACGGTCAAGAGCGGTGTTGAGAACTTGCTGGATATAGCCTTCATTTTTATAAAACCATTTGTGGGTGGAATGGAAAGGCTGGGGTGGGACCCCAGGTATTTGGGAAGGGAAAGGCTGGGGTGGGACCCCAGGTATTTGAGAAAGCTTGGTCTGGGACCAGTGGTAATTACGGGATAGCCTGAGCATTGAGTGGATTGCAGCCACTCAATGGTATAGCAGGTTGGACCTCCACTAGTACTTTACAAACGAAAACTCATTTCTGGAACCAGCTTGTAAAAATGCTAAGTCTCAGGATTTTCTACTAAATCTGGTTCCAAGTTGGCTTTATGCAAAGAAAAGAACCTCAACCTCCCTTTGACTAGCCCTGCATATATAAAATCGCATTGTGTGTTGGTTCGTGAGTATGGTTGTGTACTCAGGCTCTCGCCAATATAATCTTTCAGATCCACGTGACCAAGACCCCTACAACTATTTCATGGCTACTAGACCGGACGATGATGAAGAGGGTGAAGCTTAGGCCGGGACCTCTAGTCGCTAGGTCAGGCGCAGTGAATGGAACCACTACGACTTGTTCTACTTTGCCCTATCCGACTATGTACTCTTGACTTTGTAGACTTGTCGCCTCAGCGACTCTTTTGTAAAATAATTGGCCGCCTGACATGTTATGTAATATAGTAAGGGCTTGCACCAATTCATATAGAGCACTCTGCGTGTCGAATACTAATTGTTGTCGTATTACCCGCATCCGTGGTGTGGTTTCAAAACTACTTTAGGACCTCCTCAGAACCTCTCTAGGACCTCCTCCAGATCATCTCTAGGACCTCCTCAGAACCTCTCTAGGACCTCCTCGGAAACCACCCTATGACCTTATCAGGACCATCCAGGACCTCTCTTCGGAACCTCCCCTAGGACCCCCTCAAGACCTCCTCAGGAGCACCCGCGTGGATCCATTCGACCACTCAGGACCTCCCCGGGACTCATCAGGACCATCTAGGGCTTCCCTCCGGAACCTCCTCAGGACCTCCCCCATGATCTCCCTCAAGACCTTAGGAGCACCAACGTGGATCCATCTGGACCACTCAGGACCTCCCCGGGATTCATCAAGACCATCCAGGGCCTGCCTCCGGAACCTCCTCAGAACCATCCCCACAATCTCCCTCAGGACCTCCCCCAGAACCACTCGAGGGCTTCCTCGGAATCTCTTCAAGACACTCAGGACCTCTCCAGGACCCTTTCCAAACCTCCACAGATCTTCCTCCCGAACACGTGGGGTTGCCCCTATGGACCTGATCGTTGGTCCACGTTTAGGGTTGGAAACGAGCCGAGCCGAGCTAGGCTCGGCTCGAATAAGCTCGCTTGTACAGTTGGCTCGGCTCGGCTCGATTCAAGCACGAGCCAAAAAGGTGGCTCGGCTCGGCTCGGAGTTAGGCTCGAGCTGGCTCGAACGGGCTCGCGAGCCAAGAAGGAGCTAATGCATCAGATGAATCTCAGTTGATTCAGTTCGTTCCAATCCAGTACATCCAAGTTCCAACAAACATTACAAACATTTCTATCAGTTCATCCAAATCTAGTACATCCAACAAGCATTACAAAAAATTCTATCAGTTCATCCACCTCAACTCACATCAAAGTATCAAACAAGCATCAGTGATTCAGTTCATCCAAAGAAGAAAGGAGAAGAGATCCAGTACATCCAACAAGCAACTTCACGAGAACAGCAGACTCGGCGAGCTGCAACCGGGTGGAGCACGGGCCGGGCCGCTGGGGGAGCACTGCGGGGAGGAGGTAGGAGCACAGAGGGAGAAGAAAATGCGGCCAGGGGAGGACGGGGTGGCGGATGGAGCAGGTGGCGGTGGCGGGTGAGGAGGAGGAGGCGGTGGATGGAGCAGCTGGCCGGTGAGGAGGAGGCGGCGGCGGATGGACCAGGTGGCCGGTGAGGAGGACGAGGCGAGCTGGGCTGCGGGTGGAGATGGGGGACGCGCCGCCGGCGGGTGGAGATGGGGGAGGGGAGGAGGGGAGGGGAGGAGGCGGGTGGAGGAGGTGGATGGAGGCGGCCGGGCGGGTGGAGGCGGAGATGGGAGGCGGCGGTGGCGGGTGGAGATGGGGAGGAGGGGAAGGCGGGTGGAGGAGGTGGATGGTGGAGGCAGCGGCTGACGGGTGGAGAACTGGAGATGGGGGAGGCGGGTGGAGATGGGGTTGGCCCCGCCGGCTGGTGGAGATGGAGGAGCGGCGGGGGCCGGGGGGTGGTGGTGGGCTGGTGGAGGTGCGGCCGCGGCCACCGGGGGTGGGGGGAGAACCGGAGAAAGGGTAGGGCTGGGGAATGGGGCATGGCGGAGGTAGGAGCGGCGCAGTGGACGGGGTGGGAGGCAGGAGGGACTGGGAGCCGGGAGCCCGGGAGTGGGGAAATGGGGATGTCGCCGAGTGGGGTTCGGGTTAGGAATTCGCGTGGGCTGGGCTGGGACGTCGCCGAGTGGGCCTGGCTGGGAGGATTTCACCTGGCTCGTTTGGCTCGCGAGCGGCTCGAGCTCGGCTCGAAATCTGGCCGAGCTGAAAGGTGGGCTCGGCTCGAAAATTCACGAGCCGAGCTCGAGCCGAGCCGAGCTGTGACGAGCTTGAGCCGAGCCACGAGCTATTTTTCCAGCCCTATCCACGTTGAGCTCCCACGATTTCGTGCATGATCCGAGTATGTAGGTGAGTGTGCTATCTACTGATCCAGGGAATAGCACAGCTTGACACTGAGGATCCCAAATCGTGAATTTGGGGTTCGACAACGTTCTAGCATATGTGTGCATGTGTTTCTATCTTGATCGATTTTTCCACCGAGCATTTGCTTCTTCAGATTAGTTCCTTCCAGAGCCAACACATGTGCGTGTGTTCTAGTTCTTGATTTGAGTTTCGGCGTGATTGGTTTCACAGTGTGAGGTTCTCTTGAGACATTCTGTCGAGACGTTTATGAGAGAACGTTTCTGCCGAGACTTTTGCCGAGCGTGTGTTTATTTTGGTTTTGGACCAACAATTGGTATCAGAGCTTGTGTTCGTGTACACCTTAATCTATGTCTCGTTCGAGCTCGTTGAGAAACGTCACCGGCGATTGGGCGTTCTGAAGATCGGCGATGGGAGCGTGCCGAAGGCGTTGGTGCGTGAGGGCAGCATCTCCCTCCCGTATCCCATGCTCACGAGGAGCAACTACACGACTTGGGCTGTGAAGATGAAGGTGTTCATGTGCGCTCAGGGTGTGTGGATCGCAATCGTGGATGAGGAGGTGAACGAGGGGCAAGATCAAATGGCACTCGCGACAATCTTCCTCGCGGTGCCACAAGACATGCTGCTGCTCCTAGTGAAGAAGGAGACCACAAAGGAGGCCTGGAACACCCTGAAGACGATGCATCTTGGTGCCGATCATGTCAAGGAGGTGCGTGTACAAAACCTCAAGAGCGAGTTTGAAAACTTGTGCATGAGGGACACCGAACAGATCGATTACTTCGCGATGAGGTTGACGACAATCGTCAGCAAGATACAAGGTCTAGGTGACAAGATGGAAGAGGCCTACACCGTGCAGAAGTTTCTTTGTGCCGTGCCCAAGAAATTCTCTCCCGTCATCACCACGATTGAGCAATTCAGCGACATAAAAAATATGTCGATCGAAGAGCTAATCGGGCATTTGAAGACGCAGGAAGAGGGAGAGCGTCGCTACAGCAACGGTGACAGAGATGAGGAGCACTTGCTCCTGACGCGGCAGAGTGGGAGTCCCGATCGTCGAAGCATGAAGGTGAAGGCTCCTCAAGTAGTTCTAGTGGCGTTGGTGGCTGTCGATACCAAAGAGTTGACAAGGCAAAAGTAAGGTGTTTTAATTGTAATGGATACTTTGTTTCAAAATGTCGTAAGCCCAACAAGAAGGAGAAATGGAGGCGCATCTCATTGAGGCGGATGCTAACGGCGAACCGGCGTTGCTCTAGCAACAAGATTAAGGAGCAACAAGATTAAGGGGAGAATGTTAAGTTAATCTTATTGGTTTGGATTGTTTGGAGGTTTCCTTTTCGTTAGCAAGATAGAGATCAATTAGTGATTTGAGATCAATTAGTGTTTAATTAGCAAGATAGAGATCAATTAGCGATTTGAGATCAATTAGTGATTTGATTGTTAGGCAAGAGATTATCTTGTGATTTGGAGTTGGCCACACCTCTATAAGTGGCATACGACTCATTTGTTTTTCCGAAAGCCAGAGGAAAAAACCTAGAAAACGCTACATGAGCAGCACAAAAAATTCTTCTTGCTTCCCGTGCGTGCGTTGAATTTTTTTTGGAGCGTTCTCGTGTACGTGCTGTGCTTCACATTCCAGCGTATGTGTGCATGTGTTTCTAGCTTGATAGGTTTTTCCACTGAGCGTTTGCTTCTTCAGATTAGTTCCTTCCAGAGCCCGCACATGTGTGTGTGTTCTAGTTTGTGAGTTGAGTTCCAGCGTGATTAGTTTCACGGTGTGAGGTTCTCCTAAGACATCTGTTGAGACGTTTCCGAGAGAACATTTCTGCTGAGACTTTTGCAAAGCGTGTGTTCATTTTGGTTTTGGGCCAACATCCTCCATGATGCAATCGAAGGTTTTTCATCGCTGGCCGAACGTGTTCCTGACGCCTATAGTGGAGTCCCGCCACCATCGACCCCATCACCGGCTTTGCCTCGCGACACTCTACACGGTGCTCTCCTCGCTTTCACAAAATAGAGTAAGATGAGAGATGATATGGGGAAAGATTAGGATAAGATGAGTGCAGAATGGAGAAAGATGAGAGATGTTCTGGTGGTCCGCATGGGCGACGCATTAATTTTCCTGCCATTCCGCAGTAGTGCCTTCAAGCTGGTGCGCGGTATACAGGACCTTCTCGCGATTGTCGCACCGGGCGATGGCGAGCTTCTTCTTGATAGAGCGCAGCCAGTCGTCTGCGTCCAATGGCTCGGAGGAGCTAGAGAACGTAGATGGATGGGTACTCGTGAACTCTGCCAGCTTTGACTGAGGAAATGCGGTGGCGGTGGGATAGCAGCTGCTTGATTGTTCTGATTCAGCATCATGACTAGAACAGCAGCAGCCAGTTCTCACGAGTCATCATCCGTTCATATTTCGCATCATCGCACTCATCACCGTGATCTGGCTGCCATGAACTGACCCAAACCCTCATCTGCGGTGGCTGCCGGAGGAGGTGGTGGTGACGTAAAGGGATCCACTGGTTCATCTTGACTTGCTGAGTTACAGGTCTGAACCATTTGCACAAATCTTCCTAGGTTCAATAGACGAGAAGAAGAAACCACGATAGGTGAGAGCGAAAAGCACGAAAGGCGAGAGAGAACAAGGGAGAAAGATAGAACAACCTAATTGGGGAAAATGGTTAAACCCAAAGAACAATAGCCAGAAAGCTATTAAGAAGCGACAAAACTCAAGCCACAGGTCCTATTACACGGACTAATGATACTAAATCTAAGAATGGCAGCTCTGCTAAAACACTTCTAATCTAACTTATAGGGATGGTTGACTTGAAGCAAGGCTCGATCCTTTAGGGATTGCTGAGGTGAGAAGGATCACTTGAATTGAAACAAAGTTTCAAGGGATAAGATACAAGAACTTATGGATGATATAGGGAAAGATTAGGATAAGATGAGAGCAGAATAGAGTAAGATGAGATAAGAATAACTACTCATGTTATCTGTTGGTTTGATTTATAAAATACAATTTGAAACTTTTGACTAAATCGACCATGCTAACTATGGTTGCAGCTTATAGTTGATATGGCTCTGATACCACCTCTGTCGGGACCCCGGGTATGCAACCCCGAGACCCTCTGTGCATTCTAAACTAGTCCCAGATTAGCAGCTAGCTCGCACAGTTGCAACATAGATGAAATCATATCCATACAACAGAACGACTAAAGAAGCAGATAAATTAATAATACATAACAGCAAAAGGACCTTATAGTCAAGTCTTACAAAGTTTGCCACGCAAGGCTCATGACAACATACAACTTGCAGCGAAAACCAAAACAACACGTGGAGGCCACGCGACGTGCCCACAGGTAATTGAGTGGAGGACACGACCTATAGCTCGCAAGGTCTTCGAATTAGTCGTCCTTGTAGAACTCAGTGCTCCTTGGGTCTTCTTCGATGACTGATCAACAAAGGGAGTATAGCCGTGAGTACATAAAGTAATCAGCAAGCCATAGGGAACAGTATTCAAAAAGTATTCATGCAAGGTTTGACAAGGACAGCTTTATGTTTAATTGGCCGAAAGCAATGTTGATAGTAAATACAGTAAGTAGATTGTAAAGCACAAGTCAAAAGGTTAGTACATAAGTAATCAAGTTTTTTTTTTGAAACAACTCGTGAGCACCCTTACCCTGTTCACTTTCCAAACCACTCGTGAACATCTTGTTCACTTTCCAAACCACTCGAACCAACCAAGACAACAATTTTTGAGAAAATCTACCCCTCGTGTGAAATCACCAGGCATTGTCCATAACTGGGGACACGTCTATTCGAATAGTTTTACACTCTGCAGAGGTTGTACAGCTTGACCCACAAGAGATAATCATCTTATACTGTCCGCCCACACACTTCCAAGGTGTGCGACTAAGAGATTTTCACATGGCCTTTACAAAGCTCCGTTTTGACTCAGTTATGCTTGCTAAGGTTTCGCCTTCCTGGCCCCCTTTTGTGCCGTTCATCAACCCAAACAGAACTGACTCAAAACTTTGCTAATTATTCAGCCAGGTCCACCCCACAAATGGACTTGTGGTTGCACGGTAAGGCCCAGATCAATGGCGCACAAAGTTAAGTCCTTAGTGACTACTCAGGCGAAACATCCTCATCCCAATGTGCTTCTCGCACCCCTTTCTGCATGATCATTCGCCTGAGTATGAAATCATTTTTGGTTCAACCCGACCAAATGGCAACCCTTGCCATGGTATAACAAATTTTAATATTAGCGGCAACACATGCCGTGGCAACACATGCCACAATACCATATTCACTTAGTCAAATTTATCATCATTGAATCATGTGATCAAGAGGCATCGTATAACTAAAGCAGGACTAAGCATAATACACACCCATGTTGGTATAAAAAAAATGTCCAACTAGGATTACCCAACTTATGGTGTCCAAGGGTACAGGTCAACATCTCGTTCACAATTATTCAAGGGGTCATACTCCCAGAACCATTTTTTATACAACTAGCCACGCATGTTGATATAAAATAATTTAATTTTGTAAACTAGGTACGACATGATCAAAGGTCTATGACTTGCCTTCATTGGAGAGGTGCTTCGGTCGAGGTCGTCGAGTCCAAGAACTCTTCGGAAATGTCAGAATCTACACGTGCGAGAAGAACCAAATTAATACAACAAATCCAAATAAAACCCAGAAAAAGAACCAAACTGGAACCAAAAGAAGGGAACTAAATTTATATGGATTAAGCAACTTGAATCACTCAGATCGGAGCTCGAACGAAAGAGAACGACCTCTCAGAAGTTTTGAAATCACATGGCCAGAAGGAGGCTCAACCAACTGGTCGGAAGGTTTGGACTACCTGGTCGAAATGAAGTTTTGACTGGTCGAAAGGTGGTCAAATGAAGGCTTCAACTACCAGGTCGAAGAGGAATATGACTACTCAACGTGGTCATAGGAAGGATACAAGAAGGATACGACCACTCAACGTGGTTGTAGGAAGGAAACAAGAAGGATACGACCACTCAATGTGGTCGTAAGAAGGGGGGATTCGATCGCCAACAAAGAAATAAAGAGAAGGGGGATTCGATGGTTCGACAGCGGTCGAAAGAGAAGGGGGAGGAAAATAGGGCACGGGAAGTTGACCAAAAGAATAAGAGAAAGAAGGGCACGAGGAACTCACCAGGACCAAGAGAGAGCGACCGAAGGGGGTTGGCAGTTGGCGAAACAGCGACGAGGAAGCTCGCAGCCGAGGGCAAAGGAGACCGGTAGTGAATGGGTCAGCCAGGACGGGAGGAGGAAGGGAAAGTGATGGCTCCTGTGAAACAAAACTAAAACAGAGTGAGGGGGGATTGCTTCAAGGAGCTCTGAGTTACCAAAAGATGCGGGTGGAAGAGGGGCTGCACTGGTGTGGCGAGAACTGGGAGGAGATGCACGACGGCCGATTAAGGAGCTCGAGGCTTCAGGAAAGCCGCAGTAACTAGAGCTAGAGAGGGTGAGCTGGGGAAAGAATAACAGGAGGGTGAGGCTCCCAGGTGCTCTATTTATAGAGGAAGAAAGGAGAACTGGGCAACAAGATGGAGCGGTGCGAAAAGAGGAGGAAAAATACGACGGGTGATGTGAAAATGGAAGGAAAAGTACAGCGGGCCGAAGACAACAACATTTAATACACACGTGGCTGATGCAAAAGTGGGAGGGTAAACACGCTGAAGGTGATAGCATTTAATGCTCACATGGCAGTGGAGACAATGGCATTTAATGCCCATGTCGCTGCGGAGAAAGAGGAAGGAAAGAGAAGGTGAGGTGGGGCTGAGAGGCGGGTTGGTCGAAACCGAGGGGGGTGTGGTCATGACCGAGAGGGTGGTGGTGACCAAGAGGTGGTCGAAACCAAGAGGGTGGTCATAACCAAGAACGAATCGAAACCAAATGCAGGCTGGTCGAAACCAAAGGCTGGCTGGTTGAAACCAAAAGGAAAACAGAGAGGGTGGAGTGGCTAGCGATGAGAGTGGGAGGAACAGGCCGATAGAAAAATTAGAATAAATAGAGAAAAGGAATTCTAAATAACAGAGAACTCCAACAACTCAAAATAAAGCAAATTCGAATTAGTTGAAGTTGGATTAACTCACGTTAAAACGCTCTCAATTCCCAAAATCTCCAGGTTAAGCTTTAGCAATTCAACAAAACCAAATGGTTATTTTTATTTTGAAAACTTTCAAAAACTCCTAAAAATTGGGATGTTACAAACCTACCCCACTTAAATGGAATCTCAACCCCGAGATTCTGGCTGACTAAGGATTAGGTTTGGAAACTCGGCCTTCAGGTCCTCTTTACGCTCCCAGGTGGCCTCTTGTTCAGTGTGATTGCTCCACTGAACTTTACAGAAATAGACGATCTTGCTTCTTGTCACTCACTCTATCACTTCCAAAATCTTGATGGGATGCTCCTTGTAGGTGAGGTCCTCCTGCAGGTAAACTGCTTCCATCGGCATTTGCTCTTCTAGCACACGCAGACACTTCTTCAATTGAGACACATGGAAGACATCATGCATATCTGACAGCTGAGGCGAGAGCTCCAATTGGTAAGCAACTTCTCTTCTGGATAGAATTGGAAAATGTCCAATGTATCTTGGTGCAAGTTTCCCGCTTACTATGAATCGTCGAATTCCTTTAAGAGGGGAAACCTTCAGGTACACGTGATCTCCGGGTGCAAAAGCTAAGTCTCGACAATGATTATCAGCATAACTCTTTGTAACAGCCCAAATTTTAAATTTCAGAGGAAAATAAAATTTAATTATTTTTGTAGAATTTTCTGAATTTTTTTAAAAGCTTTTCTTAACTAATTTAAAGCCAAAATAAAATTAATTACAAAAACTAATACCAAAGTCAAGTTGGAATTATTTTACTTAAGTCCAAAATGTCTTTGAGAATTTCTGTGAATTTTATCAGAATTTTTGGACTTATTTTGCTATTTTCTAAAGCTTATCTGAATTAAATCAATTAGAAAATCAAAATAAAACCTCAAACAGTCAATGGGCCAAATCTAGCTCGGCCCGTTACCCTCTCCACATGTGCGCCGCCCAAAATGGCCCGCTCCTCCGTGTGTTTAACCCCGCACGCATTTCAACCGTTGGATTGAAATCCAACGGCCAGAGCTCGATGGAACGTTCGGATGTCCGAACAGCCCAGTCATCGTGAACCATACGATCTAAATCCAACGATTCCAAAGCACCCGTTACGTTCCTATTCACTCGTGCCACCGTCGACCGTTCAATCAAAATCGGACGCGCCCGCATCGTCGTCTTCTTTCCTTTCTTCTACCTCGCGCCTTCCTTTTTCTCAACCACCTCCACCATTGCTGGTTTTCAAAACCTTTCCAAAACTGTTCAAATTTAGCCGTATCTCCCTAATTGTCACGAGCACCTAATTCCTAGATCTTCTTCACCTCCGACACGGCCCTTTCTTTCCTTTCCCTCGTCGCGAATCCCTGATTTTGCTCCGCTGTGCTGCGCGGACCTTCTTGCGATACACGCTGCCCCGGCCACGCCCGCCTCCCTCACCGCAACACAGCACCACCACCCATTTCTCTCCTCCCTCTCTCTAGCGCCCTATTTTCAAGTTTTTCGCCGGCGACCAAGCTTCGGTTCTTCTCCGATTCCTGTGCCTCCGTTGACACTTCGTCCTCATCTCCGCCACCGTCGGCATCACCTTGTCATCGCGAAGCCGGTGCTCCCACCCATTAGCCGCAACAACCGCCGGAACCCCTACTTCGTCGTTAACCTAGCGCCACCACCGCCAACCTTCGCCGCCGATGACCATTCTGCCGCGCAAACTTGCAACCTCGGTGAGCATCGCGTTCAGCATCATCTCCTCTTCATTTTGTGCACTTTCACTTCCCTCGCCGTTGTAACAGCCCTAAGTTAGGGTTTGTGTTTCAAATGTAATATTATGAGGATAAATTAAAACTTTGATGCCTCATGAAATCATTTGGAAATTTTCTAAGGTTTTCCCCTAGCAATCTCTATTTTCTAGAATCATGTTCTTGTGAATGGAAATTGTTCTCAACAAACTTTTCAACCTTAAACTTGTGATCATCCTCTGGGAATATTTTTCCTATCATCTTGACCATCCTAGTTACCTCTCTGCAAAATCTCCCAATTTTTAGATTTTATTTGCTATTTCAAAAGAGCAAGTCAAACTAGTTTAAACTCTGGTCAAACCCCTAGGACAGTAGCTTGTGAATTTTCTGGAGGAAATTGTAGTGCATAAAAATTCCTAGAAAATTTATTCAAGGTTGTTCTCTATCCAAAGGAGCTACCATAAAAATTTCGGAATTTTTGGAGCTCTGGAGCTACCTCTAAAAATTCTCCCAAACCTTCTCAGCCTTTTAAAATCAAATCTGGAATCACTGTTCCTCGGGCTCGGACTCAAATTCGAGCTCAAGTCCGACCGCGCCGCTCGGCTTAGCCGCACCGCCTAGCTGCACCGCGCGAGTCCAATCTCCCACGACCATCCGATGCAGATCGCACGGTCCACATACGCACTTCTAATCGACCTGTCCGATTGCATCAGTAGATCTCGGTCGTCCATCTCTGATCCAACGGTCGGCATATTCTTGATCGAGTCAAACCATCTATTTGTACCGCGCTAGACTCCGGCTCGCACCACTTTGCTTCTTTCGCTGACAGGCGGGCCCCACTTGTCAGCTTCGTCCTCATCGCCTCCGCTGCCTAACCGGAGCACGCTGGCGATCGTGCATGCGTGCCACGCACCTCATCGGCGACATCTCGTGCACGCGTGTCCGTCTGCGGGCGCATCGCCAGCCTTCATTACCTCACCGCGCCCACTCATTCCTCGTTTTCCCGCTCATAGCTCTCCGCCATTTCTTGGTTTCGTACGAGAAGAAACCGAGCGGCGCCACCACCTCACTACCGCTTGAGCACCCGCGACCCACCGCCGCTTCTCTCCACGCCGGCCCATTTTCCCTGCATCGAGCTCGTTTCATCCACAGAGCCGTTGGGGGTGACATCTTCGTCTTCGCCTCCGGCAGCTTCGGCCCCGAAGTCGTTTGGGCGATCTGGTGAGTCTTTAGCCTCAACGTTTGGTCCCTTGTGATCGCATATCCCCACTGAGTCTAACGGAGGGTTCGTTTTCGTCTTTGGTGCATCGTTGAGGGCGTGCGGCCAATTCTTCTCCAAGCTCGGTGTTCCGCCGCCGTGGCAATTCCGGCCGCCTCGGACCTTCTTCATCGGCGTTATCGTGTGCTTATTGCTCCTGGTGTTGAGGCGAAGCTTAAGCACACTTTCTGGAGTCTTCTAGAAGCCTGTACTGTCTTCCCCGCGCGAGCCATGTCTTCTTCTCCGCCTCCGTTCGCCGCCAGCATCCTCGAGGGCTCGTGTCACCGTCATCAGGATCGCGAGGTCTCAGCGAACCTGAAGGTATAACCCACTCGCCTTGAGACCCTCTGGTTAGCTAGATCAGTTGCGCGGCCGCGCCGCCGTCCCCGTGAACGTCGGTGAGCCGCCGGCAGCATTAGGTTAGTGCTAATCTCCGTTTAGCTGTTTGTATGTCATGTGGGCCAGTGGGTTTAAACGTGTTTAAGTTGTAATCTAACTGTTTTTAATCCTCTGAGTCACTAGCATCTGGGCCCTCTCGGCCGGTTAAGGTTTGGCGTATTGTAGTGAAATACGTCTTCTGTTGTGAGCAGGCGTGTTTCTCTGCAATGTTTAGGATCAGTGCGTTTGATAAATGTGAAAGCGTATTCTGTAAATACGCTGTCGCCACCTTCAATGGGCGGGATCATGGTTGATTCGTCGCGCTCGCCCGGCCCCGCCATCGATGCGAAAGGTCGTTGAGCGCCGGTAGAAAAAGTATTAAATGCATTTAGATTTTCTGATTTGAATTTCTGTTGTTCCGATAATTCTTTTAAACTTAGAAAATTCATATCTAATTCAATTTTTATCCAAATTGAGTGAATCCAATTTTTTAAATTTTCATTTTTAATGTAATATTTACCAAAATAGGTTTTAGTTATATCTCTGTTCATAAAATCTTGATAAGTAATTAAATGATGCTTTTATGTGTATTTGACTTAGAAAATTCCTAGAAAATTCTTCATAACTCCAAATAAAATGTTCTCTGTTTCTAAAATTTTGTTAAATCTTGCTCTAGCTGTGGTGAATTTTGTGCTCATTAGATTATTGAATTTTTGAGTTTTGAGTATTTGTTGGTGTTATTTGTTCTTATTCGTTGATTTTGCTCGATCGATAGATTGCGGCGATTAGGTGTGTTTGAGAGCGAACCTCGCGCAAAGTTGATCATATTGAGCAACAAAGAACTGTGAAAGCAGTTTGATCATGTTAATCCCAGATTTTAAAGTCTAATATTTTGTTTCAACTGTATGTATGCATCGCTAATTTGTGTTGAATCGATTAGTTAATCTCGTAGATGCATGATCTGTAGGGAAATGTTTATCCTCTACTACCTGAGCCTAGGTTAGTAGCTGTGATTAGAGTTCGTTGGATGAACTCTTGTCACTTAGTAGATTACGGGACTAAATGCTTAGCCATGCTTAGCTATCGGTAGTATTGGGCGGTCATCGACTTAGTCGATGATCTTGATCACATAAAATTATTATTGTTCTTATGTTCCAGCTTGTGCTATGTTTAACTACAAAACTAAAAATGAAAACAAAAATGATTTAGACTTGGGCACAATGGTATGTTGGTGTGATCTGTTGGGTGTGACTGGAATGGTGCCCGAGTCAGTTAAGGACCGAGTTACTTGCGCCACCGTACTGAGCATTATGCGTGCTAACCACACTAGAGGGTATGGGACCTCTCTTGACCTAGTACTTTGGCGTGTATTGGCTCCGGGTCGCAGGAGGGATGGTGTTGGGAGCATGGTAGTTGTCCGAAAAGCTTTATCCTGAGTGGGTAGTTGTCTTTTTGGCTTTACCATGTAAGCGTATGGATTTCTATCCATACGAGCGGCTCGTAGTTAATACACAATATTGGAAAAAGTCTCAGTAGGACTTAGCCGCGCCGCATACCTTTGTAGTGTGCTTCGTGGCTTAAAGGCGATGTCGAAGTGTGGGTACATTGGTACACCTGCGCAGGTTAAAACTATTCGAATAGCCTCGCCCTAGGTTATGGACACGCCGGTTACGCCCGTGAGAACTAGACTACAACCGTTTTAATTAAAACTTGATGGGTGGTACGAATCAGGGATTCGTGCTATGTTGTGGTGGCTATTGGATAGTCACTTCAGGTGGTTACTTGTATCTATCATTATTTCGCTATTATTTCAACATTAAAAATGAATTGCAAACCTGCCTTTAAACTGTATTACATTATTGCAAATAAAGTTGGCTTTGTGCAAATGAAACATATGGCCTCCACCAGATAAGCCTGCATGTAGCATATGTATAGGTCTGCTAGTCCACACGTCAGTCTTGCGAGTACAAAAACAATTTTTGTACTCATCTGCTTTGCTTAATACTTTTGTTGCAGAGGAAGAAGGTGAGCCCCAAGGGCCTCACTTTTGTGAGTTGTGCTGCCGTGGAGTGTGGGACGACTAGGCTTGGCGGTCCGGTCAGTTGCCTTGTGGGTTAAGGCACACTGGTTGGCTTTTGTTTACAGCCATCTTATGGCAATGTCGCTTCCGCTGTTGTTTAGTCAGTTGTTTATATTTTGGCCAGTCGGCTTCCTGTTGTAATAACTATATGCTGTACTTTTGCTTTCTGTTTAATTTGGTCGCTTTGGACTCTATGTTTAGAATGGGATTGATACATGATTTTGTGAAGGGGTATGTATACTGCATTCTGGGAAGTATACATATCTCGAGGCTTGGTTTATTTGATTTGTAATACTTGGACCAAGTGGATGGTTAAGTATTACAAGCCAAATAAACTGGGGTCCTCACAAAGTTGGTATCAGAGCCATCCTGACCGTAGTAACCCAAGCATAGTCGTCCTTAGGGTATTTTGGAAAAGGCTTATTTTCAAAGTATGAAAAGCTTAAGTAGGTCCTCAGATTTTACTCCTTACCTATCTTAGCCTTCTACTCTCATCTTACTCAAATTTGAGTTTTAAAACTTGGTTACTCTCTTTCCTTTCAAAAGATAGTTGCTCATCCGGTTGCATTAGTTTTGGGAGAACCATGGAAGAGTAATCCAACAAAAACTTGTGGGAACATTAGGGTAAGATAATGTGAGTTTGCTAAGTGTCTAATTTTTGTCAGTTGGTTTACCTTGCTTTTAGCTGTGTTGAACCAAGGTTTGAATTTTGGGAACCTTGCCTTCTTTAACGATGGCTCGTCTGTCAATACGAGTTGGTCGTTCCGGACAGTTGGCTTTGTGACTTAAAGTCTTGTACTTATTTCGTGCTGTTATTGAGTTGTTTTCAGTGATTCACCGATTTCTGCTCTCGAACCTGTTGACTAACTTGTCTTAGTGGAACAGGATGGTTGGGAGAACGCGTGGTAGTTAGCCGGCTAGTCATGATGAGGAGCTTCCCCCTCCTCCGACCATGGCTGAGGTTCTTGCTCAGATTGAGCGGAACCGTATGGATCAGACGCGTATTTTGGAGGTCATTGCGAGAAACACCTCCACTCCCTCCGGTGCCTCCGGATCTGGAGGTGGCGGACATCAGAGTCGCGGGGGACTTGCAGAGTTCCTCCGTACGCAGCCACGTACTTTCTCCCGCTCTGAGGATCCTCTAGAGGCGGATGATTGGCTGCGCATGGTTGAGCGAAAGCTCAACATAGCTCAGTGCTAGGCGCAGGATAAGGCACTCTTCGCGTCTCACCAGCTTGAGGGCGCGACACTCTCATGGTGGGAGAGCTATCTCGCCATGCAGCCCGCGGGCCATGTGGTTGCGTGGGAGGAGTTCAGGTCAGCTTTCCGTCGGGCCCACATCCCAGATGGCCTGATGAAGCTGAAGAAGAAAGAATTCCTCGCGCTCAAGCAAGGGCGCAAATCTATGACGGAGTACCTCTACGAGTACAATCACTTGGCTCGTTATGCTCCGGGGGAGGTAGCCTCTGATGAGGCTAAGCAGGAGAAGTTTATGGATGGTTTGTCCGAGGAGCTGCAGGACAAGCTGTCTATTGCGGACTTCCCCGACTTTCAGGCCTTAGCTGATAAGGCCATTGTTGCTGAGCATAAGGCGAGGGCGCTGGGCGAGTCCCGCAAGCGCAAATGGGAGACCCATCGATCTGCTCAGGCCAGCCTTACTCGCCCCCGTGTTGGGCCAGTACCAGTAGCTCGTCCTCAGGCTTCACTTCTCCCGAGGCCGTCGGCACCAGCTCCCCGTCCACCGCAGGCCGTGTTTCAGCCACGTGCGCCTGTGGTCTAGCAGCAGGGAGGCCTCCGCAATCCGGCGGCCGAGGTCACTTGCTTTCACTGCCACAACAAGGGCCACTATGCTAATGCCTGCCCTTAGAAGATTGGAGCAGCCCCTCGTCCTAATGGAGGATGCGGGCAGGGGAGTGGTCACCCACCCGACCAGAAGATGATCTAGAAGACCCAGGGTGCGAGCAGCAGCCGAGTTAACCATCTTTCAGCTGAGGAGGCCCAGGAGGCGCCAAACGTCGTGATGGGTACACTTCTTGTCAATTATCATCCTGCTGCCGTATTATTTGACTCTGGAGCATCGCATTCCTTTATTTCAAGATCTTTTGCTGCTGCTAGTGGTCTTCACTGTGTTCCTTTGGGGGTTCCTTTACTCATTCGCTCTCCGGGTTCGGAAATGAGAGCTGGTTTAGAATGCCGTGACGTTCCTATTGAAGTCAAGGGAGTGAGATTTTTGGCAAACCTTATCCTACTCAGATCAGCGAGTCTGGATGTGATCCTGGGCATGGATTGGTTGTCCCAACACTTGGGGCAAATCTATTGTGCTAGGAAGATTGTCTATCTCACCAGCCCTTCAGGCGAGCAGGTTGGATTTTCGCCGCAACTGCAGGGACCGCAGCTGTGTGCATTGGAAGCGAAGCCCGTCTTGCAGATTCAGGATGTCCCTATAGTATCTGACTTTGTGGATGTCTTTCCTGAAAAATTGCCTGGTATGCCTCCAGTTCGAGATCTGGAATTTGGCGTTGAGTTGCTGCCCGGTACTGCCCCGATTTCGAAGGCGCCGTATCGGATGCCTCCTGTGAGGACCAGGAATATTTAGCTAGTAACACTTAACCTCCAATTGGTTCTAGCGTTACTAATTAAAAATTCTAAGCCTCGATGGACATATGCTTCCCAGAATTGCAGCATATGCACATCATCACAAAATTACACATCATTTTCATACAACAAACATCACTAAGTTCAACAACGACATACGTAAAGTAAAGTTATTACAAAAGAGCCGACCGGCCAAATAGAGCAGTAAAAAAGAGTGACAGCGGAAGCAAAAGGTGCCATAAGATGGCTAGAACAAAAGTCGACCGGTTAGCCATACACCCACAAGGCAACCGACCGGGCCGCCAAGCTAGACGCCACGAAGACTACCACAGCACAACTCACAAAAGTGAGGTCCCTCAAGCTCACCTTCTTCCTCTGCAACAAATACATTTAAGCAAGATAACTGAGTACACAAAGGTACTCGCAAGACTGACGTGTGGAATAGCAGACCTATTCATAAACTACATGCAAGCTTATTTAGGTGGAGGTTGTATGTCTCATTTGCATAAAGCCAACTTTATTTGCAATAATGTAATACATTTAAAAGCAAGTTTGCAAATCTATTTTGTTGTCAACATAAAAGCGTAATAAAGATACATACAAGTAACCACCTGGAAGTGACTATCCCAATAGTCACCACAACATAGCACGAATCCCCGATTCGTACCACCCATCAAGTTTTAATTTAAAAGGTTGTAGTCTAACTCTTGAAAGACCTTGCCAAGCGTGTCCATAACCTAGGACGAGGATATTCGAATAGTTTTAACCCTGCAGGGGTGTACCAATGTACCCACACTTCAGACCGCCTTTAAGCCACAAAGCACACTTCCGAAGGTATGCCGGCACGGCTAAGTCCTACGAGACGTTTTCCAATATTGTGTATTAACCCGAGCCGCTCAGATGGATAGAAACCCATACGCTTACATTGCAAGCGAAAGACAACCACCGTACGGGGAAGCCTTCGACACTACAATGCTCCCACCTCCATCCTCCCGCGACTCCTGCGACCGAAGCCAATACACGCCAAAGTACTAAGTCAAGAGAGGTCCCATACCCTCTAGTGTGGTTAGCACGCACAATTGCTTGGTTTAGTGTAACAAGATGTTCGGTCCTTGTTGACCCGGGCACCACTCTAGTCACACCCATAATCATACCAAGCATACCATTGTGCCCAAGTCTAAATCATTTTATTTTCAGTTTTAGTTTTCATAAGTAGACATGGCACAAGGCTGAAATCATAAATCATAAAAAGTTTTATGTGATCAAGGTTATCGACAAGTCGATAACCGTCCATTTCTACCGAAGCTAAGCATGGCTAAGCAAATAATTCGTAATCTACTAAGTGACAAGAGCTCATCCACGAACTCTAAATCACAGCAATAACCTAGGCTCACGGTAGTAGAGGATAATCATTTGCTAAGGAAATGCATCTACTAGGCCAACTAACGACAATAGTTTAACACAAAGTAGCAATGCATACATAAAAGTTGTAATCAACATAAATACTTAAAATACTGGGATTAACATGACCAAACTGCTTGCCTTGCTGGATTTGTTCTTGCTGCAGAGGGGAGTGCTTAGGTTCAATAAATTCTTCGGAACCTAATGCGAAAAGGCGATAAAAACCGATAAGAACGAAGAACACCAAAAGGAACTCAACAGCAAAACACATCCAAATCCAATGAAATTTGTACAGCAGCTAGAGGTTGATTTTAGACAAATTTTAGAACAAGAATCACTTCATTTGGACAAAGCATGAAAAAGTTATGGCCAAATTAAATTCTCTCAGCCTGAAAAATCCTAATTAAATTAATTAGAGTTACTGTTCATGGCAAAAATTTCTAGAATGATCTGGAACTTGAAATTTTTATGGAAGGTAGATATGGTTATCCTAACAACAGCAAAACTGAGTTTGCACAAATTGGAGTTATAATGAATTAGTTATGATTTTTCTAAGTTCTAAAACTAGCATATATCATTTCTCAGGAACATAAATAAAGACAAGGCCTAGTTCAAATTAAAGCATGTCTACAGACCAATTTTACCAGGTTGAGTTTGCTCAGTTTGCAATTACAGAGAGAAAGTTATGTATTTTACAAGTTTTCAATGAATTTCTAAACAACCATTACATATTAAACAAGTTCTTGCAGTTCCTATCATTTTCTACTATATAACAGTGCCTAAATTTATTCCCAGATTAAAGTTCATACTATAACAGAGCTACAGCAGCTGGAATCATTCAAAAAGAAATTAAAATGACAAAGTTATGCACTTTAGAAGTTTGAAACCATAAAAGACTAAGCAAATTTGAGCTCTCGGGAGGTCCAAACGAACTGACGGAAAAGGAGAGGTCGTGGGCCGTTAGATCAAGATCTGACGGCTACGAGCCTCGAAGCACAGCGCACACAAGACCTCCTCCCGCACTGGGGAGGTCTGGACTGTTGAGATTAGATCCAACGGCCACGACTAGTGCATGCAGCGACGCAATGGAGGTCCACGCGCTTATCAGAGGTCGTGACCGCGAGATCAAGATCCGCGGTCCCGAGCACTAGGGAGGTCCTAAGGGTAAACCTACGGAGGGAGGTCCGACGGCTAAGATCCCACTGAGGAGGTCTTCAACGGTCTAGATCTCGGAGGGAGGTCTTAACGGACACGATCGAGTGAGGGAGGTCCTGGGCGATCAAGATCGAACGAGGGAGGTCCTGATCGGCTGGGATTCAACCGAGGAGGTCTTGGACGGCCAAGATCTACTCGGGGAGGTCCTAAGTGATAGGGTTTTAACGGAAGGAGATCTGGACGGCTCAGATACGACCTAGGGAGGTCCTGAACGGTCCAGATCGAGGCGGAGGGAGGTCCGAGCGCTAAGGATTTTACAAAATGAGATCTAACGCTCAGATCTAAAATGGGGAGGTCGTGAACGGTCAGGATTGAGCCTAAGAGGTCTGAGTGGGGGTTTTCTTTGTAAAAGGCCAGGGGTGGCTTTTTACAAAGAGGACCCCGAGGGTGGTCTTTGCAAAAATGACCAAGGAGAGGTCTTTTGCAAAGAGGACCTCGGTGGAGGTCCAGGGGGTGGTTTTGGCAAAATGACCCAAAGGAGGTCCTTTTGCGCAGGCGTGGTCCTAGCGGCTAGGATTTAACCGAGGTGGTCCTAGACGGTTAGGATCAACCCTAGGGGAGGTCCTGGCGCGCAAGATCTTACACAGAGCCAGATCTAACGGCTAAGAGCTAATCCTAGGAGGTCTTTAACGGCCGAGATAGCTCTAGGAGGTCTTGGGACTTAGAAATTACACGGGAAAACCTTCTACGGCCTAGATCTTACTTGGGGTGGTCTTAAACGGCTAAGATTCAACGAGGGGGAGGTCTTACACTTAAGGGTTTTCACAGAAAAGATCTAAAGGTCCAGATCTAGCCCTAGGGAGGTCTTAGACGGCCACGATGGACTCGAGGAGGTCCAAAGACTTGACCAAACGCGACAAGGTACAGAGCTCGGCGGTGAGCTTGCCGGCACGTCGCCGACAACCAGGGCCACGGCGGCGGGAACCAAAGCCACCAAAACGAAGCTAATAGTATTGCGAACCTAACGGAGGTGCTCGCGACGGCGGCGACGGCCTGGAACGCCGGCGAGCCGGAGAGGAGCGGAGGGTGGTTTTCGGCAAAATCCGAAAACGGTGAAAATACGCGCTACGAGCTACCCTAGCCATTGCTTAAGCTTTACAGGGCTAAGGTGAACTCACCCGAGTGCAGGGAAGGTCTAGAGGAGGTCAGAGAAGACCCAACGGCGGAGACCGACGCCGGAGGTGAAGAAGGTGACGACGACCAGGTGCCCTGAGCTGGCAAATGCAACAAGAATGATCAGTATCCCTTCGCGATGACCACGGGGTGGTCCAGTAGCAAGGGATTGAACTGGGGCACTCACCGGAGCTGGGAACGATGAAATCCTCTCCCTGCCGCCAAGATTCCAAACTTGAAATTAAGGAGTTCCTGTGAAGGGAAACCAAAATCAAGTTAGGGGAATCGATCGGAGGCACGAGGGCTCCAAGAGATAGGAAAATATTCGGATTAGAACCACTGGAGCACCCAATCACCGAAGGAGCTCACAAGGCATCAATGGCGGAAAGAGTGCTCGGTGTGGTTGGACTCAACCACAGCACAACGAGCTTGGGTGATCAGGAGTGGAAGGGAAAATCAGAGGAGGGACCTGGGCTTTTGAAACTAACGAGCGCAACACAAAGAAAAGGGGGGCCCCCACGATGAGCTACGGCGAGCTCGGCCGTGCTAAAACTAGGGCCAATGAAGTAGGGCAGCGCGGAGCACGGCTTTGCCGAAAGTGCTGCCACGCCGCAACTGCCCTGACAACACGCGAGGGCGCGGGATGTGACAGCGCCATACCGCACAGTGGCCGCGTGCGGCGCGAGGAAGAAGACAGAGAGGAGGAAGAAGAAGAACAGGGGCGATCGCGGCCATTTAAGATTCATTTGGACGGTCGAGATCTCCCACGTCTTCAGAGTTTCAAAACAACTAGAGGAGCTCATGAGCGTTGGATTTCAATCCAACAGCCCAGAGCGACGATTGGGATTGGAGGGTCCGAACGTTCACGCGAACGAGGATCGCACGATCGATAACCAACGGTTGAGATTGATCACGTGTTTTTAAAAGTGGCTCGGGTGCGGTTAGTTGGCTGAGTCGAGTCGAGTGGCCCGAGCCCGAGTCGGACTCGAACCCAAGTCTGGCTCGAACCAGAGTTTGGATTTTAGAGTTTTTGATTGAGCTGAACTTTAGGGAAATGTTTGAGCTAGCAAAACAACTTCAAAAATTCTGAAATTTTTACAGGAGTTTGCCAGCTAAAGGATTGACCTTGCATAAAATTTTCAGAGGTTTTGGTGCAGTGGATTTTCCTCCAAAAATTTAACAAGGTGCTGGTTCACAGATTGACCAGATTTTAAATTGGGTTGACTTGCCTCCAATCTTATTCAAACAATTTCTAAAAATTGTGAAATTTTTCAGAGGGGTTACACAGCAACCCAGGAATTTAGGAAAATTATTTCCAGGAGATTAACACAAGATGGAACAAGAATGTTTTTGAAGGATCAAGATTTGAATAAACAGACTTGTGACTTTGTATTTCCATAATTCTTGTACAAGAATTGTCAAGCACACAAAGGAAATACATGATGTAAGAAAAAGTTTTAATTTCCCCTCATTTTCTTACATTTGAAACACAAGCCTAAAATTGGGATGTTACAACTCTCCCCCCTGACAAGAATCTCGTCCCGAGATTCCGTTTACTCGGAGAAGAAAGATGGGAAATCTGCGCGAAGGCGATCTTCTCGCTCCCAAGTCGCCTCATCTTCAGAATGGTTTGACCACTGAACTTTAAGGAACTTGATGACACAGTTCCTTGTTCTCCGTTCAGATTCCTCAAGAATACGAACAGGATGCTCGCGGTAGGTCAAATTCTCTTGCACCTCGAGAGCCTCCAATGGAGTTTCCTCAGTTGGGACACGGAGACACTTCTTCAGGTGGGATACATGAAACACGTCATGCACACCCTCAAGTGCAGCTAGTAGCTCCAACCTGTAAGCAACAGCTCGAACTCTCTCGATGATGCGATAAGGCCCAACATATCGAGGAGCCAACTTGCCCTTGATGCCAAAACGCTGATGGCCCTTCAAGGGTGAGACTTTGAGGTACACAAAGTCATTGGGCTCAAAGCTTAACTCACGGCGATGGCGATCTGCATAGCTCTTCTGCCTGGACTGGGCTGTGCGCAGATGCTCGCGAATCAACTGGACCTGACTTTCGGCCTCATTAATCGACTCTGGGCCGAAAAACTGTCGCTCACCAGTCTCTGACCAGTTCAATGGGGTTCTACATCTCCTCCCATACAAGGCCTCAAACGGTGCCATGCCAAGACTGGCCTGATAGCTGTTGTTGTAGGAGAACTCAGCAAAGGGTAGGCATTTCTCCCACTTCTTCCCATAGAAAAGAACACAAGCACGGAGCATATCTTCCAACACTTGGTTGACTCACTCCGTCTGGCCATCAGTCTGAGGATGGAAGGCTGTACTGAAATGAAGGCGGGTCCCCATAGCCTCTTGCAGACTATGCCAAAATCGGGAGGTGAAAAGCGCACCACGATCGGAAATAATCGTCTTCGGTACACCGTGAAGACTCACAATCCTCGAGACATAAAGTTCGGCCAAAGGCCCCACACGAAGCTGAGTCTTGAAGGGAAGGAAATGTGCCACTTTAGTCAACCTGTCAATCACGACCCAAATCGCATCATTCCCTTTGGACGAGCGGGGCAATCCGGTGATGAAGTCCATGCCAACGGAATCCCACTTCCACTCGCACGGCAAAGGTGAAGAAGGCTCGCTGGATGCCGATGCTCGGCCTTCACACGGCAAAGACACGCCGCACTCTAACAACGAACTTGGCAATCTCGCGCTTCATTCGGGTCCACCAGAATCTCTGACGAAGGTCCTGATACATCTTGGTAGCCCCGGGATGGATAGACAAAGGAGAATCATGGGCTTCGCGGAGAATCAAATCCCGCAATTCCGTGACCTTAGGAACCACAAGACGCTGCCCAAACCACACAACGCCATGCTCATCCTCTGAAAAGCACTTGGCTATCCCATCCTTGATGTTCTGCTTGATCTGGCTCACACCAGCATCTGTCTGCTGTGCCGCCTTGATTTGGTCCACCAAGGTTGGTTGCACAACCAAGGTAGCGAGAGAACTGTGCTCGATCAAACCCAAATTAAGGCGCTGAAATTCTGAAATGAGAGCAGGCTGCTGCTCTTGGAGCATCAACATGTTGCAATACACCTTCCGACTGAGTGCATCCATAACGACATTGGCCTTGCCCGGATGGTACTGAATACCCATGTCATAATCCTTGATCAATTCCAACCATCTTCTTTGCCTGAGGTTCAGATCTGGCTGGGTGAACAAGTACTTCAAGCTCTTGTGGTCGGAATACACCTCACAACGGTTACCAATCAGATAATGCAGCCAAATCTTGAGTGCATGAACCACAGCAGCTAACTCCAAGTCGTGAGTAGGATAGTTGAGTTCATGAGGCCTCAATTGCCGCGATGCATAGGCCACAACCTTGCCTTTCTGCATAAGAACACAACCAAGACCCTGACGAGAAGCATCACAAAAGATATCAAAACTCTTGTGAATATCAGGGAGAACAAGCACTGGGGCTGAGGTCAACCGCTTCTTGAGTTCCTGAAAACTCACATCACAAGTAGTGGACCACTCAAACTTCTTGTCTTTCTTGAGCAGTTCAGTCATAGGCTTCGCAATCTTGGAGAAATTCTCGATGAAGCGGCGATAGTAGCCAGCCAAACCAAGAAAACTCCGCACATCCGTGATAGCACATCGCTGACCTTGCTAGGATCCACAGCCACACCTCCTGCTGAAAGAACATAGCCCAAGAATGCCACTTCCTTCAACCAGAACTCACACTTGCTGAATTTTGCATACAGCTGGTGCTCACGCAGCTTGCCCAACACAAGCTTAAGATGCTCAGCATGCTCTTCTTCGCTCTTGGAGTAGATAAGGATATCATCGATGAATACCACCACAAACCTATCCAAAAACTCCATGAATATTGAATTCATAAGGTTCATGAATATTGAATTCATAAGGAGCATTAGTCAAACCAAAAGACATGACGGTGTACTCGTAAAGACCATAACGAGTAGCAAAGGCCGTCTTCGGAATATCCTCGGCCCTGATCCTGACTTGATGATAACCCAATCTCAAGTCAATCTTGGAGAACACCTGGGCTCCGGACAACTGATCAAAAAGGTCATCAATACGGGGCAAAGGATACTTGTTCTTTACCGTCACTTTATTAAGTGGACGGTAATCAACACACATACGCAAGGTATTGTCCTTCTTCTTCACAAAAATAACTGGACAGCCCCAAGGGGATGAGCTAGGACAGATAAAACCCTTCTCTTGCAGCTCACCTAGTTGCTTCTTCAGCTCCTCCAACTCATTAGGAGGCATGCGATACAACCTCTTTGAAATAGGGCGTGCGGCAGCAACTCTATCACGAACTCCAGGTCTCGAGCAGAGGCATCCGGGCAAGTCTTGGAAAGACATCCGCGAAGTCACACAGTGGGGACATCGCGAATCTTCACTTTGGCTTTGCTTCAAGGGCAAAAGGTGGGGCTCGCAATCGCTGGCGAAAACCCAACCTGTTCACTGAAGGGTGGTGAGGTAGACAATCTTTACGCACAATCGATTTGCCCCAAGTTTTGGGACAACCAATCCATGCCAAGAATCACATCCAGGCACGCCGAGTCGAGTAGGATAAGATTCGCCAAGAATCCCACTCCTTCGATGTGGATAGGAACATCCCGGCATACTTGGTCAGCTCTCATTTCGAACCGGAGAGCGAATAGCGATGGAATCCCCAAAGGAACACAGGGAAGTCCACAATCAACAGCAAACGACCTCGAAATAAAAGAATGCGAGGCCCTAGAATCAAATAAAACTGTAGCAGGACGTAAATTAACAAGGTGCGTACCCAACACCACGTCGGGCGCCTCCTGTGCCTCCTCAGCCGAGATATGGTTGACTCAGCCGCTCCCCAAGCACAGGGTCTTCAGTCAGGTGGGTGACCACTCCCTTGCCCGTGTCCTCCATTAGGACGAGGGGCTGCTCCAGTCTTCTTAGGACAACTACTCGCATAGTGGCCCTTGTTGTGGCAGTAGAAGCAGGTGACGTCGCCGCGGGGTTGCGGAGCAACTTCTTGCTGGATCGCAGCACACGTGGATCGAGTCACGGCTGCGGAGGGCGTGGAGCTGGTGCCGAAGGCCTCGGCGTAGGGGAAGCTCGAGGACGGGCCACCGGCGCAGCCCAACACGGGGACGAACGAGGTCGGCTGTGCGGCATTGGGCCTCCCACTTGCGCTGCGGGACTCGCCAGCGCTCTTGCCTTGTGCTCGGCGGCGATGGCCTTGTCCACCAAGGTCCGAAGTCGGGAAGTCCCTGTCTGAGCTTGTCTCAAGCTCCTCGACAAGCCCTCCATAAACTTCTCCGCTGGCCTCATCGGTGGCCACCTCAGCAGAGCGCACCTCGCGAGATGGTTGAACTCGTGGAGGTACTCGATCCTGCACTTGCGCCCTGTTTGAGCGCAAGGAACTCCTTCTTCTTGACTTCATCGGGCGGCGGGGACATGGGCCCGACGGAAAGGCGACCGAACTCCTCCCACGAGACCACGTGTCCGCGGGCTGCATGGCGAGGAAATTCTCCCACCATGAGAGTGCCGCACCTTCCGGTGATGGGATGTGAACGTGCCTCCTGCTCGGCATCGAGCAGCGTTGAGCTTCGCTCAACTAGACGCAGCTTGCCGCGTCTGCGTCAAGGGATCGGACCGGAGAAGGTGGGAGGCTGCGTGCGAAGGAACTCCGCAAGTCCCCACGAGATCGTGACCACCTCCGGATCGAGGCACCGGAGGATTGGAGGTGTTCTGGCGATAACCTCCAATACCCTGCGGTCCTCCGAACGATTGCGTTCGATTTGCATGAGGACTTCCGCCATGGTCGGAGGAGGGGGAAGCTCCTCATCGGGACTGCCCGGCTGATTTCAACCACTACGGGTCCCTCCAGCCATCCTGTTTCATCAAGATAAGTTAGATACAGCTCGAGACCCAAGAGCACGGAAATCCAAACTTAATTAAAATGACCAAAGAATAGCCACACGAGAACATAAAACCATAAGTCACCGAATCAACTTCCCGAAACGACTAACCCGTATGGAAGAACGAGTAATCGTTTGAGAAGACCCAAAATTTCAGAACTAAATTCTAGCTCAAAACAGTCCAAAAATCAAGGTATAACCACCTAATAGAGTATAGGCATTAGCTAAGCCCATATCACTTCTTATCCTTTCATTCCCACATGTTTTAGTTGAATTTACCTCTCATTTCCTACCTTAGTTACTAACCACTAGCTAGCTGTCCAATTTCTTTCTCCAAGCTCTCATGGTTCTCCCAAAACCAAGTTAATCGATAGAGACTAATTTTTGAAAGGAAGAGAGGAACAACTTTTTCAAAACTTAAGTGAGAGTAAGGTGAGATGAGCAAGCTAAGATAGGTAAGGAGTAAAATTTAGAGAACTTACTTAAGTTTTCATAAACTATTTGAAAGTAAATTTTCAAAATATCCTAAAGGCGACCAAGCTAGGGGTTTCTACGGTCAGTATGGCTCTGATACCAACTTTGTGAGGACCCAGAATATTTAACTAGTAACACTTAACCTCCAATTGGTTCTAGCGTTACTAATTAAAAATTCTAAGCCTCGATGGACATATGCTTCCCAGAATTGCAGCATATGCACATCATCACAAAATTACACATCATTTCCATACAACAAACATCACTAAGTTCAACAACGACATACGTAAAGTAAAGTTATTACAAAAGAGCCGACCGGCCAAATAGAGCAGTAAACAAGAGTGACAGCGGAAGCAAAAGGTGCCATAAGATGGCTAGAACAAAAGTCGACCGGTTAGCCATACACCCACAAGGCAACCGACCGGGCCGCCAAGCTAGACGCCACGAAGACTACCATAGCACAACTCACAAAAGTGAGGTCCCTCAAGCTCACCTTCTTCCTCTGCAACAAATACATTTAAGCAAGATAACTGAGTACACAAAGGTACTCGCAAGACTGACGTGTGGAATAGCAGACCTATTCATAAACTACATGCAAGCTTATTTAGGTGGAGGTTGTATGTCTCATTTGCATAAAGCCAACTTTATTTGCAATAATGTAATACATTTAAAAGCAAGTTTGCAAATCTATTTTGTTGTCAACATAAAAGCGTAATAAAGATACATACAAGTAACCACCTAGAAGTGACTATCCCAATAGTCACCACAACATAGCACTAATCCCGATTTGTACCACCCATCAAGTTTTAATTTAAAGGTTGTAGTCTAACTCTTGAAAGACCTTGCAAGCGTGTCCATAACCTAGGGCGAGGCTATTCGAATAGTTTTAACCCTGCAGGTGTACCAATGTACCCACACTTCGATCGCCTTTAAGCCACAAAAGCACACTTAGAAGGTATCTGGCAGCTAAGTCCTACGAGACGTTTTCCAATATTGTGTATTAACCCCGAGCCGCTCGTATGGATAGAAACCCATACGCTTACATTGCAAGCCGAAAGACAACCACCCGTTACGGGGGGGGAGCCTTTCGGACGCTACAATGCTCCCACCTCCATCCCTCCTGCGACTCCCTGCGACCCGAAGCCAATACACGCCAAAGTACTAAGTCAAGAGAGGTCCCATGCCCTCTAGTGTGGTTAGCACGCACAATTGCTTGGTTTAGTGTAACAAGATGTTCGGTCCTTGTTGACCCGGACACCATTCCAGTCACACCCATAATCATACCAATCATACCATTGTTCCCAAGTCTAAATCATTTTATTTTCAGTTTTAGTTTTCATAAGTAGACATGGCACAAGGCTGAAATCATAAATCATAATAAGTTTTTTGTGATCAAGGTTATCGACAAGTCGATAACCGCCCATTTCTACCAAAGCTAAGCATGGCTAAGCAAATAATTCGCAAACTACTAAGTGACAAGAGCTCATCCACGAACTCTAAATCACAGCAATAACCTAGGCTCACGGTAGTAGAGGATAATCATTTGCTAAGGAAATGCATCTACTAGGCCAACTAACGACAATAGTTTAACACAAAGTAGCAATGCATACATAAAAGTTGTAGTCAACATAAATACTTAAAATACTGGGATTAACATGATCAAACTGCTTGCCTTGCTGGATTTGTTCTTGCTGCAGAGGGGAGTGCTCAAGTTCAATAAATTCTTCGGAACCTAATGCGAAAAGGCGATAAAAACCGATAAGAACGAAGAACACCAAAAGGAACTCAACAGCAAAACACATCCAAATCAAATGAAATTTCTACAGAAGCTAGAGGTTGATTTTAGACAAATTTTAGAACAAGAATCACTTCATTTGGACAAAGCATGAAAAAGTTATGGCCAAATTAAATTCTCTCAGCCTGAAAAATCCTAATTAAATTAATTAAATTTACTGTTCATGGCAAAAATTTCTAGAATGATCTGGACTTGAAATTTTTATGGTAGGTAGATATGGTTATCCTAACAATAGCAAAACTGAGTTTGCACAAATTGGAGTTATAATGAATTAGTTATGATTTTTCTAAGTTCTAAAACTAGCATATATCATTTCTCAGGAACATAAATAAAGACAAGGCCTAGTTCAAATTAAAGCATGTCTACAGACCAATTTTACCAGGTTGAGTTTGCTCAGTTTGCAATTACAGAGAGAAAGTTATGTATTTTACAAGTTTTCAATGAATTTCTAAACAACCATTACATATTAAACAAGTTCTTGCAGTTCCTATCATTTTCTACTATATAACAGTGCCTAAATTTATTCCCAGATTAAAGTTCATACTATAACAGAGCTACAACAGCTGGAATCATTCAAAAAGGAATTAAAATGACAAAGTTATGCACTTTAGAAGTTTGAAACCATAAAAGACTAAGCAAATTTGAGCTCTCGGGAGGTCTAAACGAACTGACGGAAAAGGAGAGGTCGTGGGCCGTTAGATCAAGATCTGACGGCTACGAGCCTCGAAGCACAGCGCACACAAGACCTCCTCCCGCACTGGGGAGGTCTGGACCGTTGAGATTAGATCCAACGGCCACGACTAGTGCATGCACAGCGCACGCAATGGAGGTCCACGCGCCTAACAGAGGTCGTGACCGTCAGATCAAGATCTGGCGGTCCCGAGCACTAGGGGAGGTCCTAAGGGTAAACCTACGGAGGGAGGTCTGGACGGCTAAGATCCCACGGAGGAGGTCTTCAACGGTCGAGATCTCTAGAGGGAGGTCTTTAACGGACACGATCAAGTGAGGGAGGTACTGGGCGATCAAGATCGAACGAGGGAGGTCCTGATCGGCTGGGATTCAACCGAGGAGGTCTTGGACGGCCAAGATCTACTCGGGGAGGTCCTAAGTGACAGGGTTTTAACGGAAGGAGATCTGGACGGCTCAGATACGGCCTAGGGAGGTCCTGAACGGTCCAGATCGAGGCGGAGGGAGGTCTGAGCGCTAAGGATTTTACAAAATGAGATCTAACGCTCAGATCTAAACTGGGGAGGTCGTGAACGGTCAGGATTGAGCCTAAGAGGTGCAGTGGGGTTTTCTTTGTAAAAGGCCAGGGGTGGCTTTTTACAAAGAGGACCCCGAGGGTGGTCTTTGCAAAAATGACCAAGGAGAGGTCTTTTGCAAAGAGGACCTCGGTGGAGGTCCAGGGGGTGGTTTTGGCAAAATGACCCAAAGGAGGTCCTTTTGCGCAGGAGTGGTCCTAGCGGCTAGGATTTAACCGAGGTGGTCCTAGACAGTTAGGATCAACCCTAGGGGAGGTCCTGGCGCGCAAGATCTTACACAGAGCCAGATCTAACGGCTAAGAGCTAATCCTAGGAGGTCTTTAACGGCCGAGATAGCTCTAGGAGGTCTTGGGACTTAGAAATTACACGGGAAAACCTTCTACGGCCCAGATCTGACTTGGGGTGGTCTTAAACGGCTAAGATTCAACGAGGGGGAGGTCTTACACTTAAGGGTTTTCACAGAAAAGATCTAAAGGTCCAGATCTAGCCCTAGGGAGGTCTTAGACGGCCACGATGGACTCGAGGAGGTCCAAAGACTTGACCAAACACGACAAGGTACAGAGCTCGGCGGTGAGCTTGCCGGCACATCGCCGACAACCAGGGACACGGCGGCGGGAACCAAAGCCACCAAAACGAAGCTAATAGTATTGCGAACCTAACGGAGGTGCTCGCGACGGCGGCGACGGCCTGGAACGCCGGCGAGCCGGAGAGGAGCGGAGGGTGGTTTTCGGCAAAATCCGAAAACGGTGAAAATACGCGCTACGAGCTACCCTAGCCATTGCTTAAGCTTTACAGGGCTAAGGTGAACTCACCCGAGTGCAGGGAAGGTCTAGAGGAGGTCAGAGAAGACCCAACGGCGGAGACCGACGCCGGAGGTGAAGAAGGTGGCGACGACCGGTGCCCCGGTGGCAAATGCAACAAGAATGATCAGTATCCCTTCGCGATGACCACGGGGTGGTCCAGTAGCAAGGGATTGAACTGGGGCACTCACCGGAGCTGGGAACGATGAAATCCTCTCCCTGCCGCCAAGATTCCAAACTTGAAATTAAGGAGTTCCTGTGAAGGGAAACCAAAATCAAGTTAGGGGAATCGATCGGAGGCACGAGGGCTCCAAGAGATAGGAAAATATTCGGATTAGAACCACTGGAGCACCCAATCACCGAAGGAGCTCACAAGGCATCAATGGCGGAAAGAGTGCTCGGTGTGGTTGGACTCAACCACAGCACAACGAGCTGGGGTGATCAGGAGTGGAAGGAAAATCGAGGAGGACACAGGCTTTGCAACTAACGAGCGCAACACAAAGAAAAGGGGGGCCCCCACGATGAGCTACGGCGAGCTCGGCCGTGCTAAAACTAGGGCCAATGAAGTAGGGCAACATGAGCACGGCTTTGCGAAAGTCTTTCGCCACGCCGCAATCGCCTCGACAACACGCGAGGGCGGGATGTGGCAGCGCCATACCGACAGATGGCGCGGCGGCGCGAGGAAGAAGAGAGAGGAGGAAGAAGAAGAACGAGGCGATCGCGGCCGTTTAAGATTCATTTGGACGGTCGAGATCGTCCCACGTCTTCAGAGTTTCAAAACAACTAGAGGAGCTCATGAGCGTTGGATTTCAATCCAACAGCCCAGAGCGACGATTGGGATTGGAGGGTCCGAACGTTCACGCGAACGAGGATCGCACGATGGATAACCAACGGTTGAGATTGATCACGTGTTTTTAAAAGTGGCTCGGGTGCGGTTAGTTGGCTGAGTCGAGTCGAGTGGCCCGAGCCCGAGTCGGACTCGAACCCAAGTCTGGCTCGAACCAGAGTTTGGATTTTAGAGTTTTTGATTGAGCTGAACTTTAGGGAAATGTTTGAGCTAGCAAAACAACTTCAAAAATTCTGAAATTTTACAGAGTTTGCCAGCTAAAGGATTGACCTTGCATAAAATTTTAAGAGGTTTTGGTGCAGTGGATTTTCCTCCAAAAATTTAACAAGGTGCTGGTTCATGATTGACCAGATTTTAAATTGGGTTGACTTACCTCCAATCTTATTCAAACAATTTCTAAAAATTGTGAAATTTTTCAGAGGGGTTACACAGCAACCCAGGAATTTAGGAAAATTATTTCCAGGAGATTAACACAAGATGGAACAAGAATGTTTTTGAAGGATCAAGATTTGAATAAACAGACTTGTGACTTTGTATTTCCATAATTCTTGTACAAGAATTGTCAAGCACACAAAGGAAATACATGATGTAAGAAAAAGTTTTAATTTCCCCTCATTTTCTTACATTTGAAACACAAGCCTAAAATTGGGATGTTACACCTCCCAATGAGTTGGAGGAATTGAAGAAGCAACTAGGTGAGCTTCAAGCGAAGGGTTTCATCCGTCGTAGCTCATCTCCTTGGGGTTGTCCAGTGATCTTTGTGAAGAAGAAGGACAAGACTTTGCGCATGTGTGTTGATTATCGTCCGCTTAATGAGGTGACGGTGAAGAACAAATATCCTTTGCCCCGCATCGATGATCTTTTTGATCAGTTGACAGGAGCCTAGGTATTCTCAAAGATTGATTTGAGATTGGGATATCATTAGGTCAGGATCAGATCTGACGATGTTCCGAAGACGGCTTTCACTACTCGTTATGGTCTTTACGAGTACACCGTCATGTCTTTTGGCTTAACCAATGCTCCAGCTTTGTTCATGAACCTTATGATTTCGGTATTCATGGAGTATTTGGATAAGTTTGTGGTAGTATTCATTGACGACATTCTTATCTACTCCAAGACTGAAGAAGAGCATGCTGAGCATCTGAAGATCGTCTTGGGCAAGCTGCGTGAGCACCAGCTGTACGCGAAGTTCAGCAAATGCTAGTTCTGGTTGAAGGAAGTGGCATTCTTGGGCCATGTTCTTTCAGCAGGAGGCATAGCTGTAGATCCTGACAAGATCAGTGATGTGCTATCTTGGGGTCGTGTAACATCCCATTTTGGACTTGTGTTTCAAATGTAAGAAAATGAGAAGAAATTAAAACTTTTTCTTACTTCATGTATTTCCTGTATGCTTTGAACATCTGTTGTAAGAAGTTATGGAAATACAAGGTCACAAGTCTTCTTGATCCAAACTTTGACCTTCCAAAAACAATCTTCTCAAATTCTGTGATCATCTTTGGGAAACATTTTTCCTAAGTTTCTGTGATGATTTGTGACCCCTCTGAAAAATTTCACAATTTTTAGAAATTGTTTGAATATTTTTAGAGGGCAGTCAAACTTGTTTGACTTTCAGTCAAACCTTGTAACAGGGCCTTGCAGAATTTTTGGAGATTTATTCACAACATAAAAACCTCTGAAACTTTTACACAAGGTTGATATCTGAGTTAGCAAGCTCCGGTAAAAATTTCATAATTTCTGGAGTTGTTTTGCTACCTCAAATAAATCCTCTAAAGTCTCTGTTCTAATTTGAAAGTCAAAACCTAAATCCACTGTTACTCGGGTTCGAGTCAGACTCGGGCTCAAGTCAATCGTTTTGATCGAACCGCCTAACTGCACCGCGCCCGCTTGAGAAGCCCGCGATCGATCTCAGCCTTTGGATCTAAATCGCACGGCCCACGTGCGTGTATGCTTTCGGACCTTCCGGTTGCATGTTCGAATGTCAACCGTTAGATCTCCATCCAATCGCTCAGATCCTCCGAAACCTTCGGACCCTCCGGTTGTTGGTTTGAATCCTAGCCGTTGGATTAAGATCCAACGCTCGCTCGTCCCTCTGTTGAAAACCACGTTCGCAACGTGGGGCAATCTGAGCCGTTCATTTCTAATCCTAGGGCTTGCGACCTCCTTCGTTGTGTGTTAAACCTCAGTGGCGTGGCGCAATCTCAGCCGTCTGTGTCTCATCCAACGGCTGAAAGTCGCCCAAGTGCTTTTCCTGGTCTTCTTCTACCTCCGACCGTGCATGAATAGTGCAGGGGAGATGGCAGTGTCAAATCGTGCTCCCTACAGTCGCCCTAGCCGATGTTTAGGGGTATGGGAGACACTCTGAGCCATGCCATACCCTAATGCACGTCTACTACCTTTTTTCCTTGTCGGCCGCACCTTGTGCTCTGTGTTTTGCCGCCCGAAAGGCTTGTGGTCCAAACCCTAATGCCTCCAAGGCCTTATAAGCATCCTTTTCACTTCCTGGCATTCCTTTAGACCACCATCAAGCTCCATTCACAGTATTGGAGCTTAACACCTCAAGAATGGCAAGTCGCCATTGTTGACCCGAAGAGCTCCATTGGTGTTCTTGGTGTTTCAGTGGTTCTCCTTCATGTTTCTTTGCCCTATCCTTACCTCCTTATTATCTTGAGCATTTCCCCTCACTTAATTTTGGATTTGATTCTCAGGAATTGTCCAATTTGGGGTTTGTTCAAATTCGACCGAAATTTGTCATCTTCTTCCTCAGCTCAGGCGAGTGCTCCATTTTCTAATTACTTGCTCATATAGCTTCTGTGGACCATAATGAAGCTATATTGATGTTTTGGTATCACTCCCTTGGCTCAGGGTGTCTATTTCGATCTTTCTTCTCCAAGTCCGGCGAGTCTCCTCCGTGATCAAGCTTCTCCGGCCATCTTTGAAGCTTCCCTTCATCAAGGTAGCTTCTTATTAGTCCTTAGAGGCTCTGGCACCCGCTTCCTTGGACTGCAGCGGAGCTGATAGCTATTTTCATGTTTAGCAGTAGGGTTCCATTTTCGTTTTTCCGGCTAGCCGGCGTTCTAGTCCCTCACCGCCAGCGGGGTTGCCACCATTAGGTTCGTAGTGCTATTGCGATTCCATTTTAGTCTTTGTTCGGCGCCGCCGCGGCCAGTGTCGCCGGCGACGAGCCGTTGAAGTCGCTCGGGATTTTGCCGGTGCAAAGCTCCCGTTTTCGTCATTTGTTTAGGACATATTAATTGCACAGTGATTGCTAATCATTAGTTAATTAATGGTGTCCTAATCTTTATCGTTGAGCCACTGACATGTGGGCCCAACATTCTTAAATCACCCGCTGGCGCAAACCCGCACTGTTCCGACATCATTAATGCGTAATCATTGATAAATTAATATGTCGGCATTAATCGCTGTCGGAAATCACCTTTGGGTCACTGACTTGTGGGCCCGAGGGGTTAAAATCAAAATCCAGGAGTCCTTAGTGTCTCTTTTAGGTTTATTTAATGATAATCATTAGAAGCATTAATTTGGTCCTAAACCGCCACTCTTAGTCGCTGACATGTGGGCCCAGTGCACTGTGCACGTGGGTTAAACGTTCGCGGTTGTGACTCGGAGTCACTGACAAGCGGTCCCTCGTGTCAGCACCTCTTTTGAACTTCGATCGTTGGCCACCGTCCGTTCTCAGATCTGTGGCCCAGATCTTTGTATGCATTCGGACCCTCCGGTTGCCTTGATCCTTCTTGGCCGTCGATCTTGTAATCAATGGTCGAGATCTTGTATGCAATCGGACCTTCCGACTGATGGTGCGCTCTGGACCGTCCATCTGCCGATCTGCGGCTGGGATTGGCCCAAGCAACCGCACCGTCCGAATGCATACACTCGTGTGCGCCGTTGGATCTTAATCCAACGGTGGGCTCCGTTAAGTTTCGCGCGCGTGCGCTGTTTCCGGCGCGCGTAAGCCGTAGGATTTTAGATCGAGGGTTGATAAGTGTCCACGTCTTATTCTTTTGTTTAGGTTTGTCTGTATTTCGGTAAGTGATTATTTAACAACTGAAAATGTTATAAAAACTTTAGAAATTCATAGCAAATTCATTTTAAACCCTTTTTAGGTAATTCCAACTGTAATAAATTTTGTTATCACTTAAGTTTATTATAAAAATGGAATTAAGCATATTTCAGTAGCATAAAATTGCGTAACTAGAAATAACTTGATTTCTGTCACTTTGCATATTCCAGAAATGGATTTAATCTTGAAAAATGCATATCTTTTTCTGTATAAATCCAATTTGTGCAAAATCAATTTTGTTAAATTCATCTGTTAGTATACTTTCATATGGAATAAGATTTGAGCATGATCATTATTCTGTAAAGTAACTTGCATTAGGTTTACAACTTAAAAAATCATAAGTAAATGTGTATAACTCCAAATTTAGTAAATTCAACTTTGCTGTTATTAGGAGGTCATAATCTACCTACTATAAAAATTTCTGACTTTAGATCATTTTAGAAAATTTCGCCATGAACAGTACTATTAATTAAATAGGTTGATGTTAAGGCTGAGAAAGAGCATTTTGTCCATATCTTTTGCATGTTAAGTCCAAATTGCATGATTCTTGTTCCTATCTCTGTATAAAATCATTCCCTAGCTGTTGTGTAAATTTCATTAGATTTGGATGTCTTTTGCTGTTGGAGTTTATTTGGTGTTCTTTGTTCTTATTTGCTTATCGCCTTTTCGCGTTAGGTTCCGAAGACAATATTATTATTGACAGTGAGCCACAGCAGCCCGATCCTGCACTTCAGCCAGGCAAGCAGATGTAGCATTCATTTGATCATATTGTTCCTACTAATTTCAAATTCTAATATGTCGATTGCAAATTCTATGTATGCATTGCTATGTTGTTTGAAACTATTGTCGATAGTTGGCCCAGTAGTTGCATAATCAGTAGGAAATGCTTAATCCTCTACTACTGAGCTCAGGATTACTTGCTGTGATTTTGGGTTCGCTGGATGAACCCTTGTCACTTAGTAGTTTACGTGTCATTATGCTTAGCCATGCTTAGCTATCGGTAGAAATGGGCGGTTATCGACTTGTCGATAACCTTGATCACACAAACTGTTATAATATGTATATTTCACCCTTGTGCTATGTCTAAATTGCAAAACTAAAACTGAAAATGAAAACAATTTAGACATGGGCACAATGGTAAGATGGTGTGATCCTTTGGGTGTGAATGGAATGGTGCCCGGGTCAATTAAGGACCGAACTACTTGTGAGTATCATTATCAGAGCATTACGTGCGTGCTAACCACACTAGAGGATATGGGACCTCTCTTGGTGAGTACTTTGGGGTGTGTTAATTAATGAGTCGCGTGGTGGGTTGCATATTTGATTATATGCAACTTGGACACGTTTGTAGGAGAGGAACACCGTCGAGGCGGTGTGTCTGCTCCACGTATGGGTCCTTGTGATCCATATTTCGTCGGCAGATCACTAAGGATTAACCCCATACGTCGTCTCTTGATTAACATATTCCATTGGAAAGGGTTAGTAGGACTTAGCCGTGCTGGCATACCAAAGGAAGTGTGCTTAATAGCTTGGCAAAAGGCGATGCAAGTGTGGGTACATTGGTACACCTGCGAGGATTAAAACTATTCGAATAGCCTAGTCTAGGATATGGACACGCTTGGATAAGCTTTTCAAGAGTTAGACTACAACATTTTCTAAATAAAAATTGATGGGTGGTATGAATCGAGGATTCATGCTATGTGGTGGTGGCTTTGGGAAAGTCACCTCTAGGTGGATACTTGTTACTTATGATTACTCATTTGTTATTTAAATGCTTAAAAGCAGATTTTACAAACTCTTGTTCAACCTATTACATTATTGCAAATAAAACTTGCTTTGTGCGTCAAAGAACCATATAACCACATTCCTTTGAATCTGACTTTCATGTAGCTATGTATAGGCTTGTTACTCGTAAGTCTTGCGAGTATATTTTGTACTCACTGCATTGCTTGTGTTGTGCAGAGGATGATAGTGAGTCCGATGGACCTCACTTTTGTGAGTTGTGCTGTGACAGCTTAAGGGGCGATTAGCTTGGCGGCCCGGTCGGTTGCCCTGTGGTGTTATGTGGCTAACCGGTCGTCTTTTGGTTTAAGCCATCTTATGGCGACTTTTGCTTCCGCTGTTACTTATTCGATACTTGTCATTTGGCCGGTCGGCTGTTCTGTAATAACTTATATTATGTATGTCTTTTGGTAGACTTGTCATAATCTATTGTATGGAATTGATGCATGCTTTGATATGATGTATGTTTGCTGCTTGTTCCGGGAGGCACATATTCATCGAGACGCGGATTATTCTATTTGTGATACTAGAACCAGTGGAAGGTTAAGTATTACAAGTTTAATAAACCAGGGTCCCACAGGTCGGCCCAAGTTAGTCACCGATGTGCGGAGTTTTCTTGGTTTAGCGGGCTACTATCGACGCTTTATCGAGAACTTCTCCAAGATCGCAAAACCGATGACTGAATTGCTCAAGAAGGACAAGAAGTTTCTGTGGTCCTCTGCTTGTGATGGGAGTTTCCAGGAACTCAAGAAACGGTTGACTTCAGCCCCAGTTCTTACTCTTCCCGATGTCCACAAGAGCTTCGATATCTATTGTGATGCCTCTCGTCAAGGACTCGGTTGTGTTCTTATGCAAGAAGGCCAAGCCGTGGCCTATGCATCAAGGCAGTTGAGGCCTCATGAACTCAACTATCCTACCCATGATTTGGAGCTAGCTGCTGTGGTGCATGCACTCAAAATTTGGCGGCATTATCTGATCGGCAACCGCTGTGAGGTGTATTCTGATCACAAGAGCTTAAAATACTTGTTCACCCAGCCAGATTTGAACCTCAGGCAAAGAAGATGGTTGGAATTGATCAAAGACTATGACATGGGCATTCAATATCATCCGGGCAAGGCCAATGTTGTTGCTGATGCACTTAGTCGAAAGGTGTATTGCAATACTTTGATGCTCCAAGAACAGCAACCTGCACTTCTTGAAGAGTTTCAGCGTCTCAACTTGGGTTTGGTTGAGCACGGTTCCCTTGCTGCCTTAGTTGTGCAACCAACCCTGGTGGACCAAATTAAGGCGGCACAGCAATCAGATGATGGTGTGGGACAAATCAAGCAGAACATCAAGAGTGGAACAGCCAAGTGTTTCTCTGAAGACGAGCATGGTGTCGTGTGGTTTGGACAGCGGCTGGTTGTTCCCAAGATCATGGAATTGCGAGATTTAATTCTCCGTGAAGCCCATGATTCACCTTTGTCCATCCATCCCGGGGCTACCAAGATGTATCAGGATCTTCGTCAGAGATTCTGGTGGACCCGAATGAAGCGCGAGATTGCTAAGTTCGTTGCCGAGTGCGACGTGTGCTGTCGTGTGAAAGCTAAGCATCAGCGTCCAGCAGGTCTTCTACAGCCTTTGCCTATAACAGAGTGGAAGTGGGATTCCGTTGGTATGGATTTCATCACCGGGTTGCCCCGTAGTTCATCCGGAAAGGATGCTTTATGGGTCATCATTGATCGGTTGACGAAAGTGGCCCATTTTCTTCCAGTGCGAACGAAGATTGATGTAAATCAGTTAGCGGATCTCTGCATATCTCGCATTGTGAGCTTGCATGGTGTGCCTCGAACGATTGTGTCAGATCGTGGTTCTCTCTTCACCTCTCGACTTTGGCACAGTTTGCAGGAGGCCATGGGGACACGTCTCTCCTTCAGTTCAGCTTATCACCCCCAAACTGATGGACAGACGGAACGGGTCAACCAAGTGTTGGAAGATATGCTCCGTGCTTGTATTATTTCTTATGGGAAGAATTGGGAGAAGTGCCTACCGCTTGCCGAGTTCTCCTACAACAACAGCTTCTAGGCTAGTCTCGGTATGGCACCATTTGAGGCCTTGTACGGGAGGAGGTGCAGAACCCCATTGAACTGGTCAGAAACTGGTGAAAGACAGTTCTTTGGACCAGATTCAATTAATGAGGCTGAAGGTCAAGTGCAGTTGATTTGTGAGCACTTGCGTGTAGCTCAGTCTAGGCAAAAGAGCTATGCAGATCGTCGTCGTCGAGAGTTGAGTTTCCAGCCCAATGACTTTGTTTATCTCAAAGTCTCGCCTTTGAAAGGGCATCGGCGTTTCGGCGTCAAGGTTAAGTTGGCTCCTCGATATGTTGGGCCTTATCGCATTATCGAGAGAGTGGGTGCTGTTGCTTACAAGTTAGAGTTGCCAGCTATGCTTGAGGGAGTGCATGATGTTTTTCATGTGTCACAGTTGAAGAAATGCCTCCGTGTTCCAACTGAGGAGTCTCCGTTGGAAAATCTCGATGTGCAAGAAGATTTGACCTACCGCGAGCATCCTGTTCGTATTCTTGAGGAATCTGAACGAAGGACAAGGAATCGTACAATCAAGTTCCTTAAAGTTCAGTGGTCGAATCACTCCGAGGATGAGGCAACTTGGGAACGGGAAGATCGTCTCCGTGCAGACTACCCGTCCTTCTTTTCCTAGTGATCGGAATCTCGGGGCGAGATTCTTGTAAGGGGGGAGATTTGTAACAGCCCTAAGTTAGGGTTTGTGTTTCAAATGTAATATTATGAGGATAAATTAAAACTTTGATGCCTCATGAAATCATTTGGAAATTTTCTAAGGTTTTCCCCTAGCAATCTCTATTTTCTAGAATCATGTTCTTGTGAATGGAAATTGTTCTCAACAAAATTTTCAACCTTAAACTTGTGATCATCCTCTGGGAATATTTTTCCTATCATCTTGACCATCCTAGTTACCTCTTTGCAAAATCTCACAATTTTTAGATTTTATTTGCTATTTCAAAAGAGCAAGTCAAACTAGTTTAAACTCTGGTCAAACCCCTAGGACAGTAGCTTGTGAATTTTCTGGAGGCAATTGTAGTGCATAAAAATTCTTGGAAAATTTATGCAAGGTTGCTCTCTGTCCAAAGGATCTACCATAAAAATTTCGGAATTTTTGGAGCTCTGGAGCTACCTCTAACAATTCCTCCAAACCTTCTCAGCCTTTTAAAATCAAATCTGTAATCACTGTTCCTCGGGCTCGGACTCAAATTCGAGCTCAAGTCCGACCGCGCCGCTCGGCTTAGCCGCACCGCCTAGCTACACCGCGCGAGTCCAATCGCCCACGACCATCCGATGCAGATCGCACGGTCCACATACGCACATCTAATCGACCTGTCCGATTGCATCAGTAGATCTCGGTCGTCCATCTCTGATCCAACGGTCGGCATATTCTTGATCGAGTCAAACCATTTATTTGTACCGCGCCAGACTCCGGCTCGCGCCACTTTGCTTCTTTCGCTGACAGGCGGGGCCCACTTGTCAACTTCGTCCTCGTCGCCTCCGCTGCCTAACCGGAGCACGCTGGCGATCGTGCATGCGTGCCACGCACCTCATCGGCGACATCTCGTGCACGCGTGTCCGTCTGTGGCGCATCGCCAGGCCTTCAATACCTCACCGCGCCCACTCATTCCTCGTTTTCCCCGCTCTATAGCTCTCTCCGCCCATTTCTTGGTTTCGGCCGGAGAAGAAACCGAGGGTAGCGCCACCACCTCACTGCCGCTTGAGCACCCGCGACCCCACCGTCGCGTTCCTCTCTCCACGCCGCGTCCATTTTCCCCGGTCCGAGCTCGTTTCATCCACAGAGTCGTTGGGGGCAACATCTTCGTCTTCGCCTCCGGCAGCTTCGGCCCCGAAGTCGTTTGGGCGATCTGGTGAGTCTTTAGCCTCCACGTTTGGTCCCTCGTGATCGCATATCCCCACTGAATCTAACGGAGGGTTCGTTTTCGTCTTTGGTGCATCGTTGAGGGCGTGCGGCCAATTCTTCTCCAAGCTCGGTGTTCGCGCCGTGCAGTCACAGCGCCTCGGACCTTCTTCATCGGCGTTATCGTGTGCTTATTGCTCCTGGTGTTGAGGCGAAGCTTAAGCACACTTTCTGGAGTCTTCTAGAAGCCTGTAGCGTCTTCCCCGCGCGAGCCGTGTCTTCTTCTCCGCCTCCGTTCTCCGCCAGCTCGTCGCCGGCATCCTCGAGGGCTCGTGTCACCATCATCAGGTTCGCGAGGTCTCAGCGAACCTGAAGGTATAACCCACTCGCCCTGAGACCCTGCAGTTAGCTAGATCGATTCTTGCGGGCGCATTGCCGTCCCGTGAGCGTCGGTGAGCAGCGGCGACGTAGGTTAGTGCTAATCTCCGTTTAGCTGTTTGTATGTCATGTGGGCCAGTGGGTTTAAACGTGTTTAAGTTGTAATCTAACCGTTTTTAATCCTCTGAGTCACTAGCATGTGGGCCCTCTCGGCCGGTTAAGGTTTGGCGTATTATAGTGAAATACGTCTTCTGTTGTGAGCAGGCGTGTTTCTCTACAATGTTTAGGATCAGTGCGTTTGATAAATGTGAAAGCGTATTCTCTAAATATGTTTTCGTCGTCACCTTCAGCGGGGCGGGATCATGGCTGACCTGGTCAGCGCTCTCGCCCGGTCCCGCCAGTCAGTGGTAGTGGGTCGTTGAGCGCCGGTAGAAAAAGTATTAAATGCATTTAGATTTTCCGATTTGAATTTCTGTTGTTCCGATAATTCTTTTAAACTTAGAAAATTCATATCTAATTCAATTTTTATCCAAATCGAGTGAATCCAATTTTGTAAATTTTCATTTTTAATGTAATATTTACCAAAATAGGTTTTAGTTATATCTCTGTTCATAAAATCTTTATAAGTAATTAAATGATGCTTTTATGTGTATTTAACTTAGAAAATTCCTAGAAAATTCTTGATAACTCCAAATAAAATGTTCTCTGTTTCTAAAATTTTGTTAAATCTTGCTCTAGCTGCTGTGTGAATTTTGTGCTCATTAGATTATTGAATTTTTGAGTTTTGAGTATTTGTTGGTGTTATTTGTTCTTATTCGTTGATTTTGCTCGATCGATAGATTGCGACGATTCCGGTGTGTTTGAGAGCGAACCTCTGCAACAGGTTGATCATATTGAGCAACAACAACCAGGCAAGCAGTTTGATCATGTTAATCCCAGTATTTTAAAGTCTAATATTTTGTTTCAACTGTATGTATGCATCGCTTAATTTGTGTTGAATCGATTAGTTAATCCTGTAGATGCATGATCTGTAGGGAAATGTTTATCCTCTACTACCTGAGCCTAGGTTAGTAGCTGTGATTAGAGTTCGTTGGATGAACTCTTGTCACTTAGTAGATTACGGGACTAAATGCTTAGCCATGCTTAGCTATCGGTAGTATTGGGCGGTCATCGACTTAGTCGATGATCTTGATCACATAAAATTATTATTGTTCTTATGTTCCAGCTTGTACCATGTAAGCGTATGGATTTCTATCCATACGAGCGGCTCGTAGTTAATACACAATATTGGAAAAAGTCTCGTAGGACTTAGCCGTGCCGGCATACCTTTGGTAGTGTGCTTCTGTGGCTTAAAGGCGGTCTGAAGTGTGGGTACATTGGTACACCCCTGCAGGGTTAAAACTATTCGAATAGCCTCGTCCTAGGTTATGGACACGCTCGGTTACGCCCCGTGAGAACTAGACTACAACCGTTTTAATTAAAACTTGATGGGTGGTACGAATCAGGGATTCGTGCTATGTTGTGGTGGCTATTGGATAGTCACTTCCAGGTGGTTACTTGTATCTATCATTATTTCGCTATTATTTCAACATTAAAAATGAATTGCAAACCTGCCTTTAAACTGTATTACATTATTGCAAATAAAGTTGGCTTTGTGCAAATGAAACATATGGCCTCCACCAGATAAGCCTGCATGTAGCATATGTATAGGCCTGCTAGTCCACACGTCAGTCTTGCGAGTACAAAAACAATTTTTGTACTCATACGCTTGCTTAATACTTTTGTTGCGAGAGGAAGAAGGTGAGCCCCAAGGGCCTCACTTTGTGAGTTGTCTTTGCAGTGGAGTGTGGGGCGACTAGGCTTGGCGGTCGGTCGATTGCCTTGTGGGTTAAGGCACCTTGGTTGGCTTTTGTTCTGACCATCTTATGGCAATGTCGCTTCCGCTGTTGTTTAGTCAGTTGTTTATATTTTGGCCAGTCGGTTTCCTGTTGTAATAACTATATGCTCTACTTTTGCTTTCTGTTTAATTTGGTCGCTTTGGACTCTATGTTTAGAATGGGATTGATACATGATTTTGTGAAGGGGTATGTATACTGCATTCTGGGAAGTATACATATCTCGAGGCTTGGTTTATTTGATTTGTAATACTTGGACCAAGTGGATGGTTAAGTATTACAAGCCAAATAAACTGGGGTCCTCACAGCTGTGGTGCGTAGTGCCGGCGAGCTCGTCCCCGGAGCCCTGCCTCCGTCGGTCCTACGTGGCTCGGCCATGTCACGGCCAAGTCATCGCCACCGAGGCGCTCACGCCTACGTGGCTGTCTGTGTGGCGCAACGTCACATCGCGCACAGCCGCACACCTCCTCCCGTTCACTGTTTTGTGGACCGTGTTCACTGTGAGCGTTGACTAGCCCGTGGGCGTGGTCCATTGACCACGGGCCCACATGTCAGTGGTTGTATTGTTTTTTTGTTGAAAAATAAATTAGCCAAAATTTAGTTTTCCAACCCGATGACGTCACCTTGCGCAATGATTTGATTTTCCTTTAGGAAAATAAATCTAGAAAATCAATAAAATATGATTTTAGGGTTTTATTTAGATTTAAACTTGTAGCAACTCGTATTTCTTCATACGAACTCCGATTTAGGTGATTCAAATTCCTAAAATTATATAAAATTAAGATTTAGCTAAATAAACAGAAATTATTTGATTTGTAGTAAATTTGTTCTATTGTTTTGAATTTGAATTTAATTTATCGTATTTTCACGTATAGACTTCGACGATTCCTGAGAGTTCGATCCTTTTGAGGACTTAGAGTTTCAGGACTTCAACGAAGGCAAGTTATACCATTGATCATATTGAGCCTGTTACTTTAAAGCTATTTTTAGTATTTAAATTACTTAATGCATATATTTATATACACAATTATTTCAATTCCCTGTTTTAACTACCTAGTTATACCAATTTTTCTTGTATGGCCAATTTGAATGTTCAACATGAATACCTTATCACCATTAGACAAAATGATACTAAAATTAATCATATGCTTAGCCAATGCTTAGACCACATTTATGATTTTGGGAAGGTTTAGCCAAATCATTTACAAACTTGGTTTAAATTCGACACTGTGGTATTGTTTTACCACAGAAGGTTTATAAAGGTGGTTTTACTTAAAATAAAATCAAAATGGGTTTAGACTTGGGTGAAATAGATGATTGGTGACTGCAGGTTTACGCACAGGCTTAATTCTAGTTAAGATTAAGGCCCAGGGTTTGTTTTGAAAAACGCCTAAGTCAATTGAGGACCGGCCTTTGAGCATTCCTTTGCTATGCCTTATCGTACCACCACATGTCCTGTATGGGCAGGATTTGGCTAAGTAATTTGTGATGTGTTAGTGTTATTTATGTCATGTTGATTGAGTGGGTGTCGGGTAGACATTTATTCCCACCTGACGCAAGAGGGGGCTTCTGGAGGACGGTTAGTCTAATGGAAGTGAAACCTTAGCGGTCATAAGTACATTAAGATAGAGCATTGTAAAGACCTCATGATAACTGCTTAGTCGTACGCCTAGGAAAGCGTGTATTGGCCGACATAAAGAGCAAATCATCTAGTGTGGGTAAAGCTGTACAAACTCTGCAGAGTAGAAAACTATTTGAATAGCCACGTCCGCACTCATGGACATGCTAGCAAAGCCACTCTAAGACTTTGTTTTGGGTTTCAAAATTTTTTAACAAATGTTTGGAGGATGGTTAATCCTTGTGGGATATTGGGCGGTCAGCCATGTGATAGGAGGGTATCCTTCACCTGTTCAATTGGAGGTTATCCATACTATAAAGTTGTCAATTTTAAATACTGATTTTAGATATAGTATAAAAATGGCCTTGAAAATTACTTTGAGTATTTAAACTGAAAATTGCTGCTTTATGCAAAACAACCCTGCCATACTCATTTGTTTACCTTATGCATGCATCATATTTCATTATTGGGTGTAACTTGCGAGCACAGTAGTAGTGCTCACTCTTGCTGAATAATCTTTATTCAGGAGAAGACTTCTACCCAGACGGTGAGGACTTGGAGGACTAGGCTGCGCCCTAGACGATTGCCTGTGGCAGATCGTGTGGCTTACCACATATTTACTTTTTTTTCTGTTGTGTCTTTTGTTTTGGCCTTTGGTCCTGGTCGTAATAAACTCTGAATTATCATTAATAAAGTGCGTGATCTGTTTGTGACATCAGTTTTGTACGATTGTGTACACTAGAAATCCTGGACTAGTGTATAAACACAGAGAATTCAGGATTCTTCGTTCCCGAGTTCGACAAAAGTGGTATCAGAGCCATATCACTGTAGGTCGTGGCCTTACAATTACCTTAAGGACTTATTTTCAAAGACAAACTATTTTGAGTCTGTCCAGAGTCCTTTCTCAACCTTTCTCTTTAAAATGGTTACTAACTCATCTCTTCCTCAAAATTGTAGATGGCTGAGATACCGGATGCTACCTCTCACGGAGTTGTTATTGGACACTGGGCTGAGATTCTTTGGGAGATGATGCAACATCTGGAGTATAAGAAGAGGCCAACATTCCAAGGCTACAAGTACAAAGTAGGAGCATGACATCTTTGGAGAGTAGAGGTGCTGCTCTATTTCGACCTTTCGCCAAATAGCACCTTCCACATTTTTCACGCCTCGATCAGGCGCGACACCTTCGCGATGGCATCCAAGATGCTGTGAGAGAGGCAATCTGTCGTCTCGCTTACATCTATGACCGCTACCTCAATGGCACGGGTTCCATTACCACGATGCATATCCAGGCCGGACTCGTGGCACCTTTAGCTCGGCCAGAAATTAGGACTCTCCCGAGCTGACGCACCAGGTGGACCTGGCGAAGGCATTGGACTACGCCTATGGGAACACCTTGGAGGACTTGTGTACCGCTTAGGAGAGCCTGCAAAATGCAGAAGAAAGGCTAAAAGCAGCAGAAGAGGAGTTGGCTCGCTACAGGGCAGGCGAGGCTAGCTCTAGTGAGATAAACTACACCCCTAGTACCCCATAGTTGTTTACCTTTAGTCCGTGCATTAGTTGCAAATTATGAGCTATCAATTTCCTTTGTGATAGCCATAATCAATTAATAAAATAAATGAATAAAATGACTATTTTGAAAAGTTGGTTCTCTGTCGTTTGTTTATTGATTGTTGGGCTGTTTTAGCTTTATCACCCTTAGAACTTCCTTTCTATCTTTTCTAAATCTTTGGAGGATCTAGCAGATGGTGACTACTCGCAGGATAGGCAGCGGCAGTGCCAGTGGCCAAGGGAGTGACCAGACTGATTATCAGGCTAACCCCATTCCGCATCCACCACCACCACCGGCAGAGGGACCCGACTGGCGCCAGATGATGGTGAATCAAACCCACTTGATCGACCTTCTCACCCAATCCCTACACAACGTCCAGAATGTTCAAGCAACCACCGCAGCAGCAGCAGCTCAGGCCCCACCCCCGCACACCCCAAGGATGTACATGTCCAAGTTCATGAGGATGCGCCCGTTGACTTTTTCAAGCAGTACATAGACAATGGACACAGACGACTGGCTCCGCACCATCGGGAAAAAGCTAGACATAGCTCAGTGCACCGATCGCAAGAGGTTCCTGTTTGCCTCTCACCAACTCAATGGTCCCGCATTGGAATGGTGGGATAACTTCTGTATCTCCCGTGCCAATGCTCAAGCCATCACATGGGCGGAGTTTGTGCGAGCTTTTACGCGCACACATCCCATTGGGATGATAACTCTGAAGAAGGAGTTCCACGCACTCCGTCAGGGCAATCGCTCGGTGAACGAATATCTGCACAGGTTCAACCAGCTTGCTTGCTACGCTCCAACTGACGTAGCCCAGGATGAGGATAGACAAGAGATGTTCCTGGAAGGGCTGAATGACGATATCTCAGTTCAACTCATCTCCTAAAACTTCATCGACTTCCAGCAGTTGGTGGACAAGGCAATCCACCAAGAGGCCAAGCACCAGGAGATGAAAAACCGCAAACGGAGGATGACCGCTCAGAGGTTCAACGTAGGAGGTCTTCCCAAGCCTCGTATCACACAGCCACAGCCACCGCAACGTGGGAGATTCCAGTCCTCTACGTCCAGAGCCCCAGCACCAACACAGAGCCCCAACGCCTCCAACTTCCGCAACACTTCATCCGGAGGACAGTTCCAGCAGAAGAATCCAACTCCCTCGGCAACAGGAGTGACCTGTTTCCATTGCAACCAAACAGGGCACTATGCCAACAGTTGCCCGAAGAAGCAACAAGCAGCAGCACCAGCCAAGCCAACATTAGGAGTTCCAGCCACCGGTGGCACCACAAGGCCGACAGTCCAGTTCACCAAGGGACGTGTGAACCACGTCACTGCAGAGGAAGCCCAGGCAGCACCAGATGTTGTTCTTGGTACGTTCCTTGTTAATTCGATACCAGCATCAGCCTTGTTTGATTCTGGAGCTTCTGGAGCTTCATATTCCTTTATTTCAAATAAGTTTGTGGGTAAATATGGGTTACCTATATCCTCCTTAATCAACCCCATGATAATCAATTCCCTGGGCTCAGAGATGAGAACCAGTTCTCTATGCCCGAATCTTACCCTTGAAATATCCAGAGTATCTTTTCTGGCAGACTTGATAGTCCTGCATTCCTAAGGTCTAGATGTAATTCTGTGAATGGACTGGCTAGCCAAGAACCAAGGACAAATAGACTGTGCCAATAGGTCTATAACCCTCACCAATGAACAAGGAATTTCAGTCGAATTCAAGCCCAAGACCTGTACCAGAGGAAGTTCCATCCTCACCAGCTTGAAGGAAGTAAAGCTTGAAGACATACCTGTGGTGCGGGAATACCCCAACGTCTTTTCTGATGATTTACCCGGCATGCCACCGGATAGGGACATAATGTTCCTAATTGACTTAGTCCCCGGGACAGCTCCAATCTCGAAACGACCCTACAGAATGCCGGCCAATGAGTTAGCAGAACTAAAGAAACAAATTGAAGAATTGCAGAACAAAGGATATATCCGACCCAGTTCATCACCTTAGGGAGCACCAGTGCTATCTTTCAAGAAGAAGGACAATAGTATGAGAATGTGTGGGGATTACATATCGCTCAATGAAGTGACGATCAAGAACAAGTACCCATTACCCAGGATCGATGATCTATTTGATCAGCTAAAAGGAGCAAGTGTCTTTTCGAAGATTGACCTGAGATTCAGCTATCATCAACTGAAGATCCGACCAGAAGATATCCCGAAGATAGCTTTCGCCACGGATATGGGTATGCGAGTTCTGATAATGTTTTTCGGTTTGACGAATGCCCCTGCTTATTTCATGAATATGATAAACAAAGTGTTCATGGAATTCTTGGATAAGTTTCTGGTTGTTTTCATCGATGACATTCTTATCTACTCGAAAGATGAAGAAGAACATGAGAAGCACCTCAAAATGATTCTAGACAAACTCAGAGAACATCAACTTTATGCCAAATTCAGCAAGAGTGAATTTTGGCTAAGACAAGTGGCTTTTCTTGGACACATCGTGTCGCCAGGAGGAGTTGCGTGTAGATCCGCCAAAGTTGAGGCGGTAATGGATTGGAAGCAACCGGATCGATCACCAAGTAAGAAGTTTTCGGTCTAGCGGGTTATTACCGCAGATTCATTAAGGGTTTCTCAGAGATTGCAAGACCCATGACCCAACTTCTGAAGAAGGAGAAAAAATTCGAATGGACAGATGTCTGTGAAGAGAGTTTTCAGGAACTAAAGAAGAGGCTAGTTTCTGCACCTATGCTAATCCTACCTGACATCCGTAAGGATTTTGAGATCTTCTGTGACACATCCCGTCAAGGTCTCGGATGTGTACTGATGCAGAAAGGCAAAGTTGTGGCTTATGCATCCAGGCAGCTGAGGCCACATGAAGGGAATTATCCGACGCACGATCTGGAGTTAGCAACAATTGTGCATGCCCCGAAGATCTAGCAGTATTATCTCATTGGTAATCGCTGTGAGATTTTCACGGATCATAAGAGTCTGAAGTACATCTTCACGTAGGCAGAACTCAACCTTCGACAGAGGAGATGGTTGGAGTTGATAAAGCATTACGACCTCGGAATCCACTATCATCCGGGCAAAGCAAATGTGGTTGCAGATGCCCTGAGTAGGAAGGCGTATTGTAACAATGTCCTGGTTCAGAAGAAACAGCCAGAGCTATATGAAGAACTGAAATAGCTGAACTTAGAGATTATAAACCAGGGATGTGTGAATGCTTTGAAAGTTCAACCAACTATTCAGAGTCAGATCAGAGAAAAGCAGCTAGAAGATGGGGATATCAAAGAAATCAAGAAGAATATGAGAAGAGGGAAGGCCCAAGAATTCTTCGAAGATGAGCAGGGAACAGTGTGGTTCGGGAACCGCATCTATATACCTGACCAACCAGATTAAAGCAGTCGATTCTGAAGGAAGCTCATGAATCGGCTTACTCCATTCACCTTGGAAGTACCAAGATGTACCAGGATCTAAAGGAAAAATATTGGTGGGTCAGCATGAAGCGGGAAATCGCTAAGTTCATCGCCCGTTGTGATGTATGTCAGCGAGTCAAGGCAGAACATCAGAGACCAGCTGGATTATTGCAACCATTACCAATTCCCGAATGGAAGTGGGAAGAGGTTGGTATGGATTTCATCACCGGATTTCTAGGACCCAATCAGGATGTGATTCCTTCTGGGTGATAATTGACTGATTGACTAAAGTAGCTCACTTCATTCCAGTCAAGACTACCTACCCAAGCAGTAAGTTAGCAGAGATGTACATGGCCAAGATCGTCTGTCTACATGGAGTAACCAAGAAGATTGTGTCCGACAGAGGCTCCCAGTCCACTTCTCGGTTTTGGAAGAGCCTGCATGAAGCTTTGGGGACCAGACTCAATTTTAGTATAGCCTATCATCCCCAAACAGATGGGCAGACGGAACGTGTCAACCAAATCCTTGAAGACATGCTTCGAGCCTGTGCCATAGAATATGGGAAAAGTTGGGATAAGAATCTGCCCTATGCAGAATTCTAGTACAACAATAGCTACTAAGCCAGTTTGCAGATGTCTCCATTCGAAGCTTTGTATGGCAGAAAATGCAGGACTCCACTACTTTGGGATCAAGTAGGAGAGCATCAATTCTTTGGGCCGGAGTTGATCAAAGAAGCTGAAAGCAAGGTTAAGGCTATACGAGAGCGCTTGAAAGTGGCTCAATCTTGACAAAAGAGTTATATTGATAACCGTCGAAGGGAGTTGACCTTTGAGATAGGAGATTATGTCTATCTCAGAGTTACTCCACTCAGAGGAGTAAAAAGATTCCGGACAAAAGAAAAACTCGCACCCAGATTTGTGGGACCTTACAAGGTTCTAGCCAGAAGAGGTGAAGTTGCGTATCAGCTTGAACTGCCAGCATCCTTGTCAGCAGTCCACGACGTCTTCCATGTCTCTCAACTGAAGAAGTGCCTCAGAGTGCCAACAGAAGAAACACCGATTGAAAGCATTGATCTTCAGGAAGACCTCACCTACGTGGAGCAACCAATCAAGATCCTTGATGTTGCGGAACGTATCACTAGAAGTAAAGTCATTCGTTCATGCAAAGTCCAGTGGAGCAATCATTCAGAAGAAGAAGCCACTTGGGAGCGAGAAGAAGATTTGAAGGCCGAGTACCTCCACCTCTTTGCTAGCCAATTGTGAATCTCGGGGACGAGATTCCCATAAGGGTGTAGGTTTGTAACTGTTGGAGATATGCCCTAGAGGCAATCATAGAGATGATGATATTTCGTTGTATCCATGATTTAATAAATATTCCTTGAATATTGCCTTTGTGTTGATTAACAAGTATGTGACTTGTTTGTGAAACTCTTTACTTGTATGGTTATTCTAAAGTTGTCCCTAGTCGGAGTTCATGTGAGGACACACGTGAATGATGGATTAGCACAAGATGTCGGTTGATGACCATGTTTCACGAGTCATAGACATGGAGATGTCAAACCAATAATGTGGACACATGTTTAGAACATGGGGTTGGACCGACCCAACATGAGACATAGCAATTATACTTATGGTTCTCTCTACACAATGTGTACGCCTTGTACTTAGACCTAAGATTGTCGCATGTACTTGAGATGTGAATCGACCTACTTAGGGGCTATCAAACGCTACTCGAATGGCGGTAGTTATAAAGGTAGCTTTCGGGTTTGTCATGAAGCATCTTTGCGAGGCATGGTCAATCGAGATGGGATTTGCCCCTCTCTACCTGAGAGAGATATCTCTGGGCCCCTCGAGTGATCGGATCCAGAAATGCATGGCCATGCTACTTAAGGTTAAGAGTTAACCTAGTAAGGGATTCCGGGTCACAGGATTGAGAAAGAGTGGTCAGTTTGGAGCTCGACCGAATATCGTGAGGCAAAGGGATTCGCATGTACATAACGTTGTGATGGTTCATCTGATATGATCTTTGTGTACGTTTAGGAGTTGGCACGTCTTGCTAGAGGCCGCTACCAACTATTGACCAAGTATGTGTACTCGCGTCATGTCTAAACATACGTGAACCTATAGGGTCACACACTTAAGGGGCTGAAGCCTAATTCGGATTGGATCCGAATTAGACTGGGCATTGAGTCCTAATGGGCCTCTATTCGTAGAAGCCCATTGTAAGGACATCTATAAAAGGAGGGCAGGGGCGCACAGGTTGGATGATGAGTTTTTCGTGACATCCTCAAACCCTAACCGTCACCACTCCCACGCCTTAGTCGCTCGCGCGGATCTAGTAGTTCGGTGTGCGTCGCTTCCTCCCGTACGTGTGGATACCTTTGAAGGCGCTGCATCTGTAGCGTTGGGACGAACCGCAAGAGAGGAGCTGTACGTGGGACGCCACGACAAGGATGAGGAAGTAGTACGACTACTTTGCCCCGACGTGCTGCATCAACTTCCGCACCTGCGTGTCTAGTGGTAAGACCGTAATCTATAACTACAGTGATCTTGGTTTACGGGTAGATTTTTTTTAATTTACGCTAGTGTAGCCTACCCGTTACCCTACAGTAACAACCCAAATTTTAAATTTCAGAGGAAAATAAAATTTAATTATTTTTGTGGAATTTTCTAAAAAAAATTTAAAAGCTTTTCTTAATTAATTTAAAGCCAAAATAAAATTAATTGCAAAAACTAATACCAAAGTTAAGTTGGAATTATTTTACTTAAGTCCAAAAAGTTCTTTGAGAATTTCTGTGAATTTTTTTCAGAATTTTTGGACTTATTTTGCTATTTTCTAAAGCTTATCTGAATTAAATCAATTAGAAAATCAAAAGAAAACCTCAAACAATCCATGGGCCAAATCTAGCTCGTCCTGTTACCCTCTCCGTGCGCGTGTAGCCCAAAATGGCCCGCTCCTCTGCACGTTTAACCCCGCACGCATTTCAACCGTTGGATTGAAATCCAACGGCCAGAGCTCGATGTAACGTTCGGATGTCTGAACAGCCCACTCATCATGAGCCGTACGATCTAAATCCAACGATTCCAAAGCACCCATTACTTTCCTATTCACTCGTGCCACCGTCGACCGTTCGATCAAAATCGTACGCGCCCGCATCGTCGTCTGCTTTCCTTTCTTCTACCTCGCGCCTTCCTTTTTCTCAACCGCGTCCGCCATTGCCGGTTTTCAAAACCTTTCCAAAACTGGGCAAATCTGGCCGCATCTCCCTAATTGTCGTGAGCACTTAATTCCTAGATCTTCTCCACCTCCGACACGGCCCTTTCTTTCCTTTCCCTCGCCGTGAATGCCTGATTTTGCTCCGCCGTGCCGCGCGGACCTTCTTGCGATACACGCCGCCCCAGCCACGCCCGTGCCCTATAAATAGGAGCGTCGGGAGTGCCTCCCTCACTGCAACACAGCACCACCAACCATTGCTCTCCTCCCTCTCTCTAGCGCCCTATTTTCAAGTTTTTCGCCGATGACCAAGCTTCGGTTCTTCTCCGATTCCGGCGCCTCTGTTGATGCTTCATCCTTGTCTCCGCCACCGTCGGCATCACCTCGTCGTCACGAAGCTAGTGCTCCCACCCATTCGCCGCATGGATCGCCGAAACCCCTACCTCGCCGTTGACCTAGCGCCACCACCGCCAACCTTCGGCGCCGACGACCATTCCGCCGCGCAAACTCGCAACCTCTGTGAGCATCGCGTTCAACATCGTCTCCTCTTCATTTTGCGCACTTTCACTTCACTCGCTGAGGCGCGTAGCGCTGGCGAGCTCATGACCGGAGCCCCACCTCCATCGGGCCTACGTGGCTCGGCCACGTCACGGCCAGGTCATCGCCACCGAGGCGCTCACACCTACGTGGCTGCCTGTGTGGCGCCACGTCACACCGCGCACAGCCGCACACCTCCTCCCTTTCACTATTTTGTGGACCGCGTCCACCATGAGCGTTGACCGACCTGTGGGCGTGGTCCATTGACCACGGGCCCACATGTTAGTGGCTGTATTGTTTTTTCGTCAGAAAACAAATCAGTCAAAATTCAGTTTTCCCAGCCGATGATGTCACCTTGCGCAATAATTTGATTTTCCTTTAGGAAAATAAATCTAGAAAATCAACAAAATTCGATTTTAGGGTTTTATTTAGATTTAAACTTCCAGGAGCTCGTATTTGTTCATACGAACTCCGATTTAGGTGATATTCCTAAAACTATATAAAATTAAGATTTAGCTAAATAAACTAAAATTATTTTATTTGGAGTAAATTTGTTCTATCGTTTTGAATTTATTTAAATTTGAATTGAATTTGTCGTATTTTCGCGTATAGACTTCGACGATTCCGGAGAGTTCGATCCTTCTGAGGACTTAGAGTTTCAGGACTTCAACAAAGGCAAGTTATACCATTGATCATGTTGAGCCCATTACTTTAAAGTTATTTTCAGTTTTAAAATTACTTAATGCATGCATATGTCTACACATTTATTTCAATTCCCTGTTTTAACTACCTAGTTATACCAATTTTCGTTGTATGGCCAATTTGAATGTTGAACATGAATACCTTGTCACCATTAGACAAAATGCTACTAAAATTAATCATATGCTTAGCCAATGCTTAGACCACATTTATGATTTTGGGAAGGTTTACCAAATCATTTACAAACTTGGTTTAAATTCAACACTGTGGTATTGTTTTACCACGGAAGGTTTATAAAGGTGGTTTTACTTAAAATAAAATCAAAATGGGTTTAGACTTGGGCGAAAAAGATGATTGGTGGGTGCAGGTTTATGCACGGGCTTAATTCTGGTTAAGATTAAGGCCTACGATTTGTTTTGAAAGACGCCCAAGTCAATTGAGGACCAGCATTTGAGAGTTCCTTTGCTATGCCTTATCGTACCACCACATGTCTTGTATGGGAAGGATTTGGCTAAGTAATTTGTGATGTGTTAGTGTTATTTGTGCCATGTTGATTGAGTGGGTGTCGGGTAGACATTTATTCCCACCTGGCGCAAGAGGGGGCTTCCAGAGGACGGTTAGTCTAAAGGAAGTGAAACCTTAGCGGGCATAAGTACATTAAGACAGAGCATTGTAAAGGCCTCATGATAACTGCTCAGTCGCACGCCTACGAAAGCGTGTATTGGCTGACATAAAGAGCATGTCATCTCGTGTGGATAAAGCTGTATAGACTCTGTAGAGTAGAAAACTATTCGAATAGCCACGTCCACGATCATAGACATGCTAGCAAAGCCACTCTAAGACTTTGTTTTTGGTTTCAGAATGTTTTAACAAATGTTTGGAGGATGGTTAATCCTTGTGGGATATTGGGCGGTCAGCCATGTGATAGGAGGGTATCCTTCACCTATTCAATTGGAGGTTATCCATACTATAAAGTTGTCAATTTTAAATATTGATTTTAGATATAGTATAAAAATGGCCTTGGAAATTACTATGAGTATTTAAACTGAAAATTGCTGCTTTATGCAAAACAACCCTGCCATAACCCTGCCATACTCATTTGTGTATGTTATGCATGCATCATATTTCATTATTGGGTGTAACTTGCGAGCACGGTAGTAGTGCTCACTCTTGCCGAATAATCTTTATTCAGGAGAAGACTTCTACCCAGATGGTGAGGACTTGGCGGACTAGGCTGTGCCCCAGACGATTGCCTGTGGCAGATCGAGTGGCCTACCACATATTTACTTTTTTCCGCTGTGTCTTTTGTTTTGGCCTTTGGCCCAGGCTGTAATAAACTCTGAATTATCATTAATAAAGTGTGTGATATGTTTGTGACATCACTTTTGTATGACTGTGCACACTAGAAATCCTGGACTAGTGTATAAACACAGAGAATTCGGGATCCTTCGTTCCTGGGTTTGACACTCTTCTGCCTGGTCTGAGCGGTCCTTAGCTTTTCTCTAATTGACCGAACTTGATCTTTGGCTTCCTTCAAGATATCTAGTCCGAGTACTTGTCTCTCGCCTACTTCAGTCTAATACAAGGGTGTTCTGCATTTCCTTCCATAGAGAGCTTCAAATGTGTATATATGCAAACTTAATTGATAACTGTTGTTATAAGAAAACCCTACATAGCATGCAAGCAATTGTCATTGCACTATCTTAACAAAACTGAGATCAAATATGATGCAAAAAGAACGTTCAAAGGATGCTTGCCTTGCTGGTAGGCTAATTGCTCTCCCTCAGTAGTGTATGTTTCAATATCGATAGGCTCGGAATCTATATAAATACAATACCGAATAAACATCGAGAAATACCTCAAAATTGAAAATGCTCAAAAATGCATGATTTTTCTACAGTAGCTAAGTCATGATTTTAGATGATTTTTGGTGAAAGAATTATTCCATTTTGATTTAGTATATGCAAGTTATGGTGGTTTGAATTTCAGATTTCAATATGTCTTAATTTATGTGATTTAAATACTTGGTCAAAATTTGTAGAATAGTGGTGAGTACAAGGATGACATGGATAAATAAGCAATATTATTACAAGTTCAAAACAGTTGAGTTTTCCTCAATTGGAGTTTTCATGATTTAGCTATGAATTTCTAAAGTTATCAGCATTTTCTTTTGTAAAAATAATAGTGTTAATGGGTCAATTTCTAAAATAATACTCTCTGATGTAGAGACATGCTTGAAACAAATTTTAACATAAAGTTCATTAAAAATGAAAATTATTAGAAGTGGTTTCACTCATTTCGGAGCTGAGATGAATTAGTTATGTATTTTTAAAGTTATACATATTTTACAGCGTACAAATAATTCGTTTTCGGATTTTATAAAGCATTTACTCCTTTTCTTACTGAGTGCAGCGCTAGCCGAGGTCACTGACCAGCGGGCCTAGTGAATAGTGCATTTTCCATTTTAACTCAGGTTTTAAATACTGAACTGACATATGGGACCCGCCATGAGTGACACGGTCCAAAGGACTCGGTCCACCAGCGCACGCGCACGGTGCATGAGGCTTAAAGCCTAGGGCCCACATGTCAGCCACTGAGGCTTTAACCTCAACGTTCCCATTTTCTGTACGTGGGGCCCGCGTGTAAGTGAAACATTAGCGTCGCTTAAGACATCAATTAATGGCAAAGTCAATCATTAGGTGTTAATGACCGTCATTTGCCGTAAACCCCACTACGATCTTTGGTCGGGTGCGACAACGCCCCGTGCGGTTGCCGTGCTCGGCGGCACTACGCCGCAGCGGCCGCCAAGGCCGCGATAAGCCGCAATAGTGCTACGCATCCTTGAGAGGTGGTGGCGAGGTCTGGGATGCCCTGCACCGGCGGCTAGCTGGAGCTAAACGGCGGCGGTTCTACGGCCAAAGTACATGTAGCAAAAATAGAGCTCCGCAGCGCATACAAGTGGGTGCCTGAGGTTCTAGGGGATAAATAGAAGCTACCTGAGCAAAAGAGGGTGCTCGAGGAGGCTCGGAGCTGCTGGGTTGCGTCAACGCCGGAGAAGAAGGTAGCGGCGGCACGACTTCTTGTGGAGAGGATACTGGAAGCAAAACGGAAACAAAAGAATGCTCAGAATAGCTCAAAGATCCTATTAGGATACGGTAAGAGCAAGGAATCGACAAAAGGCTTACCAATCGAAGTGGGAGATGAAAGGGTGTCCTTAGGCCGAAAATGGTTCAATCTTCGATTCAGCAAGATCCTGTCGTGCATTAACAAAATTGATTGGGGGGAAACTCTAAACAAGCTAAAGGACACAGAGTGACGCGCAAGATTTAGGTTAATACCTCCCGGACATGAAGATGGCACGAAGGTGTCCCCGGGGCACGCTCTGGAAAAATCCGAGAGCTCGAAGATGCAACCAAAACTACAAGCCGATTTAAGGCGGATATTAGCAAAAATGGACATAGGGATGATAATTGAGTAGAGAGGAAACACGCGGAGGAAGCTTACCCCAGAAGAGAGCTCAAGCTAGCCTCCCTCTCCTCGGTCAACAGAGGAGAAGTGAGGAAGAAGGAGGGGGTTGCGAGGGTATTATGCCCGGGCGATGACGGCAATGGAGGCGGCGTGAGTCGGAGCAGCTCGGGGACTGGCCAACGGACGCGGTGGATTGACGGCGTGGACTTTGCCGTTCTGTGCGCGTCGGAGGAACTCGGCCACGTGGCACAGGATGTCTGCGTTGCCAACGGATGGAGGAAGATGAAACTAACAGCTCGGGCCCACTGTGTCAACGAGACAAAGTAGCGCGCGCGAGCGTGAGTTAAGTGATTCGATGCTCACCGTTAGATCTTGGCTGGACAGCTTGGATTGAAAAGGAGGCAATCAGCCTGGGCCGAAAGGGTGCGAGATCTGGACCGTTGAGTCCCCATCGAGTGGTTCATGGGCGGTGCATTTAGTTGACTCAATCGAGTCAGCTCGCCTGGTCGGGTTCGAACCCGATGAACAGTGCCGACTAGGGTTTGAGTCTAGAGTTTGACTATGATTTAATTCATCTCCCCTACTTTGACCAGAGGCTTAAAAATAGAAATAAAATTCCTAAAATCATGAAATAAATCATGAGATTTCCTGGGATAGTCTAGTGTCTATAAAAATTATTGAACCTTACTATTCATGATATAAAGTGTATAGTTTAAATTAAATCTTAATGTTGATATTTAAATTGTGTTTGAATTTTCTTAGGGTTCAAACTAGTCCCAAAAATTTGGGAAAAATTATATTAATTCATGATAATTAATATAGTATTTGAATAAATTATTTCCAGAGGAACTTTAGTAGCATTTGTTTCAGTTTTTCTTTTGGAGTTCAAATTAAAGTGTATGTTTAATATTTGTTTTGAAATTTTCCAAGTGCAATACTTAATGAAAAAGCTTCAAAACATGATGCATGACAATGAGATACATAATAATCTTTTTTATTAACTTAGGTATGTGACATATAATCTGCTCTTCACCGTGACTGGTCCAACATGTATACCCTTTTTTGAAACCCCTTCGAATCAAATGTCCTTCGATCTGCGCCCAGTTGTTAAACATGTTCAGATTACCGCAATTAATACATAGACAATACATAAATTCTATCCCCTTCTTCAACATGTCCCGCTCGACGGCTCTTTTAAAAGAAAATACGCTATTAATGTACTCTTGACTCACACGGTTCGCACCGTACATCCAGTTCCGGTCCATCTACACTATGCACGTAACAAATTAGTAGTATTAAATTAGATTAACAAATTGCAAATATGTTACTCCTCCTATTAACCAAACATACTAAAATTGATTAAAGATTAACCTAGAGCAAATATAAAGAGTTAGTATAGATTGTTACCCTCAGAGCTCACGACAAAAATTCCAAATATCCCGCGAGAATCTTGATCGCCTTCTCCTTCTCCCTTCCTCCTCTCTTTAGCTTCCTCCTTTCCTTCACCTCTCTAAGGTGGCGCAATGGGGGTGGTGGCTGGAATCAAAATTGGGTCAGGTGGTGGAGGCGCTAAGGGCAGGGGTCTGTCAGGATCCGATATTTATAGTGCAAGTATTATCACAGACGGTTCGTATTAAGAACTGTCTGTGATACGTAACTTTCACAAACGGTTTATAACCTGAACCGTCTGTGAATTATCACAGATGGTTCTAGTTATAAACCGTTTAGAACCCGTCTATGATAGTGACGTATCACAGACGGTTCCTTTAGAACCCGTCTGTGATAACTACAACACAGACGGTTCTAAAGGAACAATCTGTGATGATGTTCTTTGGACCCGTCTGTGATAAGGCATCTTCTATAGCATATTTTGTAGTAGTGAAAGTGGCATGAAGCTTAATTTTCCTTTCATTTCCTGTGAGAACTTAGTTCCCTTTCAGTTCACATAAATGAAATGAGCCTAACATACTAGAACAATCTAAATATGTGTACGAAAATCGGTCCTGCAACTGTCGGGAAATCCTGCAAAAACCCAACCTACAACAATGGTTCTAGAAGATCCATTTGGGAAAGAAACAAAAAAAATCTGCCCCCAACGTGCCGGAGACGGCCATCGTCACATCATAGACTGTTTTTTACGGATCTTGCTTGGATTGTCAGGAATTGCACGTTCGCTGTTTTGCTCGAAGAGTTTTGAAGTGGAGAAATTAATTAAGACCTGCAGCTAGCCTGTTAGTGAGTCATTGGCACAGGGATTAAAACTTGTAAGTACAAGAAGACCAAGAAGAAGGGAAACTACGGCCATTTCGTCGTCTCCATGCATGCAAAAGACGCTTTCAAGCATCTAAAATACATTCTTGCCGGTCTTCTTACGGCAATGTGCAAAACGCCAGCACAGTGACACTACAAATGGCCTGCTGCATAGGCAGCACTACTCTTCTCATCCCGTCCTGTAACCTATACAGGTAGCACTCCTGCAGACAACTCAATCTACTCAGGGGAGGAGGAAGATGCTTCACTTCTCGAGAGAGGAAGATATTGCAGAGAAGCGCAGATGGCGGACTGTAGTGGTGGTAGCGCCCGAGTGGGGTCATCGCGGTGGTGGAGTGGAGGGTGGAGAGGAGTGGAATCTCAGCGGCCGAGTGGGGAGAAAAAGAGACAAGGGGAAAAGCAAACCGATCTGGTCGGGATTAGGTCAACAGCCTGGACCAAAGGGGCAATACCGTCATTTCCTTTTTTTCTCTCTCTCGTAACCAGTCAAACGTGAGCAAACGGCACGATAACTGACGGAAAATGACGGCAATATCATTCAGCATAATTTCTTGTCTTCGCGGTGCTGTTTTGCAGTGCCTCATGAACAAAATGTTATTCATCTAAATACGGTTGAACATGATATTACTGGCCAATTTTTCTTTGATTTTTTAGTGGTTTGTTTGGTTCTGCTTTGGTCTTTTTCGTGATAGAGATATCTTTTTTTGTTACATCCATTGATTATTGGCGTCTAGCTGTGGCAACGAGCCAACGACTATCCTTTTTCGGAGTCTAGGGGAAGACTTGACTTGATCATACCTATATAGGTCTGAAATAGATGTTGCATTTGAATATCCTGCCACTATTTCCCAATATATACATCCAAGTTCATCGTGCACATAGCCGAAGAAGACACAAATATAATTAAAAGTTAATGATATTAGAAGCTACTGGATCCTTTCGCCGGTGATGAAAACTACCGTCGAAGCGGCCACCATCATTCACCGGACTTGGATGTGACATCGTAGCCAGTCGATGCCGTTGGAGTCGCCGCCGCCGGTTACAAGCTTGCCAGATTCATGGCAGTCGGATGCGAGTCCGGACTCGCCGCTGCCGGAAGTGTGAGGGCGATAGGAGAGGAGAGAGAATCCACGGGAGAGAATGAGAGAGGAGAGAGGGGTATGCGTTGTGTTGGCTTGGCCGTTGGATGCATATCAAGAGTGGATGCCTGCACCGTTGGAACTGTGTAGGTCCTCTGGTATTTCTCTTAATTAATCGGCTTACCAGATATTTTTTTAGATCAACTTACCAGATATTTGGGCTGAACATATGTTTATAGTTTTATTTGCCTTAAGCTCGCAGCACTTAAAGTGGCATGAAGCTAAATTTTCCTTTCGTTTCCTGTGAGAACTTAGTTCCCTTTCAGTTCACATAAATGAAATGAGCCTGACATATTGGAGCAATCTAAATATGTGAACGAAAATCCGTCCTGCAACTGTCGGGAAATCCTGCAAAAACCCATCCTACAACAATGGTTCTAGAAGATTCATTTGGGAAGAGAAAAAAATCTGCCCCCAACGTGCTGGAGACGGCCATCGTCACATCATAGACTGTTTTTTACGGATCTTGCTTGGATTGTCAGGAATTGCACGTTCGATGTTTTGCTTGAAGAGTTTTGAACTCGTTGGCACCTAAACTTCATCCCTGTAACCTATACTAAGAAGAAGGGAAAACTACGGCTATTTCGTCGTCTCCATGCATGCAAGACGCTTTCAAGCATCTAAACTACATTCTTGCCGTTCTTCTTACGGCAATGCGCAAAACGCCAGCACAGTGACACTACAAATAGGCCTGCATAGGCAGCACTACTCTTCTCATCCCGTCCTGTAACCTATACAGGTAGCACTCCTGCAGACAAGCAGTACATACGTAGCTGCGATACACATAAACATGTCGTCCAAAACCTTTTTTGTGCTGTGCGTAGTCATGGCAGCGTCTCTTCTCCTGGTCACGCAGGACGTGGTTGCTGCCAGAGAGCTGCTTGCTGATCATGGTGATGGTAACGTACATACATATACATTATTCTCTCCTTTCAAATATATATATGACATTTAGAAAGCATGCAGTCAAATTCCCTTGATTTTTATCACTAATATATATAAAAAAAAACTATTTATATTGGTCATGTAAAAATGATATCTTTAAATTTGTCATGGAAAAAATATTTTCATACTATAATAATTTATATTATTTTATGAACATATTCATATAAAAAGTAATGTCAACGTTACATGTCGAAGACCGTGTTAGTATGTAAAATATAATATATTCTTAAACAGAGAGATTACATGCATTTAAAATTAAGCACTGTCTAATTTACCGGTGATAGCATGCTTTCCTGCAATTGCAGCTGTCGGGTCGGTCCGTGTAGTTGGTGGTTACACCGGTAGTACTGGTGGTGGACATGTAACTGTCGATCCTAGTCCTGGAGGTGGAGGACAAGCGCCGCCTCATCCGTGAGCCAAGCATGCAGTTAACTGTATTGCAAGCAGTATATATATATATATATATATATATATATATATATATATATATATATATATATATATATGACAGAGAAGTGAGTGAGTATATATACTGAGTGAATAAATCAACAAATAAATGTTGTCTGGTTCATGTCTTGTTGCTCAATCTATGTGTTGTATATTGACTATATCACTATAACGAAATGAGTTTGTATCATATACTGGTTGCATGTATACTTGGCTCCACCAATATATATATACTAGAAGGAAACCACGCCATTTTATATATATACTAGAAGGAAACCGCGCCAAATGGCGCGGCTGTAGCTGCTGTACCTTCTCTGTGTGCAAGCCCAGGCGTAGCGAAATCTTATCTTGATCAATACCTTGGAAGAATGCAGTTTCAAAAACCTGTGTTGACAAAGTCTCCAGTCAGGCGTATGGAGGGGGTTACAGGGACGAATCATGAGAGGAATGCACAGGGATCAATACATCTGGGAAGTATTTAAGCATTATTTTAGAGTAAAAGAGTAGTGCAATTAAACATCCTTCATTTAGGAACCAGACATCTAAACTGGAGTGGGACTTGGCATCTGAGAATAAGCTCACAGAATGGAGATGGGTGTTGCTAATTCCCCATGGGGTAGGTAACTATATACTTTTCCAAGGTAAAAGAGTAGTCGACCAATTCGAAACAGAAATAAAAAAGGAACATAGTTGCACTAAAGGGAATCGAGGGACCATATTCTTCTCCAACCTGAGTTTTGCTCAAGTCTCTAATAAATCCAAGCACATATTTTAAGAAACTATAACCGTGGGTTGGGATTGTTTTGTGGATTCTGAACAGTTATGATAACTGAACCTAGCAAGATAGTAATTACGATATAAGAAGCGATGAATACTTGGGCATGAATTTGGAAACCTCCTATCTGTTAATAGAAGTGTTGGTCTACCCCTACACCCGATATATCATATAATTCCTTAAGTGTTTTAATGGAACATGGTATAATATTCATATTGTCCTCTAATAAAAACTACATGTCCAAAAAGGAATTCTTTTGATTCAACTATCTCTTTCTCAACTTAGCAACTCAAAGTATTAATCTTATATCTAGGATACCAAGAAATCATATCGGATGATAATATATATCAATATCCTCTAATATATATCAGTATTCTCGTTCTTTTGTCTATGCAAATCGACAATTCGTAGAAACGTGATGAGTGCAACTAAACATCTTTTGTTTAGGAACCGGCATCTAAACTGGATTGGGACCTAGCATATGAGAATCAGTCTACATAATGGAAATGAGAGGTCATACAACTCGTAGAATAGCTTGCACTTTTCAGGGAATACCGCAACTGCGATTGCAAATTGCGATGATAAATGCATGTGATGAAGGTAGGTTGGAGCAATAGAACTCTGCAAAAACACACGTGCACACTTTCATTAGATGGCTAGTCATTTTAGCCTTAAATATGTTATAACAACATGCAAAAACTAAATTCTATGAAGCTAAGGTACATTTGTTATTGTAGTAAAATTTTCCTAAAAGCCTAAAAGAATTGCACATTCTAATAGAGAAAGTACATCTCACTATATTTTGCAGATGAATATTAAACTCAGTGACTAAAATGACTTGTAAGTTCTAAACACCATATCAAAATCCTAAATGTACGTCTTTAATGGATAATATTAAACAAACATAACGATGTGTAAGCTATTGTATGTAATTGTACCGGATAGAAGATTACATGGTAACGTTTCTGTTTCCGGTTCACAAGTTATTTTCACATATTAGGGAAGTCATCCTGGTGGCGATTCCCACATCCTTTTTTATCGGCCTGCATAAGTCATTATGAAAGATAAGCTTTTCATCTAAAGATGCGACACATTTTGGCAAACTGGCAATAGCTAAAAGGACAAACAAAACACTTTTAAATGCTTAACATAGTATGGTTTTAAATCAAGCATACATAAGTACGTAAACCAAGGAATTTCCACAGGCCAAGAGGCGGGATCAATTAAAAAAACTCTGATCCGAATTGTCGAACTATAATTATGAAACTACAAATGTCACAATGTTTTTGCTTCTGAAACCACATTTGTTCATCAAGGCCGCACTTTTAACAACTGTTTGCCGAATTCATGACAGAGTGTGTATTTATCTGTTAGATTACACAACAAACAGTACATATTTTCATCACGCAAATAAAACATGTCAAGTAACAACCAAACAACGAGCAACCAGATTAATCGACCAAAGTGTCGGACATTGATTAACAAGTCTACAAATTCATCATAACCTAACAAAACATGTCACATAGCATACGAAAGATGGAAAGAGTAATCGTATATATATAGTGCTACATCTAGAGCGATATGAAAGATGTAGTCTAAGAAAGGTGCAAAGAAGATGTACATCTACCGGTCTATCCGCGTATAATAGTACCCTTGCTTCACTAACTATGAATAATGTATAGGACCATCCGCGTATAATAGTACCCCTGCTTCACTAGCGTCAATAAAGCCCTTGCGGTTGTAGCTGCCTGAGAGTTACAAACAAAGTAAAAGCGCTAAGAGATCAAAGCAATCGAAAAGAAGGAAATCAATGTGAGGAAATAATAACACCCATCGTCTAGAAAAGATTGGGGATCTTGAATACTCAATTTGATACGAATGTTCTGAAAGTCATGCGTGAGCGAATTTTTAGAAGAATAACGTTTTTATATGATCCGATGCAATTCCTAACCTCTGAAACTCCAAGGCAGCAACCTAAGACCGACCAAACAACTAACAACACGATGACAAATTAGAAACTTTTCTCTCAAGCCTATAAGGCTATAAACACTAAAAGTGACTTGATATCAACAAACCTAGTGTAGACTATATATACGCCTATAAACACAAAGCAATTACAAACCATATTTCAATTGAATCTATAAACACAAAGCAACTAAAAATCATTTCTAAGTTGAACTATTGCTTGGGATCAAGCGACTTTTATTATAAACTACAAAATCATGCAAGATGTCACTAACCACAATTTCACATTAACATATTTTTTGCACCAGTGCAGAATCGGGATGGAGGAACCAAATAAAATTACGAGTAATGTCGGAGAAAACTTTGTAAGGTTTGTCCTATGGATGATGATAATATGACAGGAGGTTATACACGGATGTCTAATAAGAGTGAGAATATTAATGAAATGTGTAAGAACACAACAACTAGCTAGTTGTAGTGAACATTTTTTCCCGAGCTCTTACAAAGATGGCAATTCTGATTTCGTCTTCATCAATTGGTTGTATATTGTGGGCGTGAAATCTTGTTGCATATCCACCTTACATATGAAGACTGAATTGTAATCACCGAAAATGAAGTGGAAATAATTTTTCACAAACAATATTCGCTATAAAGAACTATACAACGATCAACGGTCATTGAAGCATCCGAGATGCCTAAACATACTGCATAATAAGCGTACCACGACCTTTTTTTCGTCCGATAATATCACAAAATTACACGCATGATAAACACCTATCGAAGAACGATCAAAAGGACATGCAAACCAACCCTATCTATATGTCAATGTTATGTAAGACGATTATCATGGAGCGAACAACGCATTTCATGTAATGATGGCATGGTGAGCAATAAAAGGAGAAGTAGCAATAGTGTCTATAACCTCCAACGTTTTCACAAGCGGTAGTCACTATAAAGAAATATATACAACGTTCATTCAAGAGATAATCAAAGCATCGAGATGGCTAAACATCTTGCATAATAAGCGGCATCCCAACCTTTTTCGTATGCACGAAAAGCTTACACAGGGAGAGAGGTGTACAAGGAATTGTTGAGCATACAGTGGTTCCAGGCAACATCAGCATAGCAGACTTCACAGCCTGCGATCCTCTAAGAAAGAGTTCGATTTTGTACATCCTTGGCAACCAATCAGAGTAGTAAGTATGCACAAGAAGAAGCAGTTATGCACAAGAAGCAGCAGTTTGAACAAAACTAACAGGCTAACCTACGAAAGCAAACAACGAGGAGTAAAAGGGGGGTGGGGGATGGTAGTGTCACAGCCCCAACTAATTAAATTGGATTAATATGTATTTCACTAACCTGCATTATCAAATTCAAATCATTTCATAATATATTGTACTTGGAAAATCTAATTTGAGGTAAACATACACATCAAAATTCAATTTTTAATTCAAATCAGTGATAAAAAGTTGTGATCATCATCTTAAATCAATTTATTTAAATACTACACTAATTATCATGAATTAATATAATTTTTCCAAAATTTTTGGGACTAGTTTGAACCTCATTAAAATTCAAACAACATTTATAGACATACAACATGTTTGAATTTAAAAATCACAAACTATATTATGAACAGTAGGGTTTTATAATTTTTATGGGAACTATATCATCCCAGGAACCCCCACAAATTATTTGAGAATTTTATGAAATTTATTTCTATTTATAAAGCTCTGGTCAAAGTAGTAACTCTAATTTAATTCTCAGTCAAAACACTAAACCAAACCGGCCGATACTGTTCCTCGGGCTCGAGTCTAACTCAGTGAAGTGACTCGGTCGAGTCCACTAAGTGCACCGCACGTGAGCCGCCGGATGAAAGATCAACGGCCCAGAATTCATACCGCTTCACCAACCGAACCACTTAACTCTTTTGAACCTCAGCCCTTGGATCTAGATCTAGCGGTCAACGGTGGGCCACATTTCCAACCCGCGCGCAAACGAGGAGACGCTGACCGGTGGGGCCGTGTTGTCAGATCCGTCGTCTACCTCTCGTCGCGTCGCTCAGTATCCAATGCCACGCGCGCCGCGCGCGTCGTCCCGGCCGTTGCGACTCCGTCACCCCCGTTAGCCACCGCCGCATGCAACCACTCCTGGAGCTCCTCCTCTTCACGCCGTCTTCAGTGCCGTCATCGCCCGGGCATAACACCCCCTCGGTGCCCTGTTCTTCCTCACTTCTCCTCTTTTTCGGCAGAGGAGGAGGAAGCTCTTCCGTGCGCATCTCTCGGGTAAGCTTCCTCCGGGTGATCCCACACTTCTCTACAATCCATACCGTGTCCATTTTCGCTTATGAGAACTCCTACCTTTGCTTGTAGCTTCTGGTTCACCTTCATGCTCTAGCTCGTGTCCAGGGCGCGCTCCGGTGGACATCACCTTGTGTTCTTCACCTCCGGTGAGTTTCGACCTCTCTTTTGCGCGTCACCTTGTATGCCTTAGTTTACTGATCAAAACCCCTCACTTGGTTTCGGCAATGCACGACAGGATCCAGTTAATTTGAAGGTGTTCCTCTTGTCGGCCCAAGGACAACCTTTTCGTCTCCCACTTAGGTCCGGTAAGCTATTGTCAAATTCCTCGCTTCTATAGCTTCCTCCTATGATCTTTAAGTCATCTTGATCATTCTTTTCTCGGGGTTTTGCTCAGGGAATCCTCTCCTCGTGAAACCGAGTTGCCGCCACCTTCTTCTCCGGCGCCGTCACTACTCGACCATCTCCAAGCTTCCCAAGCTTCTCACGACTCGGTGACCTCCCAAACCTTTAGGTAGCATAAGCAACCACCGGGTTGTCTTGAGAAGCTTCGGTCGAGCTACTTGCACTTTGCCGTTTGAACGCGCCGCAACTCCGGCTAGCCGCGTTCGGGCGGCTCGGTCGTCGGGACTACTCCGTTAGGAGCGCCTTGCTATTCTACATGCGCCCATGCCCTTGGTTAGCGCCGTGGCGAATCGCGGTGGAGCAGCGGGACGAAAGTCCCGTTGTCGTGCGCCGACAACACTTGTAGCCAATGATTAGGAATAAATGATAATCATTAGCATTTAATCCTGTCTTAGCGGCGCTAATGTCTCACTTACATGCGGGCGCCACGCACGAAAGCGAAGCGTTTTGGTTAAAACCACGATGGTGACATGTGGACCCTAAGACCTAAACACGTGCTTAGAAACAAATTGTGCGGAGTTAATACGGACCGTCGGATGCGAAAAGGCGGCTGGATTTGTGAGACATTCGGACCGTCCTATTGCACCGGTCGTGGACCGTTGGATCTTGATCCAGCGGTTCTATCGTCGCCTAGGAAGCACACGTGCGCGCGCCTCATGATGGGCAGCGGACGAAGCGGGCCGGCTGTCGATGACCGCGCTAGCAGCGCACTCGGTGAGAAAAGTAGCTAATGTTTGTAAAATCAGAAACCCTTTTCTTACACCTTGAAAAATATGTATAACTTCTAAAATGCATAACTAAATCATTTCAACTTCAAATTGGTGAACCCACTTACGAAATTTACATTCTTAATGTACTTCCTATCAAAATTAGTTCCATACGTGTCTCTGTAGGAGAGGGCTTTAATAGGAAATTTGTTCATTAAAATCATTATCTCTACAATAGGAGAATGGACTGAAATCTTTAAAAATACATAAGTGAGTATTGGTGTAATACTCCGGAAGTGTGAGAAGTCAAGAATCGGGTTAATTAAATTTAATCGGTAGACAATTATTTAATCGGGGAGGAGTTTAATTTCAGAATTCAGCAAAGACAAGAAAAGAGAGGGGTTTTTCTGTGTTTTCTCACCTACTTGGGCCTGGGCCTTGGCCCATCTGGCCCTGTAGTGGCCGGCCAAAGGGGGGGGAGGAGCCACCTCCCCAAACCCTAGCCGCCCCTCCCCTTTTCTCTCCTCCCACTTGCAGCCGCCCCCTCCTCCTCTCCCTTGGCCGACTCCTCTCCTCCCCCTTGCACCTCCCCTCTCCCAAGGTGCTGTCCCCCTGCACCTCCCCTATCCCAAGGTGCTGCCCCTTGCGCAAGGAAGAAGAAAGAGAGGGAGAAAAGAAGGAGAAGAAGGAGAAGAAGAAGAAGAAGAAGAAGAAGAAGAAGAGTTTGTGTGGGGTTTGGTTCAGCGAATTCTAGCGGTTCTATAAGGGTAATGAGATGCCCTCCCCGCTGTTTAATCCTTATTAGATGCGAAACCGATTAGAATTGATGGTTAATTGTTGGGCTGCAGAAGATGCAATTCTGTCCAGAACCTTGCGTGGGTTTTTTCGTGTATTTAGAAGCTGAATTTTAAGTTTCCATCTCCTAGAGATATGTGGGTTATGTCGTTATCTTTCAGTAGCCGCGAAGATCACTCGATTCCGAGGTCTGAGTCAAAAGTTATGATCGATTTAGTATCTGCTGCCAGAAATCTTACGAGAATAATCTGTCTGGTTATTTCCTAAAATTTGAAAGGGAATTTGGTAGAATCTGAAAGTTCGCCCAACTAGGTTATTGTAGGTAATTCGATAACCTTTTCAGATTGATAAAGAACGATCAATTCGGAGTTACCTAGTAAAAGTTATGGTTATTTTAGTTTTGCTGTTCGTTTGTGTAGACAGTTTCTGTACTGAAAGTTCAGACAATGGTTAGCCTAATTGTTTGGCCGAATTGGATTATCGTGTCAACTAGAGTATTGTAGATTAGTCAGTTAAGAATCTACAGAAATTGGGTTTACCTCTTTTTGACTTCCAGATCATGAGTATTGTCATTTACCGTGCTGCTATCCGAATCAGATTATGGCGGGAAGCGTTGTTTTCGATTTCAGCTTTGTAAACTCGTTTTGAGTCGTCAAGTAAGCGTTGTAGAATGCCGATTAGTAGCGCTGGGTATATTATGACCTTATTGAAATTATTTTACTTGTTTAGGAGGTGAAGCCTCAGGTTTAGGAGTATCACCTTGGCGGCTAACGCGTCACATCGTGGAAGGCAAGTACATTGCTAACCCTAATGCTTGTGATGGATGAATGCTTATATGATCATGCAAGTAAATACAGTGGTTGAGCTACGGTTTAACTTGTTATTCTTACTACTTGCAATATACATGTTTTTTCATAACTTGAAGTTATATGCGATGGTTGCATGTTTTAAGGATGAGTCGTGGTAGCAAATTAATATTCATTTTGCCATGCGTTGGAAGAGTTGTTGGTAGTCATGTGGTAATTTGCTTAATGAGCCAAATGCGGAATATGAAAATAAACTCAAGGTGGACATATTAATAATTCTTTGTGGTTATATTCATGATGATCATGTTGTGGTCTATGTGGTAGAGTTCCTTTAGATCGATTGATTTTGATCTTGGCGAATCGGGTGTGGGTTATGTGGTAATGATCTTATGACACAATGATATTGTGCTTAATGAGACACATGTGGATTATGAGAAAAATATTCATGGTGAGTATGTTGTTGACCTTCGTGGTTAAATTCTTGTGGTTTATGATTATCATATCATTCATGACATATCATGACATTTGCATTGTGGATGTCGCGCTTATAGCGTGCGACAGTCTGCAGTACAACATCGTGCATTGCCGTAGTACGATGCATACCTTTACCTTGTTGGGTAAAGGTGCAGTGGAGCATAGCATACATATGCATTACATTGTGGAAATATCATTTGCATACTTGTGCAAGATATTGAGGTGAAGTTTTTTGCAAACAAGCGCAACTTCATAGTTGCAATGTGAAAATTGACTCATGAGAGTCTCTTGTGGTATGAGTATTGTGGTTGTGGTTGTGGCATGAGATTCTTCTCTCTTGTGGTAATTGTGGATAGCAGTTGTGGATGCGAGAAATAGTAAAGTTATGAGGTAAAACACGCTAATACTTTATTGTCATTGGTAGTGGTAGTGGTGATTAACATGGAGCAGTTGATCAAGATTCAATTGTTAATATTTTACTACCTTTGGTAGTAAATATGGTTGAGCTATAATTGTGATCATTATGGGAATTGGATATTGATGCTTAATATCTTTGTAGCTAAATTAGCTTGTAAATGAATGTGGATTCACATTATGGATGTGGACTTATGGATACTTTAATGATGTTGTAATTTTGTTTGTAGTCCGAATAGCACATTAAGCAGTGTGCTTGTTGAGATTTTTATCTCACCCTTGTTTTCCCCCCTACAGGTGATTGTTGAGCATTCATGGGATGGGTAGAGCGGCACCACAATAATGCACTTGGTTCATCAACTCATGTTGTAATAAAGTCGATGAAATGCTAGCTAAATGCTTAACTATTTGTGGATGTTTATGTTATTTAATAAGGATGGACTCGTGAACCATTCTTTGATTAATCTGCTAGAGGTTGTTTAATTATTGAACTTGTTACCGTTATCTTTATTCCCTTAGTTGTTTATGCTTCCGCTTAATGCTTCTTGTCTAGAGATGTTGCGAATTAATTTATCTTGAAATTATTGGCTAGTTGTAAGTGGTTTAGTAGCATTCGGGTAATGTGGATCTGAGGTGTTACTGATTGGTATCGAGCGGGCTTTAGGTGCGTGGTAATTAAAAATATTAAATTGACACCTTTGGTGCATAGTATGATGGGATGGGACAAGCATTGCATTCATGCTTTGACATGTTATATTGATGATTCATGCTTGGAGATAATCTTGTATGTTTATGATTTGTTTATATGACTGCTTTGAGTGAGGATAGTCAATGATAAGAGGTAGGGATTGCAGTTGTTGCCTTGGGCATTGCCAGTTTATACCCCGTTCGTGGTATGGGGATATTGATGTAGTTACCTCGGGTAACTTAGTTGCGGATGTCATGGGTAAGTTTCTTAGAAAAGTGTTATCCTCCTTGAATTGATGTTGGCCGATTCTTGGCCTATTGCAGTTAATGTTTTTCTCTCGGGTTAGCTGTTTATTGCAGTTGTTGGTTGTCATTAGGCCTCTAATTGTTCTTGAGGCCAAGTATTGTTTCTTTCGGATTGATGGGTTGTTTGACTGCTCGTGAGCAGTGCTTTTGGAGAGACTGGTATTTTCCGTGTTGTTCCATCTTTCTTCTTTGAAAACATGACTCTTGTATTCGTTTGATTTTTTTTAGAGAATCAAAGCTTTATGTGGGAAGTTCATTAACTTGTGGAAGCATTGGCTCTATGCATTTCTTACGAGTTATTTAGACTTTTGAAGTTTGATTTCTCTCTAGAAGGAGTGTTAAAACCCCTTTACGAAGTTTTGTTGTGTTTAAGTAGTAGGTGGAAATTATGTAAATAATTGATAGATTGTGAATTATCAAGTTGAAAAGTTAGTGTGGTACATCATTAAGTTCTACTAACATCTTTAGAAGTGAAGTTGATTAATATGATGTTGTCTGTTGTAGTTTCTTGAAGATTTGAGGCTAAGAATTTAGCGATACATGTGTAGGACTCATGCATTTATCAAGGAATATGAAAAACAATTGTTTTGATTATTGTAGTTGTCTAATTTTCCCAACTTGTTGGATAGATTGGATTGATTGATCTTAAGTAATTAATCGACCATTCGGGATGGTCAAGTAAGGAGGTGTTGGAATATTGCCTTAATAAGATTAACCTTTAATATGTTCTCTCTTTACATACTTGATGAGCATGTACAACTATTAAATTTATGTAACTTTTACCATGCTAAATTGTTGAAACATGTATCTGAGAAATGGATGAAGGTTGATGTATTGACTTGTGGAATCTTGTCTTATAAAGTGGTATTATTGATGTTTAAAGTTATTTTATTTTAATATCTTAACATAAGGTGGAGTATTGAATCATGCTCTTTATTGTCTTTGTGATTGCAAATTAGAGATAGAATCATTAATGCTATCTTGATGAAAAATTAATAATCAATTATTGACAGAATGGCTAGAGTGTAATTACCTTTTGCTAAACTAGAGTTGAGCATCGATCTGAGATAAATGTATGAAATCTAATAAGAGATTCATACTAGCATGTTTTGTGAGGTTGTTATGTTCTAATATCATCTTGTTAAAGAGTTTGTTTAATATGATGGCTTATGCACTAGGTTTAACTAGATTAAGTAGTTGGAATCTTATTTGGATAATAAGAACATGATGAAGTGATTTATGGTGTTCCTTTTGGAAAAAATATGAAGGAGTGAGATGATATGATGATTTTTTTTCTTTTTTTGCAAAGAATGTTTTATCTTGTTGTGAATACAATCGATAGCATGTAGTTGTGATTATTGTGTTGAATGTTTTTAAAAATATATATATAAAGGAATTTGTTAATTCCATAATACTAATTGCATTGAAGGGTGTGAGATTTACTGTTGGAATCTTTTGGACCGTATGACTTGTGTCATAGTCGAGGTTGCCCGAGTAAAGCGGCGTGTTGATTGATCTTTTGGTTTTATTTGAATCTTGTGTTGTGGTCTTCAAGCATCCTTTGTTGGAAATGGCGGGATGTTGTAATCAAAGAAAATTGCTTATTATTGAAAGGAAAAGTTGTACTAGAAGTATTTGAGAGTACAGATGATCTTATCTTGTGTTTTCCAACCTCATTGCTATTTGTTATTCTTTTGGCTATTGTGATGATAACCATTTTATGTATGCTGAAATTTATTTCTTCTTACCTCTTCTTCTAAGAACATGGTAATTGTTGTGGGTTGCATGAAGCCTTTTGTTGCGTGATGACGACTTAATAGTGGTAGTCTAGTGTTGTTTTGTGGGGCAGTAGAGTCTATCTACAATGGTGTAGATGATGTAATCAATTGAGCTAATTGTTGAGTTGGCCAACTTGAGATAAATGAGTTGGTGTGTTGGGCAATGATTTGAAAATCCTTGGTTCAAGGAAGTTAAATTATTAAAAGAAATGAATTGGGAAATTATTGTTATGTCAAGTAGTGAGTTGCTCTCTTGATTCTTGTTTATCTTTGTGTGTTCATGGCGAGTCCATTTGCAAATTGAGTTGACTTATGTTGAGGCGTAATCTTTTCCGATTAGGAAAAGAAATTGATTGTTTTAGTGCATCGAGTGATTTTCACTCTTAGCTTATGTGGTGTGGTTCTCCAATTGTCTACTTGACGATTAGAAATATTTTGTGGTGAATCCTTTGATTTGGATCGTGGTCCTTTGAAGGAAAACTAGTTGCTAGTGTGATGCTTGATAATCCTTTTCTCTTACATTAATGGGTTATATTTGTAAATTATATCGTTGTGCTTCTAGTAGAATGATGTGAGTGGAAGTTGTGATCAAATTCTTTAAAAAGGGGTATGTCGTGTTATCACGAGTATATTTAATAAGAGAAAAGTGTTTTAAGAAAGAGGATGGTTTTAGAAAGTGGTCTTAATAGTTATTGCGGAAATTTTGCCAAGATGTCGAGAACATTTGGTGCTCGAGCCGACAAAAGAGTTATGCGGATGTTCGCGCCGAGAGTTGGAGTTTGCGGTGGGTAGCCTTGTGCTCCTTGGTGTCTCCAACTAAGGGTATTGTTCGTTTGGTACCAGAAGCTTAGCGGTACATCGGTTTTTTGGTGGTTGCTCGGGTGGGTAGTTTGGCTTATCGTTTGGGTTGCCAAACTCATTGAGTGGTGTGCACAATGTTTTCCTTGTGTCTATCTTTGAGAAATACTTGCGGGATCAGAACACAAGATTGACACAGAGCAGGACACGATGGAGCGAGGATCTCACCGTGTGGAAGTCGGCCGATTCGTATCTTGGATCGTCGGGCGAGTCTTGAGAATAAGACCATCAAGTATGTGAAGGTCCTTTGGGCGAATCGATCGAGAGAGAAGCTACGTGGGAGTTGGAGGATCTTTGCGAAAGAAGTACCCCGAGCTCTTGAGGTGGTGAGTACTCTAGTTTGGGTTGCTTTTTGCTTGTTGTTCTTCTCTTTGTGGTGCAGTAGAGTAGGATTAGAGGCGAATCCTTTTAAGGTGGGAAGAGTGTAATACTCGGAAGTGTGAGAAGTCAAGAATCGGGTTAATTAAATTTAATCGGTAGACAATTATTTAATCGGGAAGAGTTTAATTTCAGAATTCAGCAAAGACAAAGAAAGAGAGGGGTTTTCTGTGTTTTCTCACCTACTTGGGCTGGGCCTTGGCCCATCTGGCCTGTAGTGGCCGACCAAAGGGGAGGAGCCACCTCCCCAAACCCTAGCCGCCCCCCCTTTCTCTCCTCCCACTTGCGGTCGCCCCTCCTCCTCTCCTTGGCGACTCCTCTCCTCCCCTTGCACCTCCCCTCTCCCAAGGTGCTGTCCCCCTGCACCTCCCCTATCCCAAGGTGCTGCCCCTTGCGCAAGGAAGAAGAAAGAGAGGGAGAAAAGAAGGAGAAGAAGGAGAAGAAGGAGAAGAAGAAGAAGAAGAAGAGTTTGTGTGGGGTTTGGTTCAGCGAATTCTAGCGGTTCTACAAGGGTAACGAGATGCCCTCCCCGCTGTTTAATCCTTATTAGATGCGAAACCGATTAGAATTGATGGTTAATTGTTGGGCTGCAGAAGATGCAATTCTGTCCAGAACCTTGCGTGGGTTTTTCGTGTATTTAGAAGCTGAATTTTAAGTTTCCATCTCCTAGAGATATGTGGGTTATGTCGTTATCTTTCAGTAGCCGCGAAGATCACTCGATTCCGAGGTCTGAGTCAAAAGTTATGATCGATTTAGTATCTGCTGCCAGAAATCTGACGAGAATAATCTGTCTGGTTATTTCCTAAAATTTGAAAGGAATTTGGTAGAATCTGAAAGTTAAGCCCAACTAGGTTATTGTAGGTAATTCGATAACCTTTTCAGATTGATAAAGAACGATCAATTCAGGTTACCTAGTAAAAGTTATGGTTATTTTAGTTTTGCTGTTCGTTTGTGTAGACAGTTTCTGTACTGAAAGTTCAGACAATGGTTAGCCTAATTGTTTGGCCGAATTGGATTATCGTGTCAACTAGAGTATTGTAGATTAGTCAGTTAAGAATCTACAGAAATTGGGTTTACCTCTTTTTGACTTCCAGATCATGAGTATTGTCATTTACCGTGCTGCTGTCCAGAATCAGATTATGGCAGGAAGCGTTGTTTTCGATTTCAGCTTTGTAAACTCGTTTTGAGTCGTCAAGTAAGCATTGTAGAATGCCGATTAGTAGCGCTGGGTATATTATGTCCTTATTGAAATTATTTTACTTGTTTAGGAGGTGAAGCCTCAGGTTTAGGAGTATCACCTTGGCCGCTAACGTCACATCGTGGAAGGCAAGTACATTGCTAACCCTAATGCTTGTGATGGATGAATGCTTATATGATCATGCAAGTAAATACTGATGGTTGAGCTACGGTTTAACTTGTTATTCTTACTACTTGCAATATACATGTTTTTCATAACTTGAAGTTATATCGATGGTTGCATGTTTTAAGGATGAGGTCGTGGTAGCAAATTAATATTCATTTTTGCCATGCGTTGGAAGAGTTGTTGGTAGTCATGTGGTAATTTGCTTAATGAGCCAAATGCGGAATATGAAAATAAACTCAAGGTGGACATATTAATAATTCTTTGTGGTTATATTCATGATGATCATGTTGTGGTCTATGTGGTAGAGTTCCCTTTAGATCGATTGATTTTGATCTTGGCGAATCGGGTGTGGGTTATGTGGTAATGATCTTATGACACAATGATATTGTGCTTAATGAGACACATGTGGATTATGAGAAAAATATTCATGGTGAGTATGTTGTTGACCTTCGTGGTTAAATTCTTGTGGTTTATGATTATCATATCATTCATGACATATCATGACATTTGCATTGTGGATGTCGCGCTTATAGCGCGATCAAGTGCGGTACAACATCGTGCATTGCCGTAGCACGATGCATAACTTTACCTTGTTGGGTAAAGGTGTAGTGGAGCATAGCATACATATGCATTACATTGTGGAAAGATCATTTGCATACTTGTGCAAGATATTGAGGTGAAGTTATTTTTGCAAACAAGCGCAACTTCATAGTTGCAATGTGAAAATTGACTCATGAGAGTCTCTTGTGGTATGAGTATTGTGGTTGTGGTTGTGGCATGAGATTCTTCTCTCTTGTGGTAATTGTGGATAGCGATTGTGGATGCGAGAAATAGTAAAGTTATGAGGTAAAACACGCTAATACTTTATTGTCATTGGTAGTGGTAGTGGTGATTAACATGGAGCGATTGATCAAGATTCAATTGTTAATATTTTACTACCTTTGGTAGTAAATATGGTTGAGCTATAATTGTAATCATTATGGGAATTGGATATTGATGCTTAATATCTTTGTAGCTAAATTAGCTTGTAAATGAATGTGGATTCACATTATGGATGTGGACTTATGGATACTTTAATGATGTCGTAATTTTGTTTGTAGTCGAATAGCACATTAAGCAGTGTGCTTGTTGAGATTTTTTATCTCACCCTTGTTTTCCCCCCTACAGGTGATTGTTGAGCATTCATGGGATGGGTAGAGCGGCACCACAATAATGCACTTGGTTCATCAACTCATGTTGTAATAAAGTCGATGAAATGCTAGCTAAATGCTTAACTATTTGTGGATGTTTATGTTATTTAATAAGGATGGACTCGTGAACCATTCTTTGATTAATCTGCTAGAGGTTGTTTAATTATTGAACTTGTTACCGTTATCTTTATTCCCTTAGTTGTTTATGCTTCCGCTTAATGCTTCTTGTCTAGAGATGTTGCCGAATTAATTTATCTTGAAATTATTGGCTAGCTGTAGAGTGGTTTAGTAGCATTCCAGGGTAATGTGGATCCTGGGGTGTTACAATTGGAAACTCCAAAAATAGTGAGACCACTTTTGATAATTTTCATTTTCAGTGAACTTAATTCTAAAAATGGTCTCCACCTTACCTCTATCACAGAAACTATTATTGGGAGAATATACTCCTTAACTCCATTATTTTTATACTATAAAAGGCTGATAACTTTGAAAATCAATAACTAAATCATAAAAACTCCAAAAAGGACAAACTCAACTGTTCTTCACTTATAGCAATATTGCCCATTTATCTATGCGATCCACGTACTCGCCACTGTTCTACAAAAATTCACTTCATAATTAAATTGCATAATGACGGTTTATTGAAATCTGAAATTCAAACCATTATAACTTTCACATGCTAAATCAAAATGAAATAATTCTTTCACCAAAAATCATTTAAAATCATGATCTAACTACTGTAGAAAAATCATGCATTTTTGAGCATTTTGGTTTTGTGTTGTTTTCTCGGTATTTATTTGATGTTATAATTATATAGATCCCGAGCATATTGATATCGACACTTACGCTACCGAGAGTGAGCAGCTCCTGTACCAGCAAGGCAAGCATCATTTGAACTTTCTTTTGCATCATATTTGATCCCAGTTTTGGTTAAGATAGTGCAATGATAATTGCCTGCATGCTATTTTGATTATGTCAATATTTTTGTGATGTGTAGTTTAGTTATGTCCTATGCTTGAGGTTAATCTTGAATTATGCCAACTCCTATATGCTTAAGATAGGATGTGTGAACTATGGGTGATAGAATTGCTTAGTCATGCAAGTCTAGACACGGTAGTTTGATCGTCGGGAATAACCTGATGGTTTTGGGATACACACAACTCTTACTTATTGTTTTTACTTCAGATCTTTGTAGCTGTTTTATGAGTAAAACTTTGTCATTTTAAAGAGATTTGGTCGGACAAGTGTTGGTTAGTGATGGTGTCTTTGTGCACGAGAATTGGGTATGTGGAAGGACTTGTCGGACAATTGAGGACCGAACTTTGTAACGTCGTTAATTCAAGTACACTCGTCTTTGCCACACGCGGGTTGGGAGCCGTATGGTTAAATAGGGGAGGGTTTTATTGTGTTAAGTCCTTGGTGGTGTAAGGGACATAGCGGCCGTGAAATCCTATGTTCTTTGAGGGCCGATGTAATCCTTTATAGTGTGCAAGGAGCACCAATTCTTTTGTTTTGATTGCATCGGTATTTCCAATATAACTTGTGAGCCCCTAGCAAGTGCTATCAGAGCGCTTGTACTAGGCAAGGAACCATCTCACAGGGGACTTAGCCCAATAGGGGTCTTCTTTGAAAATGAGTGTATCTTGATTTACCCGGCCGACATACCATAGGAAGTGTGCTATTTCAGAGGCCTCACGGAGGCTTACGGGCTAATCAAGTCGTGTGGGTAAAGTAGTACACCCCTGCAGGGTATCAATCTATTCGAATAGCCGTGTCCACGGTTATGGACAACCGCTTGAGTTCGGGAGTTACTATTGTTAGACTTTTAATTAAAATTGTGGTTAAACTTGGTATTCGTCATGAACGGGTTGTTCATGTGTTTAGTACATCAAAGTGGGCTGCCACTTTGGTCTTTGTATTTCAATTGTTTATTACTGAAATGCTTTACTACATGTTTTACTTCTACTTCAAATCTGATTTTAAATGGGCACATGAAAAACTAGTATGTGTAGGATGTTAATTGTTGCGTCTCTTTCGCAAAACTAAACCAATATGAGCCATCCTTTGAACGACCCTTATGCATAACTATTTCTATTTGTGTAAGACTTGCGAGTACACTTGTACTCATCCAGACGTTCTTGGCCTTTTCAGTGAGGAAGGTTATGATTATGATGATCTCGCTAGTGTTGACTTGGCGACACTAATGAGTAGTGTGCTACCATTTAACTCGATCGGTTCTTTGATGGGTGATGGGCATACCACCGCTGGTCTTTTGCTTTATCTATTTAATTCCGCTGCTACTTGATACTATGTTTTAAATTTGGCCGGTCGGCCGTTTGTAATAAACTGAAGACCTTAACTATTATGCAGTATGTCTTTTATTCCTTGTTGTATGCGTTGTATGGATGTAATCAACGTTGGATGAGGGTATGAGTATATTGGTCATTGATCTTGGGAGCCAATATAACTCACCAAGGGTAGTGCTTCGAATCGAGGGAGAATCGACAATCATGTAACGCTCGCAAGGGAGCAGCGCGCATGATTGTTGAGGCTCGGTATTCGGCTAAGCCTCTCACTTGGATAGAGTTAAATTGGAATTCATTTAGGAGACCGTAATTATGTCCCTAAGACCTTGTCTAATCTCGGTCTTATGGAGATAATTACAGAAGTCCCCACATGACGTTAGTATCGAGCCATCGATGTAGGTTAGAGGTAGCATCGGCGTTAGAGTTAGTAAGCTTTCTAGAGTCAAAATATTTTGAAATTATCAAATTACTTTCAAAGTTTAAGTTAAGAATATCTTTTATTCCTTATCCATCTTAGTATCTTTTCTCTCCGATCTGTTTTGGTTTATGAAACTAACTTACCTTGCCTTCTTGCCTTTAGATGAACCCTCGCACCTTGTCAGGAAACTCAGTGAAGGGTGGATGGATACCAGCGTTGCTCACGAGACATGATGTGGAGGGCGAACTTCACATATCAGCCCACTTATTCCATCTACGCGTGATCGAGGACTCGGGATGGAGGAATTTATGGCGATAATAGACATCGTTGCGGACAAGTCACGGGAGCATACCTTATCGCTTCGCGCGTGGTACTACGAGGCCATGGCGTTACAAGAAGTGGCTTTGGTGGCCATGAGTCGTCTTCGCACGACGACGCGAGTTAGCCCAACCCCATACGATCACTTTTCCGTCGCGCGCACGCGCTAGGGACGTGAACTCGTTTGCTAGGATCGATTCGGAGAGGACCCCAAGTCGAGCGATTGGCGAGATTGGTTCACATAATGGACCAAATGCATGTTGTATGATGCATGAGTTATGGGAGACGCGTCGTCGTCTCATTATAGCTCAGAGCATTCTGACTCATGCATGACATGAGGCTCATTCGTCGGATGTGTTGTATGGCGCTAATGAGGTTTCACCATACATTTCTGCGCCGCCGGACTATCGTCTCTCTGAAGTAGGAGGCCATATCATCGGCGTAGGATCCCCCTTACGCCTCACCAACCCGGGAGACCCAGAAGATACAGGATCCCCTGGATACCACCTGCTCGATGACTTTCCGGTGAACTTTGACCGGAATAATATCTAGGCTGTTAAGGCAGGGAGCTCTATGTTTGAGCGTGTATCCTTAAGATTATGTAATAGGGTAGTAGATGTCGAACCATTATGTTTCATTTGCAAAAACTACTATTTCAGTTGTAATCTTAAGCCTGCGGGCGCTTATGTACGGTGTTATATCGATTCGATTTTATGTTGATTAATGTTCGGTGTTCCATTTGATGTTACAATTTTCTTGCTTTTTGATATTGATTGTGCATGTACAGCCAAGTAATGGCTTTTGTCTTAATTTACTAATCATCCTTGTCCAATACAGGATGACAGGACCGAATACGCGATCAGGAGCCTGCGCGTGAGGCTCCCATCCCCTCTAGGGCACCACGTCTAGCACCTCGGCGATTTCTACGATCGGGGCGGTCATCCCGGCCGTGCGGGCATGGCGAGCCCTCTCGCAGACCATCCCGCGGGGTGGACCGCCGAGAGGTGCTCCTCCGCCGCCATCCATGGTCGAGTTTATGATGATGATTGGCGCAGCCGGATGGACCAGACCGGATGCTTGAGGCGATCGTGCGCAACACCGCTCCAGCTCCGTTCGGCGGGAGGGCTGCCCGCACCGGCGTCGGAGGCCTCGGCGAGTTCAGCGGACCAACCTCCGACATTTGCGGCGGCAAGGACCCGATGGAGGCAGAAGGGTGTTGCACCACATTGAGAAGAAGGCGAACATTGCGCGATGTGTACCGGAGTTGAGAGAGTCTTGTTTGCCGGCTATCGGTTGGCGGTGCGAGCGCATGGTGGGATAGTTATTCCGCCATGCAACGGCGCTGGTCACGCCCCGACTTGGGACGAATTCGAGGCAGCGTTAGGAGGCCCATATACCAGAGGGAGTGCTGCTTATCAAGCAGCAGCAGTTCCTTGCCTTGAGACAAGGGCGGAGGACCGTCACTGAGTACCTGCATGACTTCAACTACTTGGCCAGGTATGCTCCGGACGGCGTCTCGACGACGCTCGTCGCCGAGCGAGTTCTTCCATGGGCTATCAGAAGAGTTGCGGCTTGTTTTAGCTGCACATGATTTCAGGAGTTTCCAGCATCTGGTCAACAAGGCGATCGTGGTGGAGCATGAGAGCATGATGGTGGATGAGTTGAGGAAGAGGAGGAAGGCTTTTCAGACGGCAGTGGCGAGTGGCGATTTTCGAGCCACGCCAGACTACCTCAGCACCTCGTGCCCGGCAGCACCATCGAGGTCTCTGTGGCACCTCCACGACCTTCTCCACCGGCGATTCAGCGGCCCGGGGCGAGACCTGATGGCGGGGCATACAAGCCCGGCGTCATCTGTTTCCACTGTGGCCGTCAGGGCCACTATGCTTCGTAGTGCCTCGCCAAGCAGCGAGGGATGCCCCGGACGTACTCTGCTCCAGCGACACCGGCCCGGCTCGGCGAGGCCACCGCAACCACCACAGAGAGCAGCACCTACTCCACCCGGCATGCACGTGGTCGCGTCAACCACGTCTCGGCAGAGGAGGCGCACCACGACCGGCGTCGTGCTAGGTCTGCCGCTTGTTAATTCATGTCCTGCGCCGGTTCTATTCGATTACGGAGCATCTCATTCTTTATTAAAAGCAGTATGCTGAAATTAACCAATTCAAGATACATACACTACACCCACCTTATCATATTCAGTCCCCAGGGTCGGTTTTCTATGCCGATCAAGTCTGCAGGGACGTAAAAATTGAAATACAAAATGTTAACTTTTCAACAAACTTAATAGTGATAAGTTCAGTGGGCATCGATGCTATCCTAGGGATGGATTGGTTATCTAGGAATCAGGGGAAGATTGATTGTGCCCAGCGGTCTATTTCGGTGACTAGCGAGGACGGCATCCAAGTAGTCTTTGCACCTTTAGTGGGTAGTTCTCACCTTTATGCTTTAGAGGTGAGTACCTCCCTCAAGATAGAGGAGGTTCCAATAGTGAGTGAGTATCCTGATGTGTTCCCTGAAGAACTTCCAGGCATGCCCCCTGACCGAGAGGTAGAGTTTGTCATTGAGCTTGCACTGCACGCGCCCATCTCAAAAAGGTCAGATCGGATGCCGCCCAATGAGCTAGCTGAATTGAAAGAACAACAGGAGTTGCAAGACAAAGGTTTCATCGAGGCCTAGCTCCTCGCCTTGGGGATGCCGGCTCTCTTTGTCAAGAAGAAAGACAAGAGTCTACGGATGTGTGTTGACTCTGTCCGTTGAATGAGGTCACCATCAAGAACAAGTATCCAGCTCCGTGGATCGATGACCTATTTGACCAGCTTAGTGGAGCTGGTGTTCTCCAAAATTGACTTGAGGTTAGGTTACCATCAGATTAAAGTTAGAACCGAGGATATTCAAGACCGCCTTCTCACGTTACGGTTTGTGCGAGTACACAGTCATGTCCTTTGGTTTGACCAATGCTGACTTATTTTATGAACCTCATGAATTCGGTGTTCATGGAATACTTGGATCAGTTTGTAGTGGTTTTCATTGATGGTATCCTTATCTACTCTAAGTCGGATCTTGAGCACGAGCAGCACTTGAGACTTGTGTTAGAGAAGCTTCGCCACCATCAGTATCGCCAAATTCAGCAAATGTGAGTTTTGGCTTGAGAGGTTAGTTTCTTGGGTCATATCCTATCTAAAGGCGGTGTCATTTGTTGATCCTAGTAAGTACGAGATGTCCTTGAGTGGAAGCAACCCAAAGCGTCACCGACATTCGTAGTTTTCTTGGATGGCGGGGGTACTACCGTAGGTTCATCAAGAATTTCTCAAAAATTGCAAAGCCTATGACCCAACTTCTAAAGAAAGAAAAGAAATTCGAGTGGACAGCAGAATGCGAGCAAAGCTTCCAAACCCTGAAAGAATGCCTGACAGAAGTTGGGAAAAATGTTTACCGTTTGCGGAGTTCTCCTACAACAATAGTTTCCAATCGAGCATTCAAATGTCACCCTTCGAAGCATTGTATGGGAGAGCTTGTAGAACACCTTTGAACTGGTCCGAAGCCGGGGAGAGGCCATTCTATGGCCCGACCTTGGTGGAAGATGCTGAGGAACAAGTTCGTGTCATTCGTGAACGGCTTAGGACGGCTCAATCACGTCAGAAGTCATATGCCGATCGTCGTCGTCGCGAGTTGAGTTTCGAAGTGGACGATCACGTATATCTTAAAGTCTCTCCTATGAAAGGAGTTCGTCGTTTCCAAATCAAAGGTAAATTAGCACCTCGCTATATTGGACCTTTCCGTATTCTAGCTAAGTTGGGATCGGTGGCATACCAGTTGGAGTTGCCACCATCACTCTCAGACGTGCATAACGTCTTCCATGTCTCCCAACTCAAGAAATGTCTTGGCGTCCCAGCGAAGCGGACCGAGTTGGATAAACTCGACTTGCAACCCGATCTATCTTATCGAGAGAGCCCGATTCGTATCCTTGAGGAAAGCGGCGTAAGACTAGGAATCGTAACATCAAGTTCGTCAAGGTCCAATGGAGCAACCACGGAAGATGAAGCGACTTGGGAGCGTGAAGGCCGGATGCGGCGGCATATCGAACTCTTCTCGCATGAAGTGCCTTCGTATCAAGAAAGGAAAGGTAAAACATATTAATGTAAATTATAACTGTCAACACTATCTTTGAAGGAAATCAAGACAACATAAATTAGAACTTCTAATGAAAACTTTCTAATTCTTCTCACCCGGATCTCGGTCGAGATCTTTTGTAAGGGGAGGTTTGTCACAGCCCCAACAATTAAAATGGATTAATATGTATTTCATTAGCATGCATTATTAAATTCAAATCATTTAATAACTTATTGCACTTGGAAAATCTGTTAAAAACATGAACCTACCCTTCAAATTTGAATTTCAATTCAAATCAGTGATAAAAAGTTGTGATCATCATCTAGAACCAATTTATTCAAATACTAAATTAATTATCATGAATTAATATAATTTTTCCAAAATTTTGGGACTAGTTTGAACCTCATTAAAATTCAAACAACATTCATAGACATACAACATATTCAAGTTAAATATCACAAACTATATATTGAACAGAGGGTTTTATAATTTTTATGGGAACTATATATTCCCAGAACCCCACAAATTATTTCATAATTTTTAGAAATTTATTTCTATTTATAAAGCCTCATCAAACTAGAATCAAATAAATTAGAATCAGTCAAACCGTATCTGTTCTATGGCTCGGACTCAGTCAGACTCGGTCCGACCACTGGCGGCTTGACTCGACCTCGTCACTTAATCGCACCGGCACATGCAGCCCTTGGATGCATTATCGGCGGTCCGATTCGCCATCGTTAGACAGTTCAAAACAACACGTGAAATCTCACCCTTCCAATCTCGATCTAACGGTCCTCATTCGCCACGTAGCGGCTTACCCCGCACCTTAAGTCGCTACCATCACGGCCCGCTTGTCGCCTTCGCCTTCAACCTCCCGGCGCGCCTCGCGGACACTCCTCGCCACGCGGTCGTCGCCTCCGATCCTGTCACTTCACCGCGCCGTTGGCTGTCCCCGCGTTTCTTCTCGCACGCCGCACTCCACCCCCAACGCCCTGCGGCTTTATCACCTCAAGCCCTCCTTTTCCCTCACTTCTCCTCGGTTGACAGAGGAGAGGAGGCTTTTTCGGTTTCTACTTGGGTAAGCTTCCACCGGGTGGTGCTCCTCCGTTCCATGTTCATTGGCATTTCCATTTTTGCTCAAGCGAACTCTTATTTTTGCTTGTAGCCTCTGCTCCATCGTCGTGCTCTAGCTCGGTACTAGAGCACGCTCCGAAGGACACCCTCGTGTCTTCTTCGTCTCCGGGAGGTATGACCCACATTCCATCGCGTCACTTTGTATGCCTTAGATTACTGATCAGAACCCCTCACTTGTTTTCGGCAATGTGCGGCAGGATTCAGTTAATTTGAAGGTGTTCCTCTTTTCAGCCACGGACAATCTTTTTGTCTCCCACTTAGGTCCGGTAAGCTATTGTCAAATTCCTCGCTTCTATAGCTTCCTTCGATGATCTTTAAGTCATCTTGATCATCCTCTCTTGGTTGTTTTGCTCAGAACCTTTTGTCCCCGTGAAGCCGAGTTGGCCATCTTTGTCTTCTCCGGCTCCGGCACAGCTCCAGTCAACCTCCGACTTCCCCAAGCTTCCCACAGCCCCAGGTGACCTCCCTGAAACTTTTGGTAGCATAAGCAATCGCCAGGCTGTACTGAGGAGCTCGGTTTAGCTGCATGCACTTTTGCCGTATAACTCGCCGCCGCTCAACTCCAGCTAGCCGCGCGGTGCAGTGCACTCGGCTCACCGTCTAGACCACTTCCATTAGGAGCGCAGCACTATTGTGCACCTAAGCATACTCTTGGTTCACGCCGCCGTGGCCGGAATCGCCGGCAAGCCGTCGGTGAAGCGCGCGGGATCGAAATTCCGTTGTCGTACGCCGACCGTCACTGTAGCATGTCATTAGCCGTTAAACTCCAATCATTAGCATTTAAGTGATGTCTTAAGCGGCGCTGATGAGTCTATTACATGCGGGCCCCACCCATAGAAAACAACACGTTTAGTAAAATGTTGGAGTCACTGACGTGTGGACCCAAGTCTTTAAACACGTGCACAGGAGCTAAATGCACTGGAGTTAATCTGCACCGTCATATGCGAAAGGAACGCCCTGGATTTGTGAGACATTCGGACCGTCCTATTGCATCTCGAATATGGACCGTTGGATCTTGATCCAACGGCTCGCAACCATCGCCCTAGCACGCACACTTGCGCGCGCTTAGCGATGAGGTGCTTGACGAGCGGCCCGGTGGTCGCGATCGTGGCTAGTCGAGCCTCGTGAGAAAGCGGTAAATGCGTTATAAAATCCGAAAACCATTTACTGGAAAACTGAGAAATAGTTATAACTTTAGAAATGCATAACTAAATCATTTTAACTCCAAATCACATGAAACCACTTCTGGAAATTTACAATCTTAATGGAATTCCTATCAAAAGTAGTTTCATACATGTCTCTGTAGCAGAGGGCTTTAATTGGAAATTTATTCATTAAAATCATTACCTCTACAACAGGAAAATGGACTGAAATCTTTAAAAATGCATAAGTAAATCTTGGAACCTCCAAAAACAGTGAGACCAATTTTGATAATTTTCATTTTCAGTGAACTTAATTCTAAAAATGGTCTCCACCTTACCTCTGTCACAGAAACTATTATTGGGAGAATATACTCCTTAACTCCATTATTTTTATACTATAAAAGGGCTGATAACTTTAAAAATCAATAACTAAATCATAAAAACTCCAAAAAGGACAAACTCAACTGCTTTTGACATATAATAATATTGCCTATTTACCTATGTGATCCACGTACTCGCCACTGTCCTACAAAATTTCACTTCATAATTAAATTATATAATGACGACTTATTGAAATCTGAAATTCAAACCATTATAACTTTCACATGCTAAATCAAAATAAAATAATGCTTTCACCAAAAATCATTTAAAATCATGACCTAACTACTGCAGAAAAATCATGCATTTTTGAGCATTTTGGTTTTTGAGTTGTTTTCTCGGTATTTATTTGATGCTATAATTATATAGATCCGAGCATATTGATATCGACACTTACGCTACGAGAGTGAGCAGTTGCTGTGTACCAGCAAGGCAAGCATCATTTAAACTTTCTTTTGCATCATATTTGATCCAGTTTTGGTTAAGATAGTGCAATGATAATTGCTTGCATGCTATTTTGATTATGTCAATATTTTTGTGATGTGTAGTTTAGTTATGTCCTATGCTTGAGGTTAATCTTGAATTATGCCAGCTCCTATATGCTTAAGATAGGATGTGTGAATTGTGGGTTGTAGAATTGCTTAGCCATGCAAGTCTAGGTACGATAGTTCGATCGTCGGGAATAACCCGATGGTTTTGGGATACACATAATTCTTACTTTATGTTTTTACTTCAGATCTTTGTAGCTGTTTTATGAGTTAAACTTTGTCATTTTTTTTAATGAGATTTGGTCCGGACAAGTGTTGGTTAGTGATGGTGTCTTTGTACGAGAATTGGGTATGTGGAAGGACTTATGCGGACAATTGAGGACCGAACTTTGTAACGTCGTTAATTCAAGTACACTCGTCTTTGCCACACGCGGGTTGGGAGCCGTATGGTTAAGTAGGGAGGGTTTTATTGTGTTAAGTCCTTGGTGGTGTAAGGGACATAGCGGCCGTGAAATCCTATGTTCTTTGAGGAGCCGATGTAATCCTTTATAGTGTGCAAGGGAGCACCAATTCTTTTGTTTTGATTGCATCGGTATTTCTAATATAACTTGTGAGCCCCTAGCAAGTGCTATCGACGCTTGTACTAGGCAAGGAACCATCTCACAGGGGACTTAGCCCAATAGGGCTTTCTTGCTGAAATGATCGTATCTTGATTTACCCACGCATACCATAGGAAGTGTGCTATTTGAGAGGCCTCTCGGAGGCTTACGGGCTAATCAAGTCGTGTGGGTAAAGTAGTACACCCTGCAGGTATCAATCTATTCGAATAGCCGTGTCCACTGTTATGGACAACCGCTTGAGTTCGGGAGTTACTATTGTTAGACTTTTAATTAAAATTGTGGTTGAACTTGGTATTCGTCATGAACAGGATGTTCATGTGTTTAGTACATCAAAGTGGGCTGCCACTTTGGTCTTTGTATGATTCAACTGTTTATTCTTTGAAATGCTTTACTATATGCTTTACTTCTACTTCAAATCTGATTTTAAATGGGCACATGAAAACTAGTATGTGTAGGATGTTAATTGTTGCGTCTTTTCGCAAAACTAAACCAATATGAGCCATCCTTTGAATGACCCTTATGCATAACTATTTTTATTTGTGTAAGACTTGCAGTACACTTGTACTCGGCCGGATGTTTGTTGGCCTTTTCGGTGAGGAAGGTTATGATTATGATGATCTCGCTAGTGTTGACTTGGGCGACACTAATGAGTAGTGTGCTACCATTTAACTCCCGATCGGTTGCCGATGGGTGATGGGCATACCACTGCTGGTCTTTTGCTTTATCTATTTAATTCCATTGCTACTTGATACTCTGTTTTAAATTTGGCGGTCGGCCGCTTGTAATAAATCGAGACTTTAACTATTATGCAAGATGTCTTTCATTCCTTGTTGTATGCGTTGTATGGATGTAATCAACGTTGGATGAGGGTATGAGTATATTGGTCATTGATCTTGGGAGCCAATATATGTCATACTCGTTGTTGATGAATTCCCATTTAACTCACCAAGGGTAGCGCCAATCGAGGAGAATCGACAATCATGTAACGCATTTCGCAAAGGAAGCGGTAGCGTATGATCGTTGAGGCTCGGTGATTCGCTAAGCCTCTCACTTGGATAGAGTTAAATTGGAATTCATTTATCGGAGACCCGTAATTATGTCCGTAAGACCTTGTCTAATCTCGGTCTTATGGAGATAATTACCGGGGTCCCGACAGCGTTGGTATCAGAGCCATACTAACTGTAGGTTAGAGGTAGCACTGGCATTAGAGTTAGTAAGCCTTCTGGAGTCAAAATATTTTGAAATTATCAAATTACTTTCAGAAAGTTTAAGTTGAGAATATCTTTTATTCCTTATCCATCTTAGTATCTTTTCTCTCCTGATCCTATTTTGAGTTATGAAACTAACTTACCTTGCCTTCTTGCCTTTAGATGAACCCTTAGTACCTTGTCCGGGAAACTCAAGCTGAAGGAGTGGATGGATACCCGGCGGTGCTACGAGACATGATGTGGAGGGCGAACTTCACATATCAGCCCACTTATTCCATCTACCGCCGTGATCGAGGACCTGGAATAGAGGAATTTATGGCAGTAATAGATATCGTTGCCAGACAAGCCACGGGGAGCATACCTTACCGCTTCGGTAGCGTGGTATACGAGGCCATGGCGTTACAAGAAGTGGCTTTGGTGGCCATGAGTCGTCTTCGCTACGACTGACAGAGTTAGCCCACCCCATACGATCACTTCGATCCGATGCGCGCGCGCTAGGGCGTGAACTCGTTTGCTAGGATCCGATTTGGGAGGACCCCAAGTCGAGCGATTGGCAAGATTGGTTCACATGATGGACCAAATGCATCGCTGCATGATGCATGAGTTATGGGAGACGCGTCGTCGTCTCATTATAGCTCAGGAGCATTTACAGCTTATGCATGACATGAGGCTCATTCGTCCGGATGTGCTGTATGGCGCCAATGAGGTTTCACCATACATTTCTGCGCCGCCGGATTATCGTCTCCCTGAAGTAGGAGGCCATATCATCGGCGTAGGATCCCCCTTACGCCTCACCAACCCGGGAGACCCAGAAGATACAGGATCCCCTGGATACCACCTGCTCGATGACTTTTCGGTGAATTTTGATCGGAATAATATCTAGGCAGTTAGGGCAGAGAGCTCTATGTTTGAGCTTGTATCCTTAGGATTATGTAATAGGGTAGTAGATGTCGAACCGTTATGTTTCATTTGCAAAAACTACTATTTCAGTTGTAATCTTAAGCCTGCGGGCGCTTATGTACGGTGTTGTATCGATTCGGTTTTATGTTGATTAATGTTCGGTGTTCCATTTGATGTTACAATTTTCTTGCTTTTTGATATTGATTGTGCATGTACAGCCAAGTAATGGCTTTTGTCTTAATTACTAACCATCCTTGTCCAATACAGGATGACAGACCGAATCGCGATCGGAGCCTGCGCGTGAGGCTCCCATCCCCATCTAGGGCACCACGTCTAGCGCCTCGAGCGATTTCTACGATCGAGGGCGGTCATCCCAAAGCCGTGCTCCGGGCATGGCGAGCCCTCTCGCGGCCGCCCCGGCGAGGTGGACCGCCTGAGGAGGTGCTCCCTCCGCCGCCATCCATGGTCGAGTTTATGATGATGATTGAGCGCAACCGGATGGACCAGACCCGTATGCTTGAGGCGATCGTGCGCAACACCGCTCCAGCTCCCGTTCCGACAGGAGGGGCTGCCCGCACCGCGCGTCCGGAGGTCTCGCTGAGTTCCAGCGGACCAACCCTCCGACATTTGGCGCGGCAAGGACCGATGGAGCGTAAGACCGGCCGCACAACATTGAGAAGAAGCTGAACATTGCGCAGTGTACCGGAGTTGAGAGGGTCTTGTTCGCCAGCTATCAGTTGGCAGGTGCGGCGAGCGCGTGGTGGGACAGTTATTCCGCCATGCAGCCCGCTGGTCACGTCCCGACTTGGGACGAGTTCAGGGACGCGTTCCGGGAGGCCCATATACCAGAGGGAGTGCTGCTTATCAAGCAGCAGCAGTTCCTTGCCTTGAGACAGGGACGGCGGACCGTCACTGAGTACCTGCATGACTTCAACTACTTGGCCAGGTATGCTCCGGACGACGTCTCGACAGACGCTCGTCGCCGGAACAGGTTCTTCCATGGGCTATCAGAGGAGTTGCGGCTTGTTTTAGCTGCACATGATTTCGTGGAGTTTCCGATCCGTCAACAAGGCGATAGTGGTGGAGCATGAGAGCATGACAGTGGATGAGTCGAGGAAGAGGAGGAAGGCCTTTCAGACGGCAGTGGCGAGTGGCAGTTTTCCCAGGCCACGCCCAGGACTACCTCAGGCACCTCGTGCCCCAGCTTCAGCACCATCGAGGTCTCCTGTGGCACCTCCACGACCTTCTCCACCGGCGGCCAAGAAGACAATGGGGCGAGACCATGATCGGCGGGGCATACAAGCCCGGCGTCATTTGTTTCATGTGGCGTCAGGCCACTATGCTGCAGTTGCCTCGCCAAGCGGCGAGGATGCCCCGGACGTACTACGCCGGCGCCACCAGCCCGGCTCGGTGAGGCCACCGCCACCACCACAGAGAGCAGCACCTACTCCACCCCAAAGATGCACGTGGTTGCGTCAACCACGCCTCAAGAGAGGAGGCGACAGACGCACCTGACGTCGTGTTAGGTACACTACTTGTTAATTCATGTCCTGCATCCGTTCTATTTGATTCGAGAGCATCTCATTCATTTATTAAAAACGAGTATGCTGAAATTAACCAATTCAAGATACATACACTACACCCACCTTATCATATTCAGTCCCCAGGGTCGGTTTTCTACGCCGATCAAGTCTGCAGGGACGTAAAAATTGAAATACAAAATGTTAACTTTTCAGCAAACTTAATAGTGATAAGTTCAGTGGGCATCGATGTTATCTTAGGGATGGATTGGTTATCTAAGAATCAGGGGAAGATTGATTGTGCCCAGCGGTCTATTTCAGTGACTAGCGAGGACGGCATCCAGGTAATCTTTGCACCTTTAGTGGGTAGTTCTAACCTTTATGCTTTAGAGGTGATGTGGGGACCCCGGTAATTATCTCCGTAAGACCGAGATTAGACAAGGTCTTAGGGACATAATTACGGGTCTCCGGTAAATGAATTCCAATTTAACCCTATCCAAGTGAGAGGCTTAGCCGAATATTAGAGCCTCAACGATCATGCGCACGCTCCCTTCTGAGCGCTACATGATTGTCGATTCTCCTCGATTCAAGCACTACACTTGGTGAGTTAAATGGGACTTCATTAACAACGAGCATGACATATATTGGCTCCCAAGATCAACGACCAATATACTCATACCCTTATCCAACGTTGATTACATCCATACAACGCACACAACAAGAGATAAAAGACATCTTGCATAATAGTTAAGGTCTACGACTTATTACAAATGGCCGACCGCCAAATTTAAAGTAGAGTATCAAGTAGCAATGAATGAAATAGATAAAGCAAAAGACCAGCAGTGGTATGCCCAACACCCATCGGCAACCGATCGGGAGTTAAATGGTAGCACACTACTCATTAGTGTCACCCAAGTCAACACTAGCGAGATCATCATAATCATAACCTTCCTCACTGAAAAGCCAACAAACATCCGGCCGAGTACAAGTGTACTCGCAAGTCTTACACAAATAAAAATAGTTATGCATAAGGGTCATTCAAAGGATGGCTCATATTGGTTTAGTTTTGCGAAAGAGACGCAACAATTTAACATCCTACACATGCTAGTTTTTCATGTGCCCATTTAAAATCAGATTTGAAGTAGAAGTAAAACATGTAGTAAAACATTTCAGTAATAAACAATTGAATCATACTAAGACCAAAGTGGCAGCCCACTTTGATATACTAAACACATGAACAACCTGCTCATGACGAATACCAAGTTCAACCACAATTTTAATTAAAAGTCTAACAATAGTAACTCCCGAACTCAAGCGGTTGTCCATAACCGTGGACACGGCTATTCGAATAGATTGATACCTGCAGGTGTACTACTTACCCACACGACTTGATTAGCCCGTAAGCCTCCGGATGCCTCCCAAAATAGCATACTTCCTATGGTATGCCGCCTGTAAATCAAGATATAGTCATTTTCAGCAAGAAAGCCCTATTGGGCTAAGTCCCCTTGTGAGATGGTTCCTTGCCTAGTACAAGCGTCGATAGCACTTGCTAGGGGCTCAAGTTATATTGGAAATACTGATGCAATCAAAACAAAAGAATTGGTGCCCTTGCACACTATAAAGGATTACATCGGCTCCTCAAAGAACATAGGATTTCACGGTCGCTATGCCCTTACACCACCAAGGACTTAACACAATAAAACCCTCCCCTACTTAACCATACGGCTCCCAACCGCGTGTGGCAAAGACGAGTGTACTTGAATTAACGACGTTACAAAGTTCGGTCCTCAATTGTCCAGACAAGTCCTTCCACAAACCCAATTCTCGTGCACAAAGACACCATCACTAACCAACACTTGTCCGGACCAAATCTCATTTTAAAAAAAATGACAAAGTTTAACTCATAACACAGCTACAAAGATCTGAAGTAAAAACATAAAGTAAGAGTTATGTGTATCCCAAAACCGCTGGGTTATTCTGACGATCGAACTCATCAGTATCTAGACTTGCATGGCTAAGCAACTCTATAACCATAATTCACACATCCTGTCTTAAGCATATAGGAGTTGGCATAATTCAAGATTAACCTCAAGCATAGGATATAACTAAACTACACATCACAAAAATATCGACATAATCAAAATAGCATGCAAGCAATTATCATTGCACTAACTTAACCAAAGCGGGATCAAATATGATGCAAAAGAAAGTTCAAATGATGCTTGCCTTGCTGGTACAGTAGCTGCTCACTCTCAGTTGCGTAAGTGTCGATATCAATATGCTCGGATCTAAATAATTATAACATCCAATAAATACCGAGAAAACAACTCAAAATCAAAATGCTCAAAAATGCATGATTTTTCTACAGTAGTTAGATCATGATTTTTGATGAATTTAGGTAAAAGAATCATTCCAATTGGAGTTATGAATCGGAAGTTATGCCATTTTGAATTTCAGGTTTCGATATGCTCGTTTTGAGTAATTTAATTATGAGGTGAAAATTTGTAGGGCAGTGGTGAGTACATGGATTACATAGATAAATAGGTAATATTATTATCGGTTAAAAACAGTTGAGTTTGTCCTTTTGGAGTTTATATGATTTAGTTATGTATTTTCAAAGTTATCACCTTTATAGTGTAACAATAATAGAGTTAAAGATTACATTCTCCCAAAAATAGTTTCTGTGACAGAAGTAATATGGAGACCATTTTTAGAATTAAGTTCACTGAAAATGAAAATTATCAAAAGTGGTCTCACTGTTTTTGGAGTTTCCAATAATTACTTATGCATTTTTGAAATTATCAGTCATTTTTCTATTGTACAAATAATGGTTTTAATGGATTAATTTCCAATTAATACTCTCTGCTACAGAGACATGTATGAAACCAATTTTTATAGGAAGTCCATTAAGAATGTAAATTTTCAAAAGTGGTTTCACTCATTTTGGAGTTAAATGAATTAGTTATGTATTTCCAAAGTTATACATATTTTTCAAAGGTGCGATTAACCGATTTCGAATTTCATAAAGCATTTACTACTTTTCCTACCGAGGCCTACGCTAGCCGCATCATCGCCGCCGGGCCCGCCGCCACGCCCACGAGGCACGCGCACGCGTGTAACCTAGGGTTGCGATTGTGAGTCGCTGGATCAAGATCCAACGGTCCACGATCGGGTGCAATAGGACGGTCGAATGTCTCACAAATCCAACCCGTCCCTTTCGTGATCGGACGTCAGCATTGATTCCAGTTCATTTGGTTTTCTTAGCACGTGTTTTAATGCCCTGGGTCCACACGTCAGTGGACTTAACCGATCATTTCCGACATCAATTAAAGCTAAAGATTACGATTAATCGCTAATGACGTGCTACAGTGCCTGTCGGCGTACGGCACGGCAAACGCGTTGCCGCCCGCTTGCCCGGCGGCTCGCCGGCGCTACGCGCCACGGCGGAGCCTGCCAGTGGTCGCGTTAGCTCGGCAATAGCCTGGCGCAGCTAGGGGAGGTGGTCACAGAGTTGGGGTGGTCGGTGCCGGCGGCTTGTCGAGACGATGGCGGCGGTTATACGGCAAATGCACAACCGCGAAAGGTAAAGCTCCGCAGCCCATACAAGCATGTGCCCAAATCCTAAAGGCTACAAGGAGGTCACCTGAGCTAGGAGAGAGCTTGAGGAAACTTGGGGCAGCTGGAGACTTGGTCGGCGCCGGAGAAGAAGAGGATGACGGCGCGGTTTTGCGAGTAGAGGAGCCCCTGAGCAAAACCAACTCAAGTGAGTGCTCGGGATAGCTTGAAGGTCATACTAGGAAGCTGTAAGAGCAAGGGATTGAGGAAGGGCTCACCGGAGCAAGGTGGGAGAGGAAGAGTTGCTCAAGGTCCAGAAATGATCCAATCTCCTAATACACGCACACCTGTCAGGCATTGTTCAAATAAAGTGAGGGGTTTTGGTTAAAAAGGCAAGGCATGCACGGTGACGCGGTGGAGGGAGGATAATTACCTCTCGGACACGAAGAAGACACGAGGGTGTCCTTCGGAGCGTGCTCTGGTACCGAGCTAGAGCACGACGATGGGGCAGATGCTACAAACAAAAGCAAGAGTTCGATTGAGCAACAATGGAAATGCCAACGAACATGGAACGGAGGAGCACCACCCGGTGGAAGCTTACCTAAGCAGAAACCGAGAGAAAGCCTCCTCCTCTCACAACCGAGGAGAAGTGAGGGGAAAGGAGGGTGCCGAGGGGTGTTATCTTTGGGAGGATGACGGATCGGGCGGCGTGAAGTGAGGAGCTCGGGAATGGCCGCATGCGCGCGGTGGCTAACGGGGTGACGGAGCTGCAACGGGCGGAAGCAGGCGAGCGCGGCCGCGTGGCGCTCGTGTTCTGAGCAGACGCGACGGGAGGGAGACGACGGATCTGACAATACGGTCCCACCAGTCAGCGTCCCCTCGTTTGCGCGCGAGCTCGAGATGAGGTCCAATCTTTGATCGCCGATCTGGATCCAAGGGCCGAGGTTCAAGGAGGTTAAGTGGCGCGGGGCGAAGGGGTACGCATCTCGGCCGCACGAGCTCCCATCGGACGGCTCAAATGAGGTGCGTTTAGGAGGTTGGGCTGAGTCCGGTTGTTTAGTCTGACTCGAGTCCGAGGAATAGTACTAGGTCGTGGTTTAGGTTTAGAGTTGATGAAATTAAAGAATCAGACTTCTACTTTGACCAGTGCTTAAAAATGGAAATAAATTTCGTAAAATCATGAAATAATTTGTGGGGGTTCCTGGGATAACCTAGTGTCTATAAAAATTATTGAACCCTACTGTTCATGATATATTTTGTGATATATAAATTCAAACATGTTGTATGTCCATGAATGTTGTTTGAATTTTAGTTAGGTTCAAAATAGTCCCAAAAATTCTGGAAAAATTATATTAATTCATGAAAATTAATGTAGTATTTAAATAAATTGGTTCCAGATCATGATCACAAACTTTTATCACTGTTTTGAATTGAAGCGTGAATTTTGATGTGTATGTCCACCTCAAATTAGATTTTTCCAAGTACAATATATTATGAAATGATTTGAATTTGATAATGCATGTCAGTGAAATACATATTAATCCAATTTAATTAGTTGGGGCTGTGACAAACCTCCCCCCCTTACGAAAGATCTCGACCCGAGATCTGGGTAGAGAAGAATTAGAAGATTTTCATTGGAAGTTATAATTCATGTTGTCTTGATTTCCTTCAAAGATAGTGCTGACAAGTTATAATTTACATTAATATGTTTTACCTTTCCTTTCTTGATCTGAAGGCACTTCATGTAGAGAAGAGTTCGATATGCCTCTCGCATCCGGTCTTCACGCTCCCAAGTTGCTTCGCCTTCCGTGGTTGCTCCATTGGACCTTGACGAACTTGATGTTACGATTCCTAGTCTTACGCCGGTTTCCTCAAGGATACGAATCGGGCCCCCGATAAGATAGATCGGGTTGCAAGTCGAGTTTATCCAACTCGGTTGCTTCCGTTGGGACTCAAGACATTTCTTGAGTTGGGAGACATGGAAGACGTTATGCACGCTCGAGAGTGATGGTGGCAACTCCAACCGGTATGCCACCGATCCCAACTTAGCTAGAATACTGGAAAGGTCCAATATAGCGAGGTGCTAATTTGCCTTTGATTTGGAAACGACGAACTCCTTTCATAGGAGAGACTTTAAGATATACATGATCGCCACCCGAAACTTAACTCGCGACGACGACGGTCGGCATAAGACTTCTGACGTGATTGAGCCGTCCTAAGTCGCTCGCGAATGACACGGACTTGTTCTTCAGCATCTTCCACCAAGGTCGGGCCATAGAATGGCCTCTCCCCGGCTTCGGACCAGTTCAAAGGCGTTCTACAAGCTCTCCCATACAACGCTTCGAAAGGCGACATTTGAATGCTTGATTGGAAACTATTGTTGTAGGAGAACTCCGCAAACGGTAAACATTTTTCCCAACTATCGCTGTAGGATAACACACAAGCCCGGAGAAGGTCTTCCAAAACTTGGTTTACCCTCTCAGTTTGTCCATCCGTTTGCGGGTGATAAGCGGAGCTAAAGGATAGGTTGGTTCCCATTGCTTGATGCAAGCAGTTCCAGAAATGAGAGGTGAATTGGGGACCTCTATCTGAAACAATCACCTTCGGTACACCATGGAGACAAACAATTCTGGAAATATAAAGTTCTGCTAGTTTAGCCCCGGTGTAAGTGGTCTTGACAGGAATAAAATGGGCAACCTTGGTTAAACGATCCACAATCACCCATATAGAATCGAATCCAAACTTTAGTTCTAGGAAGGCGGTGATAAAATCCATGCCAACTTCTTCCCATTTCCACCGGGAATGGGCGGGGATCTAGAGTGCCACCTGGCTTCAAATGCTCACCTTGACTCTTTGACATAGATCGACTCGGCCACATACGTGCAACGTGTCGCTTCATTCGGCTCCACCACGCTTTTTCAAATCTTGATACATTTTTGTACTCCGGGTGGATAGAGAATTTGGAGTTATGAGCCTCCTTGAGAATCAATTCCCTCAAGTGGCGATCAAATGGTACCACCATACGGTTTCCAAACCATAGAGTACCTTGTGCATCTTGCCTAAAACATTTTGCCTTGCCTTGTTTCATCAGTTCTAAGATTTGAGCCACTTCCGCATCAGTTTTCTGGGCTTCTCTAATCTGGTCCTCAAGTGTGCAAGTCACACTGAGGGCTGCAAGCGAACCTTCTTCAACTATCTCCAGGTGTAGGCCTTGCAATGCAGCACATAAGCCCGCAGAAAAAGGGGTTACCGACAAACAGTTGCACTGAGATTTTCTGCTCAACGCGTCGGCCACGACATTAGCCTTCCCTGGATGATAATGGAGTCCCAAATCATAATCTTTAATCAACTCAAGCCATCTTCTTTGTCTCAAGTTCAGGTCGGCTTGGGTGAAAATATATTTAAGGCTCTTATGATCGGTGTAGATCTCGCAACGATTACCGATGAGGTAATGTCGCCAAATCTTCAAGGCATGCACTACAGCTGCGAGCTCTAGGTCGTGTGTGGGATAATTGGCCTCATGGGGCCTCAATTGCCTTGACGCGTAGGCCACCACTTGGCCGTCTTGCATAAGCACACAACCGAGCCCATGGCGAGATGCATCACTGATGAGATATCAAAGTTCTTATGAATGTCCGCGGAACAAGTACGGAGCTTCACAGCATTCTTTCGTGGTTTGGAAACTTTGCTCGCATTCTGCTATCCACTCGAATTTCTTTTCTTTCTTTAGAAGTTGGGTCATAGGCTTCGCGATTTTTGAGAAATTCTTGATGAACCTACGGTAGTATCCCGCAAGTCCAAGAAAACTACGAATGTCGGTGACACTCTTAGGTTGCTTCCATTCAAGGACATCTCGCACCTTACTAGGATCATGGCGACACCACCTTTAGATAGGATATGTCCCAAGAAACTAACCTCTCGAAGCCAAAATTCACATTTGCTGAATTTGGCGTACAGCTGATGGTGGCGAAGCTTTTCTAACACTAGTCTCAGATGTTGCTCATGCTCAAGATCAGACTTAGAGTAGATAAGGATATCGTCAATGAAAACCACTACAAACTGATCCAAGTATTCCATGAACACCGAATTCATGAGGTTCATGAAATAAGCTGGGGCATTGGTCAAACCGAAGGACATGACCGTGTACTCGTACAAACCGTAACGAGTAGAGAAGGCGGTCTTCGGAATATCCTCGGTTCTAACTTTAATCTGATGGTAGCCTAACCTCAAGTCAATTTTGGAGAACACCTGAGCTCCACTAAGCTGATCAAATAGGTCATCGATCCGCGGGAGCGGATACTTGTTCTTGATAGTGACCTCATTCAACTGACGGTAGTCAACACACATCCGTAGACTCTTGTCTTTCTTCTTGACAAAGAGAGCGGGCATCCCCAAGGCGAGGAGCTAGGCACGATGAAACCCTTGTCTTGCAACTCCTTAGTTGTTCTTTAATTCAGCTAGCTCATTGGGCGGCATCCGATCTGGTCTTTTTGAGATGGGCGCGGTGCAGGTGCAAGCTCAATGACAAACTCTACCTCTCGGTCGGGGCATGCAGGAAGTTCTTCAGGAACACATCGGGATACTCACTCACTATCGGTACCTCCTCTAACTTGAGGAGGTACTGCGCCCCAAAGCATATAGGTGAGAACTACAGCTAAAGGTGCAAAGACGACACGGATGCCGTCTTCGCTAGTCACTGAGATAGACCGCTGGGCACAATCAATCTTCCCCTGATTCTTAGATAACCAATCCATCCCTAAGATAACATCAATGCCCACTGAACTTATCACTATTAAGTTTGCTGAAAAGTTAACATTTTGTATCTCAATTTTTACGTCCCTGCAGACTTGATCGGCGTAGAAAACCGACCCTGGGGACTGAATATGATAAGGTGGGTGTAGTGTATGTATCTTGAATTGGTTAATTTCAGCATACTCGTTTTTAATAAAAGAATGTGATGCTCCAGAATCAAATAGAACTGATGCAGGACATGAATTAACAAGGAGTGTACCCAAAGACGTCGCCAGCGTCGGTCGCCTCTCTTTGAGGCGTGGTTGACGCGACCACGTGCATGCTGGGGTGGAGTAGGTGCTACTCTCTGTGGTGGTGGCGGTGGCCTCGCTGGAGCTGGGGCTGGTGGTGCTGGAGCAGAGTACGTCCGGGGCATCCCTCGCTGCTTGGCGAGGCACTGTGAAGCATAGTGGCCCTGACGGCCACAGTGGAAACAGATGACGCCGGGCTTGTATGCCCCGCCAGTCTGTGGTCGCTGGCCCCCGCTGTGCTGCTGAGCTGCCGGTGGAGAAGGTCGTGGAGGTGCCACAGGAGACCTCGATGGTGCTGAAGCTGGGGCACGAGGTGCCTGAGGTAGTCCTGGGCGTGGCCTGGGAAAACTGCCACTCGCCACTGCTGTCTGGAAAGCCTTCCTCCTCTTCCTCGACTCATCCACCGTCAGGCTCTCATGCTCCACCACGATTGCCTTGTTGACCGATCTGAAACTCAAATCATGTGCGCTAGAACAAGCCGCAACTCCTCCGATAGCCCATGGAAGAACTCGTTCGCGACGAGCGCTCGCCGAGACGTCGTCCGAGCATACCGCCAAGTAGTTGAAGTCATGCAGTACTCGGTGACGGTCCTCCGCCTCGTCTCAAAGCAGGAACCGCTGCCGCTTGATAAGCGGCCTCCCTCCGTATATGGGCCTCTCTAACGCGTCCTCGAACTCGCCCCAAGTCGGGACGTGACCGTGAGTTGCATGGCGGAATAACTATCCCACCGCGCGCCGCACCCGCCAACCGGTAGCCGGCAAACAAGACTCTCTCGACTCCGTACACCGGGCAATGTTCACTTCTTCTCAATGTTGTGTAACCAATCCTCCGCCTCCATCGGGTCCTTGCCGCCCGCAAACGTCGGAGGGTTGGTCCGCTGAACTCAGCGAGACCTCCGACGCCTTTCGGGTGGGGCGGCTCCTCCGTCGGAGCGGTGCTTTGGCGCGGTATGCGCGACGATCGCCTCAAGCATCCGGTCCGGTCCATCCGTTGCGCTCAATCATCATCATGAACTCGACCATGGATGGCGGCGGAGGAGCACCTCCTCAGCGGTCCACCTGTTGGGACGGCCGCGAGGGGCTCTCCATGCCCAGACATCGCTGGGATGATTGCCCCGATCGTAGAAATCGCTCGAGGTGCTAGGCGGTGCCCTAGATGGGGATGGGGGCCTGCTGCGCAGGCTCTCGATCGCGAGTCGGTCTGTCATCTGTATTGGACAAGGATGGTTAGCAATTACGATAAAAGCCACTACTTGGCCATACATGCATAATCAATATCAAAAAGCAAGAAAATTGTAACATCGAATAGAACACCAAACAATAAGCAACATAAACCAAATTCGACACAATTCAGTACATAAGCGCCTGCAGCCAAGGTTACATTAAAATAGGAGTGTTTGCAAATAAAACATAACGTGATTTGACATTTACTACAAACTACCCTATTACATAAACCTAAGGATACAAGCTCAAACATAGAGCTCTCTCGCCTCTATGACCTAGATATTATTCGGTCAAAGTTCACCGGAAATTGCCCGAAAGATGTGCCCTGTGGATCCGGTATCATCGGGTCCCTAGATTAGGAAGACGCAAGGGTGATCCTATGGCGTTAATATGACCTTCTACCACGGGTAGGCGATATTCGCACGCGCAGAAAGATAAGGGAGATCATATTAGTGCCATATAGCACACTAGGATGAATGAGCCTCATGTCATGCATGAGCCTTAAGTGCTCTGAGCTTCAATGAGACGCCGTCGCGTTTCCCACAACTCATGCACCATACAACGATGCATTTGGTCCATTACGTGGACCAATCTTGCCAATCGCTCGACTTGGGGTCCTCCCAAATTGGATCTAGCAAATGAGTTCACGTCCTAGCGCGTGCGCGCATCGGAAAGTGATCATACGGGTGGGCTAACTCATCAGTCATAGCGAAGACGACTCATGGCCACCTGCGCTACTTCTTGTAACGCCATGGCCTCGAAGTACGCGCGCGGAAGCGGTAAGGTATGCTCCGTGACTTGTCTAGCAATGATATCTATCAACGCCATAAACTCCTCCATTCACGGTCCTCGATCACGCGGTAGATGGAATAAGTGGGTGATATGTGAAGTTCGCCCTCCACATCATGTCTCGTAGCAACGCGGGTATCCATCCACTCCTTGACTTGAGTTTCGGACAAGGTGCGAGGGTTCATCTAAAGGCAAGAAGGTAAGGTAAGTTAGTTTCATAAACCAAAACAGGATTAGGAGAGAAAAGATACTAAGATGGATAAGGAATAAAAGATATTCTTAACTTAAATTTTCGAAAGTAACTTGATAATTCCAAAATATTTTGACTCGAGGCTCACTAACTCTAACGCTTGATGCTACCTCTAACCTACAACAAGATGGCTCGATACCAACGTCTGTGGGGACCGGTAATTATCTCCGTAAGACCGAGATTAGACAAGGTCTTAGGGACATAATTCTGGTCTCGATAAATGAATTCAATTTAACCCTATCCAAGTGAGAGGCTTAGCGAATATTAGAGCCTCAACGATCATGCGCGCACGCTCCCTTATAGCGCTACATGATTGTCGATTCTCCTCGATTCAAGCACTACACTTGGTGAGTTAAATGGGACTTCATTAACAACGAGCATGACATATATTGGCTCCCAAGATCAACGACCAATATACTCATACCCTTATCCAACGTTGATTACATCCATACAACGCACACAACAAGAGATAAAAGACATCTTGCATAATAGTTAAGGTCTACACTTATTACAAGCGCCGACCGCCAAATTTAAAGTAGAGTATCAAGTAGCAAATGAATGAAATAGATAAAGCAAAAGACCAGCAGTGGTATGCCCAACACCCATCGGCAACCGACTGGGAGTTAAATGGTAGCACACTACTCATTAGTGTCACCCAAGTCAACACTAGCGAGATCATCATAATCATAACCTTCCTCACCTGAAAAGGCCAGCAAACATCTGGCTGAGTACAAGTGTACTCGCAAGTCTTACACAAATAAAAATAGTTATGCATAAGGGTCATTCAAAGGATGGCTCATATTGGTTTAGTTTTGCGAAAGAGACGCAACAATTTAACATCCTACACATGCTAGTTTTTCATGTGCCCATTTAAAATCAGATTTGAAGTAGAAGTAAAACATGTAGTAAAACATTTCAGTAATAAACAATTGAATCATACCAAGACCAAAGTGGCAGCCCACTTTGATATACTAAACACATGAACAACCCGCTCATGACGAATACCAAGTTCAACCACAATTTTAATTAAAAGTCTAACAATAGTAACTCCCGAACTCAAGCGGTTGTCCATAACCGTGGACACGGCTATTCGAATAGATTGATACCTGCGCAGGGTGTACTACTTACCCACACGACTTGATTAGCCCGTAAGCCTCCGGATGCCTCAGAAAATAGCATACTTCCTATGGTATGCCGTGGGTAAATCAAGATATAGTCATTTTCAACAAGAAAGCCCTATTGGGCTAAGTCCCCCTGTGAGATGGTTCCTTGCCTAGTACAAGCGCCGATAGCACTTGCTAGGGGCTCACAAGTTATATTGGAAATACCGATGCAATCAAAACAAAAGAATTGGTGCTCCTTGCACACTATAAAGGATTACATCGGCTCCTCAAAGAACATAGGATTTCACGGTCGCTATGCCCTTACACCACCAAGGACTTAACACAATAAAACCCTCCCCTACTTAACCATCGGCTCCCAACCGCGTGTGCAAAGACGAGTGTACTTGAATTAACGACGTTACAAAGTTCGGTCCTCAATTGTCCGGACAAGTCCTTCCACAAACCCAATTCTCGTGCACAAAGACACCATCACTAACCAACACTTGTCGGACCAAATCTCATTTTAAAAAAATGACAAAGTTTAACTCATAACACAGCTACAAAGATCTGAAGTAAAAACATAAAGTAAGAGTTATGTGTATCCCAAAACCGTGGGTTATTCCGACGATCGAACTACCGTATCTAGACTTGCATGGCTAAGCAACTCTATAACCATAATTCACACATCCTGTCTTAAGCATATAGGAGTTGGCATAATTCAAGATTAACCTCAAGCATAGGATATAACTAAACTACACATCACAAAAATATCGACATAATCAAAATAGCATGCAAGCAATTATCATTGCACTAACTTAACCAAAGCGGGATCAAATATGATGCAAAAGAAAGTTCAAATGATGCTTGCCTTGCTGGTACAGTAGCTGCTCACTCTCAGTTGCGTAAGTGTCGATATCAATATGCTCGGATCTAAATAATTATAACATCCAATAAATACCGAGAAAACAACTCAAAAATCAAAATGCTCAAAAATGCATGATTTTTCTACAGTAGTTAGATCATGATTTTTGATGAATTTAGGTAAAAGAATCATTCCAATTGGAGTTATGAATCGGAAGTTATGCCATTTTGAATTTCGTGTTTCGATATGCTCGTTTTGAGTAATTTAATTACGAGGTGAAAATTTGTAGGGCAGTGGTGAGTACATGGATTACATAGATAAATAGGTAATATTATTATCGGTTAAAAACAGTTGAGTTTGTCCTTTTGGAGTTTATATGATTTAGTTATGTATTTTCAAAGTTATCACCTTTTATAGTGTAACAATAATAGAGTTAAAGATTACATTCTCCCAAAAATAGTTTCTGTGACAGAAGTAATATGGAGACCATTTTTAGAATTAAGTTCACTGAAAATGAAAATTATCAAAAGTGGTCTCACTGTTTTGGAGTTTCCAATAATTACTTATGCATTTTGAAATTATCGGTCATTTTCTATTGTACAAATAATGGTTTTAATGGATTAATTTCCAATTAATACTCTCTGCTACAGAGACATGTATGAAACCAATTTTTATAGGAAGTCCATTAAGAATGTAAATTTTCAAAAGTGGTTTCACTCATTTTGGAGTTAAAATGAATTAGTTATGTATTTCCAAAGTTATACATATTTTTCATGTCTTGATTAACGATTTCGAATTTCATAAAGCATTTACTACTTTTCCTACCGAGGCCTACGCTAGCCGATCCAGCGGCGGTGGCCCGCCGTCGCCGCCCACGCGAGGCACGCGCGCGTGTAACCTAGGGTTGCGATTGTGAGTCGTTGGATCAAGATCCAACGGTCCCGATCGAAGTGCAATAGGACGGTCCAATGTCTCACAAATCCAACCCGTCCCTTTCGCATCCGACGGTCCGCATTGATTCGATTCATTTGGTTTTCTTAGCACGTGTTTTAATGCCCAGGTCCACACGCCGATGGACTTAACCGATCATTTCCGACATCAATTAAAGCTAAAGATTACGATTAATCGCTAATGACGTGCTACTGGTTCGCTGGCGTCGTGCGGCACGGCAAGCGCGTTGCGCCGCTTGCCGGCGGCTCGCCGGCGCTTACGCGCCACGGCGCGAGCTCGCCGGTGGTCGCGTTAGCTCGCAATAGCTGGCGCACTAGGGAGGTGGTCACAGAGTTGGTGGTGAGTGCGTGCGCGGCTTGTCGAGACGAGCGGCGGCGCGGTTATACTGCAAATGCACAACCGCTGAAGGTAAAGCTCCGCATGGCCCATACAAGCATGTGCCCAAATCCTAAAGGCTACAAGGAGGTCACCCTGAGCTAGAGAGAGCTTGAGGAAACTTGGGGCAGCTGGAGACTTGGTCGGCGCCGGAGAAGAAGAGGATGACGGCGCGGTTTTGCGAGTAGAGGAGCCCCTGAGCAAAACCAACTCAAGTGAGTGCTCGGGATAGCTTGAAGGTCATACTAGGAAGCTGTAAGAGCAAGGGATTGAGGAAGGGCTCACCGGAGCAAGGTGGGAGAGGAAGAGTTGCTCAAGGTCCAGAAATGATCCAATCTCCTAATACACGCACACCTGTCAGGCATTGTTCAAATAAAGTGAGGGGTTTTGGTTAAAAAGGCAAGGCATGCACGGTGACGCGGTGGAGGGAGGATAATTACCTCTCGGACACGAAGAAGACACGAGGGTGTCCTTCGGAGCGTGCTCTGGTACCGAGCTAGAGCACGACGATGGGGCAGATGCTACAAACAAAAGCAAGAGTTCGATTGAGCAACAATGGAAATGCCAACGAACATGGAACGGAGGAGCACCACCCGGTGGAAGCTTACCTAAGCAGAAACCGAGAGAAAGCCTCCCTCCCCTCTGTCAACCGAGGAGAAGTGAGGGGGAAAGGAGGGGTGCCGAGGGGTGTTATGCTGGGAGGATGACGGGATCGGAGGCGGCGTGAAGTGAGGGAGCTCCAGGAATGGCTGCATGCGGCGGTGGCTAACGGGGGTGACGGAGCTGCAACGCGGAAGGCGAGCGGCGCGGCCGCGTGTGCGAGTGTTCGAGCGACGACGGGAGGGAGACGACGGATCTGACAATACGGTCCCACCAGTCAGCGTCCCCTCGTTTGCGCGCGAGCTGGAGATGAGGTCCAATGCTGGTCGTCAGATCTGGATCCAAGGGCTGAGGTTCAAGGAGGTTAAGTGGCGCGGGGGCGAAGGGGGTACGCAATCTCAGCCGCTGAGCTCCCATCGGACGGCTCAAATGAGGTGCGTTTAGGAGGTTGGGCTGAGTCCGGTTCGAGCCGGACTCGAGTCCGAGGAATAGTACTAGGTCAGGTTTAGGTTTAGAGTTGACTGAAATTAAAGAATCGGACTTCTACTTTGACCAGTGCTTAAAAATGGAAATGAATTTCGTAAAATCATGAAATAATTTGTGGGGTTCCTGGATAACCTAGTGTCTATAAAAATTATTGAACCCTACTGTTCATGATATATTTTGTGATATATAAATTCAAACATGTTGTATGTCCATGAATGTTGTTTGAATTTTAGTTAGGTTCAAAATAGTCCCAAAATTCTGAAAAATTATATTAATTCATGAAAATTAATGTAGTATTTAAATAAATTGGTTCCAGATCATGATCACAAACTTTATCACTGTTTTGAATTGAAGCGTGAATTTTGATGTGTATGTCCACCTCAAATTAGATTTTTCCAAGTACAATATATTATGAAATGATTTGAATTTGATAATGCATGTCGTTGAAATACATATTAATCCAATTTAATTAGTTGGGGTGTGATGGTGAGTACCTCCTCAAGATAGAGGAGGTTCCAATAGTGAGTGAGTATCCCGATGTGTTCCTCAAGAACTTCGTGCATGCCCCGACCGAGAAGTAGAGTTTGTCATTGAGCTTGCACCGGTGCATCGCGCCCATCTCAAAAAGGCCAGTCGGATGCCGCCAATGAGCTAGCTGAATTGAAAGAACAACTTAAGGAGTTGCAAGACAAAGGTTTCATCAGGCCTAGCTCCTCGCCTTGGGGATGCCCGGCTCTCTTCGTCAAGAAGAAAGACAAGAGTCTACGGATGTGTGTTGACTACCGTCCATTGAATGAGGTCACCATCAAGAACAAGTATCCGCTTCCGCGGATCGATGACTTATTTGACTAGCTTAGTGGAGCTCAGGTGTTCTCCAAAATTGACTTGAGGTTAGGCTACCATCATATTAAAGTTAGAACCGAGGACATTTCGAAGACCGCCTTCTCTACTCGTTACGGTCTGTACGAGTACACGGTCATGTCCTTTGGTTTGACCAATGCCCTGACCTATTTCATGAACCTCATGAATTCGGTGTTCATGGAATACTTGGATCGGTTTGTAGTGGTTTTCATTGATGATATCCTTATCTACTCTAAGTCTGATCTTGAGCACGAGCAACACCTGAGACTAGTGTTAGAAAAGCTTCGCCACCATCAGCTGTACGCCAAATTCAGCAAATGTGAGTTTTGGCTTCGAGAAGTTAGTTTCTTGGGGCATATCCTATCTAAGGGCGGTGTCGCTGTTGATCCTAGTAAGGTACGAGATGTCCTTGAATGGAAGCAACCCAAGAGCGCCACCGCATTCGTAGTTTTCTTGGACTTGCGGGATACTACCGTAGGTTCATCAAGAATTTCTCAAAAATCGTGAAGCCTATGACCCAACTTCTAAAGAAAGAAAAGAAATTTGAGTGGACAGCAATGCGAACAAAGTTTCCAAACCCGAAAGAATGCCCGATGAAGCTCCGCATTTGTTCCGCGCACATTCACAAGAGCTTTGATATCATGTGATGCATCTCGCCACAAGGCTCGGTTGTGTGCTTATGCAAGACTACCGGAGTGGTGGCCTATGCATCGAGGCAATTGAGGCCCCATGAGGCCAATTATCCCACACACGACCTAGAGCTCGCGGTGTAGTTCATGCCTTGAAGATTTGGCGACATTACCTCATCGTAATCGTTGTGAGATCTACACCGACCATAAGAGCCTTAAATATATTTTCACCCAAGCCGACCTGAACTTGAGACAAAGAAGATGGCTTGAGTTGATTAAAGATTATGATATGGGACTCCATTATCATCCAGGGAAGGCTAATGTAGTGGCCGACGCATTGAGCAGAAAATCTCAATGCAACTGTTTGTCGGTAACTCCTTTTTCTGCAAGCTTATGTGCTGCATTGCAAGGCCTACACCTGGAGATAGTTGAAGAAGGTTCGCTTGCAGCCCTCAGTGTGACTTGCACCCTTGAGGACCAGATTAGGGAAGCCCAGAAAACTGATGTGGAAGTGGCCCAAATTTTAGAACTAATGAAACAAGGCAAGGTTAAAAGTTTTAAGCAAGATGCACAAGGTACTCTATGGTTTGGAAACCGTTTGGTGGTACCATTTGATCGCCACTTGAGAGATTTGATTCTCAAGGAGGCTCATAACTCAAAATTCTCTATCCACTCCGGGAGTACGAAAATGTATCAAGATTTGAAAAAGAGACTGTGGTGGAGCCGAATGAAGCGCACGTTGCACGAGATGTGGCCGAGTGCGATCTATGTCAAAGAGTTAAGGCTTGAGCATTTGAAGCCAGTGGCACTCTAGATCCTGCCCATTCCCTGCTGGAAATGGGAAGAAGTTGGCATGGATTTTATCACCGCCTTCCTAGAACTAAAATTGGATTTGATTCTATATGGGTGATTGTGGATCGTTTAACCAAGGTTGCCCATTTTATTCCTATCAAGACCACTTACACCGGAGCCAAACTAGCGTAACTTTATATTTCCGTAATTGTTTGTTTCATGGTGTACCAAAGGTAATTGTTTTGATAGAGGTCCCCAATTCACCTCTCATTTCGGAACTGCTTGCATCAAGCAATGGGAACCAACCTATCCTTTAGCTCCGCTTATCACCCGCAAACGGATGGACAAACCGAGAGGGTAAACCAAGTTTTGGAAGACCTTCTCGGGCTTGCGGTTATCCTACAATGATAGTTGGGAAAAATGTTTACCGTTAGCGGAGTTCTCCTACAACAATAGTTTCAATCGAGCATTCAAATGTCACCCTTCAAGCATTGTATGGGAGGGCTTGTAGAACACCTTTGAACTGGTCCGGCGGGAGAGGTCATTCTATGGCCCGACCTTGGTGGAAGATGCTGAAGAACAAGTTCGTGTCATTCGTGAACGACTTAGGACGGCTCAATCACGTCAGAAGTTTTATGCCGACCGTCGTCATCGCGAGTTGAGTTTCGAAGTGGATGATCATGTTTATCTTAAAGTCTCTCCTATGAAAGGAGTTCGTCGTTTCCAAATCAAAGGTAAATTAGCACCTCGCTATATTGGACCTTTCCGTATTCTAGCTAAGTTGGGATCAGTGGCATACCGGTTGGGTTGCCACCATCACTCTCGAGCGTGCATAACGTCTTCCATGTCTCCCAACTCAAGAAATGTCTTGAGTCCCAGCAGGCGGCCGAGTTGGATAAACTCGACTTGCAACCCGATCTATCTTATCGAGAGAGCCCGATTCGTATCCTTGAGGAAACCGAGCGTAAGACTAGGAATCGTGACATCAAGTTCGTCAAGGTCAATGGAGCAACCACGGAAGATGAAGCGACTTGGGAGCGTGAAGACCGGATGCGGCGACATATCGAACTCTTCTCCGCATGAAGTGCCTTCGTATCAAGAAAGGAAAGGTAAAACATATTAATGTAAATTATAACTTCATCAACACTATCTTTGAAGAAATCAAGACAACATAAATTATAACTTCTAATGAAAACTTTCTAATCCTTCTCCACCCGGATCTCGGGTCGAGATCTTTTGTAAGAGGAGGTTTGTCACAGCCCCAACTAATTAAATTGGATTAATATGTATTTCACTAACCTGCATTATCAAATTCAAATCATTTCATAATATATTGTACTTGGAAAATCTAATTTGAGGTAAACATACACTTCAAAATTCAATTTTTAATTCAAATCAGTGATAAAAGTTGTGATCATCATCTGAAATCAATTTATTTAAATACTACACTAATTATCATGAATTAATATAATTTTTCCAAAATTTTTGGGACTAGTTTGAACCTCATTAAAATTCAAACAACATTTATAGACATACAACATGTTTGAAGTTAAAAATCACAAACTATATTATGAATAGTAGGGTTTTATAATTTTTATGGGAACTATATCATTCCAGGAACCCCACAAATTATTTGATAATTTTATGAAATTTATTTCTATTTATAAAGCCTCAGTCAAAGTAGTAACTCTAATTTAATTCTCGGTCAAAACACTAAACCTATGGCTCGATCTTGTTCAGTCGGGCTCGAGTCTAACTCGATGAAGTGACTCGACGAGTCCACTAAGTGCACCGCACGTGAGCCTTGGATGAAAGATCAACGGCCCGAATTCATGCGCTTCACCAGACCGAAAACTTAACTCTTTTGAACCTCACCCTTGGATCTAGATCTAGCGGTCCACGGTCGCCACGTTTCCAACCAGCGGCCAAGCCCCGCACCGGCCGGTGGGGCCATCACGGGATCCGTTGTCTACCTCTCAACCGCGTCGCTCGACGTCAATGCCACGCGGCCGCGCGGCCGCGTCGACCGTTGCAGCTCCGTCACCTTAGCCACCGCGCATGCAACCACTCCTGAGCTCCTCCTCTTCACGCCGTCTTGATCCCCGTCATCCCTCGGGCATAACACCCCTCGGTGCCTGTTCTTCCTCACTTCTCCTCTTTTTGAGAGGAGGAGGAAGCTCTTTCGTGCGCACCTCTTGGGTAAGCTTCCTCCGGTGATGCTCACTTCTCTACAATCCATTGGCCGTGTCCATTTTTGCTATGAGAACTCCTACCTTTGCTTGTAGCCACGGTTCACCTTCGTGCTCTAGCTCGGTGTCGAGCGCGCTCGGTGGACATCACCTTGTGTTCTTCACCTCGGTGAGTATGACCCTCTCCATCGCGTCACCTTGTATGCCTTAGTTTCTCGATCAAAACCCTCACTTGGTTTCGGCAATGTGCGGCGAGATCGATTAATTTGAAGGTGTTCCTCTTGTCGACCCAAGGACAACCTTTTTGTCTCCACTTAGGTCCGGTAAGCTATTGTCAAATTCCTCGCATCTATAGCTTCCTCCTATGATCTTTAAGTCATCTTGATCATTCTCTTGGTTGTTTTGCTCGAGAATCCTCCTCGTGAAACGAGTTGGCCATCTTTGTCTTCTCGGCGCCGTCACTACTCCTCAAGCTCCGACTTCCCAAGCTTCTCACACACCCGGTGACCTCCCAAACCTTTAGGTAGCATAAGCAACCACCGGGTTGTCTTGAGAAGCTCGGTCGAGCTGCTTGCACTTTTGCCGTTTGAACCGCGCGCGCAACTCCGGCTAGCGCCCGTTCGGGCGGCTCGGTCGTCTAGACTACTTCCGTTAGGAGCGCCTTGCTATTCTACACCTAAGCCATGCTCTTGGTTAGCACCGCCGTGGCGGAATCGCCGGCAAGCCGCCGTGGACGGCGGCGTGATCGAAATTCCGTTGTCGTGCGCCGACAACATCGTAGCCAATGATTAGGAATAAATGATAATCATTAGCATTTAATGATGTCTTAGCGCGCTAATGTCTATTACATGCGGGCCCACGCATAGAAAACAACACGTTTTGGTTAAAACCACGAGTGGCGACATGTGGACACTAAGTCTTTAAACACGTGCAGAAGCAAATTATGCTGAGTTAATGCGCACCGTCGGATGCGAAAGGAACGCTGGATTTGTGAGACATTCGACCGTCCTATTGCATCTCGAATATGGGACCGTTGGATCTTGATCCAACGGTTCGCAATCGTCGCCTAGCACGCTTGCTTGCGCGCGCCTAGCGATGGGCGACGAGCGGCGGGCCGCTGTCGATGATCAGCGGCTAGCCGAGCACTCGGTGAGAAAAGTAGCTAATGTTTGTAAAATCCGAGAAACCCTTTTCTTAAAATCGAAAAATATGTATAACTTTAAAATGCATAACTAAATCATTTCAACTTCAAATCACATGAAACCACTGAAATTTACATTCTTAATGTACTTCCTATCAAAATTAGTTCCATACGTGTCTCTGTGTGAGGGCTTTAATTGGAAATTTGTTCATTAAAATCATTATCTCTACAATAGGAAAATCGTGAAATCTTTAAAAATACATAAGTGAGTATTGGAAACTCCAAAAGCAGTGAGACCACTTTTGATAATTTTCATTTTCAGTGAACTTAATTCTAAAATGGTCTCCACCTTACCTCTATCACAGAAACTATTATTGGGAGAATATACTCCTTAACTCCATTATTTTTATACTATAAAAGGTGATAACTTTGAAAATCAATAACTAAATCATAAAAACTCCAAAAGGACAAACTCAACTGTTCTTAACTTATAGCAATATTGCCCATTTATCTATGTGATCCACGTACTGCCACTCGTTCTACAAAAATTCACTTCATAATTAAATTGCATAATGACGACTTATTGAAATCTGAAATTCAAACCATTATAACTTTCACATGCTAAATCAAAATGAAATAATTCTTTCACGAAAAATCATTTAAAATCATGATCTAACTACTGTAGAAAAATCATGCATTTTTGAGCATTTTGGTTTTTGTGTTGTTTTCTCGGTATTTATTTGATGTTATAATTATATAGATCCGAGCATATTGATATCGACACTTACGCTACCGAGTGAGCAGCTCTGTACCAGCAAGGCAAGCATCATTTGAACTTTCTTTTGCATCATATTTGATCCGGTTTTGGTTAAGATAATGCAATGATAATTGCCTGCATGCTATTTTGATTGTGTCAATATTTTTGTGATGTGTAGTTTAGTTATGTCCTATGCTTGAGGTTAATCTTGAATTATGCCAACTCCTATATGCTTAAGATAGGATGTGTGAACTATGGGTGATAGAATTGCTTAGCCATGCAAGTCTAGACACGATAGTTCGATCGTCAGAATAACCCGATGGTTTTGGGATACACATAACTCTTACTTATTGTTTTTACTTCAGATCTTTGTAGCTGTTTTATGAGTAAAAATTTGTCATTTTTTTAAAGAGATTTGGTCGGACAAGTGTTGGTTAGTGATGGTGTCTTTGTGCACGAGAATTGGGTATGTGGAAGGACTTGTCGGACAATTGAGGACCGAACTTTGTAACGTCGTTAATTCAAGTACACTCGTCTTTGCCACGCGCGGGTTGGGAGCCGTATGGTTAAGTAGGGGAGGGTTTTATTGTGTTAAGTCCTTGGTGGTGTAAGGGACATAGCGGCCAGTGAAATCCTATGTTCTTTGAGGAGCCGATGTAATCCTTTATAGTGTGCAAGGAGCACCAATTCTTTTGTTTTGATTGCATCGGTATTTCCAATATAACTTGTGAGCCCCTAGCAAGTGCTATCGACGCTTGTACTAGGCATGGAACCATCTCACAAGGGGACTTAGCCCAATAGGGCTTTCTTCTGAAAATGGCTGTATCTTGATTTACCCGTCGGCATACCATAGGAAGTGTGCTATTTGAGAGGCCTCTGGAGGCTTACGGGCTAATCAAGTCGTGTGGGTAAAGTAGTACACCTGCAGGGTATCAATCTATTCGAATAGCGTGTCCACGGTTATGGACAACCACTTGAGTTCGGGAGTTACTATTGTTAGACTTTTAATTAAAATTGTGGTTAAACTTGGTATTCGTCATGAACGGGTTGTTCATGTGTTTAGTACATCAAAGTGGGCTGCCACTTTGGTCTTTGTATTTCAATTGTTTATTACTGAAATGCTTTACTACATGTTTTACTTCTACTTCAAATCTGATTTTAAATGGGCACATGAAAAACTAGTATGTGTAGGATGTTAATTGTTGCGTCTCTTTCGCAAAACTAAACCAATATGAGCCATCCTTTGAACGACCCTTATGCATAACTATTTATATTTGTGTAAGACTTGCGAGTACACTTGTACTCGATCGGGCGTTTTGGCCTTTTCGGTGAGGAAGGTTATGATTATGATGATCTCGCTAGTGTTGACTTGGCGACACTAATGAGTAGTGTGCTACCATTTAACTCCGATCGGTTGCCGATGGGTGATGGGCATACCATCTGCTGGTCTTTTGCTTTATCTATTTAATTCGCCGCTACTTGATACTCTGTTTTAAATTTGGCGGTCGGCGTTTGTAATAAGCGAAGACCTTAACTATTATGCGATATGTCTTTTATTCCTTGTTGTATGCGTTGTATGGATGTAATCAACGTTGGATGAGGGTATGAGTATATTGGTCATTGATCTTGGGAGCCAATATATGTCATACTCGTTGTTGATAATTCCCATTTAACTCACCAAGGGTAGTGCTTGAATCGAGGAGAATCGACAATCATGTAACGCTCGCAAGGGAAGCGTGCGCATGATCGTTGAGGCTCCGTGATTCGCTAAGCCTCTCACTTGGATAGAGTTAAATTGGAATTCATTTATCGAGACCCGTAATTATGTCCCTAAGACCTTGTCTAATATCGGTCTTATGGAGATAATTACCGGGTCCCCACAGTAGCGCGTGTTGGGGCGCATGATTATCGCAGAGAGGAGGCGGACAGGGCGCGGAGGAAGAGGGAGGGTAGGTCCTAGAAGAGTCGGATGGGGAGTGAGAACAGGGGTGGAGGGGATGAGGAAGAGGAGGGCCCAGCGGCGTGGGAGGAAACCAAGTTCGGGCGGCAGAGGCGAAGCGAGAGGGTGAGGTGCGGTAGGGAGGAAGAGCGAGGGGCGTGGCGCGGTGAGGCGACCAGAAGAGCGAGCTAGGAAGAGTAAATCATGTTTATCTTTGGCGGCGCATATGAAAGGAGGGCGGGGAGCGGCAGTGGGAGGAAGCGACGACCACGGGTGGAGGAGGCGTCGGAGAGAGAGGACCGGAGATGGAGGGGAAAAGGCGAGGAGAGTTGCCGAGGCGGTGGCCGGGAGAGACATCGGGGTGGGCGGGGAGGAAGAGGAAGGGAAGCGGCGGTCTTGGCGGAAGAGGGAGAGGGAGAGCACCGGATGCGGAGGAAAAAGGGGCGAGGCGCCGAGCGGCAGCGGCCGAGAGAGATCGAGAGGGTGGGAGGAAGCGGCGGGAGGAGCGGAGCCGTGTGATGGAGAGAGAGCGACAGAGGAGACGCGAGGAGGAAGGGGGAACAGGACGAAGCTTCGCGACGCATTCCGTCTCAGGACAACGTGGCCGCACGAGCGCCGTGCGCTCCCACGCACGCGCACCGGGCGGCGCGGAGCAGCTCGCGACGCGATCGGACAGCGGACGAATTCTTGGTGACGTAGCGGGCGTAGATGAGCTCCAAAGCTAGCCTTTAATGTTAGTAACTAGTAGCCTGTTGCGCGCATCTGCGCGCCGAGGTAACATCATAATGACTTTGCTGAGCAAATTAGTGAGACTGAAAGAGAGGAAGGACTGTGTACATGATAAAGACCATAATTCCATCTATTCGTTGACAACAACGGAGTAGGGATAAAAGCCACTCTTAGCACAAGTAGTTGTTGATGAGCATCCGACACACGCATATACAAGCAATCTCGTAACAAACCATAAGCGAGTCCTTTCGATAATCACTCATGGGAATAAATGTTTTTAGAGCAGGACCCTTTCATCCAAGCTCATGGTGAATTCAACATCGGATGGGCATCACTTGCCATCCTCGCTGCCACCGAAAAGATATTTAAGTTGAGAATCACGCGGGAGGACCTTGCACCTTCGTCGAAGGGCGGTCTGTGGCACCATGCAACAAACAAATGTCGGCATAAAGTGCATAAATATCTCGTATGTAGCGGAAAGTTTTATAACTTTGTGCATTAAATCTCTTGACAATTTTTGGAGGTTGCTTGTCATGGATAAGGTATCTCAAACATCTATTTCATATCTGAGTAACAGAGCATGGACAGTTTAGGAGTTAAGTGAATGCTTGGAATAGTCACCGAATTTACGAAAAGCGATAACTCATTAGATGTATTGAAGGATGGCATGAGACAATAACATTTACATGGACATAATTTGAAATTACTGATTCTTGCAAAAATAGAAGAAACAATGTATTTAACCCCATAAGTTGAACTATTGATCAACTTGCAGTCCTCGATGCATAACAAGCGAGATGATTCTCGAAGGTGTTAATGGTATAATACAGATTGTTGTAATTATTAATAGTAATACGAACAATTCAATTTTGTATAAGCATGCATGCTTCATCTGGAATTTCATCTACCAGAGAAAAATGGTGAAACATCAAATAACAAGAAAAGATGTGGTTAATAGAGAGCTTGCCAACTTGACCATGTTTCATATATAGAAGTAAACACGAAATGCACTTGCAAATAACACTTCAATCATACGCTAAAGGGTGTACGTAATGGAAGAAACCTTGCTGGATATTTCTGGGTCATTAGCTAAGTCAACGGAGATAAATTTTAGAACCAAGAACCAACAAGGATCTCCAGTTCCTTTTTTTATTACAAAAGAAACCGAATCAATGAAGACAAACAATAGTGTTAAGATTCAGTTATGAATGATTATCTGCAAAACTAAAGATACAAATGATACTACAATGAAAGAAGTAGTACCTGATTTCAAACAATAAACTTCTACATAATATAACAACAAATGAGGCCAAAAGTATGTAACAAATTATATATATTATAAGTAGGTATCCAAAATAAAATGCTACAGAATGTCGACCATCTAAACAACGACGGGAAGTACCCTCTAATGGGAAGGCCATCTAAATATATGTCATGCTCAACCATGTAAGAAGTCGCAACGATAGAGAAGGAGAAAGGAATGACAACTATGAAGAATGATTGCATCAAGCCTAGCAATAGGAAATTTTAGAAGGTTCAGGAATGTTTCATTTAGATATCGTTGAGTGTATGTAGCAAGAGAATAGCACGGTTTTGAATGATCCTAAAGATAGCATTTCAATTCCCTGCAATACAAAAGCATGTCAAAAGAAGCGAATTATGGTCGCAGTGCTTCTTCTCCATTTTAAGTGAGCAGACTATTTTTAGAGGTTTTAGGACAAGGAGTTTAAAGAAGAGATGGGTCATAAATATTTGAGGATGAAACATACACGAATGCGAATGCTACTCCCGAACATTGTTTGCTAGGCAACATACCATATACAAAAGAAAGTTTGGTATTGAAGCAACATCGAGATTTGGTAAACTCCACCGACAATCTTTGCAATGAAAACTTATGAAATTAAAGATCAATCAAACTCAAGATTACAAAGAAGGGGACCGACATGCTCAACTCAAACTTATGAAGAGAAACTCTATTGTGCCTTTACGGACGGTTTTGACAATGAGCATGTCTGAAACGAAATAGTGTTTAAATGTTCATAAATCTCAAAGTTTCCTTGAATGATTTGAATATACGACAATATACGACTTTACCATGTTATCGAGTTTATGCATTAAATATCCTTGCTTCCTAGCTGTAATCAATCATCTATCCCTTTTGTATGGCGATTCTTTTAAGAAATTATTTTAAATAAGACAAGCTACATGCGACAGCACACACATACAGGAGTTGTATCGAGCACTCTCACGTCAATACAAACATAACTACTGACATGGAATATCAAGGCTTGGCATCGAGGACTTCCAAGTTGAATGTGTACACAATTGCTGATCCAAAAACAAGCGTAGCGTGAATGAAATATTCACAAAGGAAGTGGATCTTGACCGCATGAAAATTTGCACATTTACGCCCGGATCTGTAGTAATTGTTAGTACGCATGCGTATTTGTACCAACATTGTTAAGGTCAATCAACACCTATCAAACATTTAACGGATGCACTCCCAAATCGAGCAAAGCGGAAAAAAACTAATCTTTGGAAGGGTATGGTACGACAAACAAAGCTCAATACCAATGTAATGTAGTACAACTAAAATGCAGGTGGTGCGAATCCTAAAGGCAGAATTTGAATACCCCGTGTGCGACCCGGTGACTGGGGCGAGTGCATGATATTGTAGGTAGATACGACATTAAGACCTCTTTTCACATTTTATCGGTCAAGCACAACGAAAGCCCACTGCAGTCCATCTAAATTAACAGATCAATGACCATTTGATCCATACACTAAATCACTAATATCCAAAATCACAGATCTAATTACGACAACGAACATAAGAAGCAAGCATGAAGCTCACATCTGTAGATCAACACACCGTAACAAGTCGGTCAAAGCACACTCCTAGCCTCATAACTACTAAACCAACTAACTAATCGGTAGATCCAAACCAAACCCATCTCACATCCAACCACAAACCAGCGGAGCATAGGAGTTGAAAGCAAGCGCGGACGATACCATGTAGTCGGTGGTGATGACGCGACGTGGCGATGGCGTCGCGGAGAGCAGCGGTCAAGGGCGGTCGGACGATCTGGAGGCTCGAGGGCCTCATGCGTGGCGCGAATGGCTAGCATGGCATCCGTGAGCCATGGCGGCCGTCGGCCACCACCTCGGAGGCAGCGTTGAGCCAACCGAGCAGCGTGTACCTTCATGACGGCGGCGGCGTATGCGGATGAGTCGTCTTAGGCGACTTCGAACCGCGGGGCATGGTGGATGCGCAGGGGGGCTGATTCCGGCGAGTCGGTGGCGGCAGCGCCCGGAGCGCGTCGTCGCCGGCGAAGTGCGGCCGCTTGTTGGCGGCGGGCGAGGCGGACGGGCGAGGCGGTGGTGGATCGGCCGGGAGGCCGCGGGACGAGGAGGTGGTGGTGAGGACACCATCGGGAGAAGCGGGGCGGAGGAGAAGGTGGAGAGGATGGGGCTAGGGCGGGAGAGGAAGGTGGAGGAGTTTGAGGGCCGAGGAGGAAGGGAGGAGCGGTGGAGAAAGCGTTGAGGGACCGGACGGAGACACGGAGGGGCTGAGAGTGACCGCGAGGCGGAGGAAGGGAGGAGCGGTGGCCGGCCGTGGGTGTGGGGCGGTGGCGGGGTGCGGATGTGGGAGGCGGCGTGGGGCGCGGCCGAGGCGGAGGCGGAGGCGGGGTGTGGGGCGGAGGAAGGGGCCGGAGCACGGCGAAGGGAGAGCGGCGGCGTCGGAGTGGGGTGGTGGTCATGGTGCGGATATGGGGGAGCGGGCGAGGCATGGGGGCGTGATCGGATGCGGAGGGGCAGGGGAGGCGCGCGCAAGGGCGCGAGACTGTGGTGCGTATGAAGCGGCGAAAAAGCGAATGGCGAACTTCACCGAGCGATCCGGAAGGTGCCTTTCGTGTGTATGTGCGACGACACGCGAAGACGCGAGCGGTAGAAGAACGAGAGAAGAACGCGTGTCGGATTGCGTGGCAAGCGGAGCAATGCGAGAAATCCTCAGCCCCGATCGAACGGCGAGGACGAATTGAGAAGAAAATCTGACGGCTAAGAAAAACTTGGTGACGTGGCCACCTGGTTGAGCTCAAAGTAAGCCCTCTTTTATATATAAAGACTAGAAGGCAACCCGCGCCAAATGGCGCGGGCATGGTCATTCATAGATGTGGAAATGTCATTTTTTTCTGCATCTGTTGTCATGTGTTAATACGAATTGATTAGGGAGTCTGTTAAACTGTAAGCAAGTAAAAGCTAGTATTTTTCGTAAAGAAGGTGGTAACAACAGCAAAGATGCATAATTTTAGATGTAGTCCTATGTTGGAGCAGAATATGAATCTGACATTTTCCTATGTTAAAGTTGAGCTTATCTTCGGTGTATCATATATAAACTTGATGGCTATTGTTCAAACTCGACATCAATATAAACAGGACATGGAAACACAAACTATTGTTCAAAATGCTATACATAATTTCAGTAAATCAATCCATACTGTAAGATCATGAAGAAAATTTGGGAAAGCAACGCATGAGATGTTAACTAAACTAACCTTAGCATGTATCAGTGGGCTATAATCTTGAGGACCATCTTTGAACTTCACCTCAGCAACATATTTACCATAATGAAATCTTCTTGAGAGAGGCTAAAAGAAAAGGATCAATATATTTCACTGGTATACACTGGTTTCACAGTAATTATTTAGCAGCTAGTAATTAAAAGGGCACATCTAGAAGTAGCAATTAGATGTAACATAAGTAAAAGAAATGATAACATACAGCATATACCTGCAGACATGCAAAATCTAATGCAACTGTTTCTGCATAGGCACCATCATCACCATACGTAGTGAATAGTGGGAGCAATTTGTTGAAATACTTCTTCCATATTGCATCATTCACACTGAACCGATGAAGCAAAAGAGTGTAAAACCTCTGCATAAAGCAATATAAATTCAGAATCTCAACAATCATTAGTCATCAATTCTTGATATTGTAATATTAAAGGCCAGTATGCAAATTTGGTTAACCTTTGGTAGGAAAGAGAGGTGGCGGAATATCTTGAGGGAAAACTGTGCAATGGAAAACCCTAACATATCTAAAAGGACAAAACCAATTCTACAATAAGGAAAACAGATCGTCAAGTAACACAACGGTAACATACATCTTAAAATGGAAGGAGAAGGAGGATTAGATATGCTCACATCGAGCTCTTCTCGGAGAAGGATGAGTACATATGAGTATTCCATCTAGTAGTATCTCATAATAAAGCAATTTAATCATTGAAAGTATGACTGCAATTGCGTGATCGAAGCGTAATTTAGTGTGTGCAATAATCTAAAGGAAATATAGCGTGTGTACATAGCTACATTATCTCTAGCCTCAGATTTAACAATGTGATATCCGATCAGCTCAATTACGTGGTTGTCTATCACAACATAGACATCGAATTGAAACCTAACAGGCAGGCACATCTATAGTCTTAATACTATAACTTTGATTGCACAATCTCATCATAGAAGCACTTATATGATATATCTATAATAATTTGAGTCTGGAAAAACAATGACAACACTATCTCCACTTCAGTGACAAAATCACAAAAAAGAATTATGGAAGCATCATTCACCAAGTCTTTCTAAGAACCATGATAATTTTTCCCTAGACTGATCGTTAACAAACTATAGATCAATGGAATAGGAAAGATAGTAATCATTTGAAGTCCTGGACCTACGAAAATAGTTTTTCTTTTGCTCTTTCCTGTGTTCAAGTCGGTATTGCTCTATATCAAAACTACAACAGCATGCAAAGGAGGAAACAATCAGACCTATACTCAATCAGAACTTCAGAACTGAGCACCATGACCTCAACTCGAAGATTGTCGTGGAATCATGTCAGAAATGCAACTAAGGCTACAACACATGAGAACACGGAGAACCTACGTGAAAATTCGAATAACACGATGCCAGAAACAACAAAAAACACGATGTTAGTTCATTAATATATTGCTCTTGACCATGCTAGAAACAACAAAAAAGCAAGGTAGCACACCTTCCTTTTCTCACCCATTTTTATGTCCGCCCAAACTAAACCCCCCACCATATGAACTGTCCATTGAACAGAGAGTGCACATACATCAATAATCACAGCATCACATAGCCATCACAGAGCAAAGGGGAGGAGTAGTGAGAGGTAGAGGAGTAGAAGAGGGGGAGTATAGCTCAGTGCGTGGCAGGGGCGGCAGCACAACCACGGGCATAATCATGCGTGGCCGACGACCACCGAGAGCCTCGAACTCCGCCGTAGGTAGCCACGACAACCAACCACAGCATCTTCACCATGAGGGAACACCAAGGAAAAAAATTAGCAAATGAACCATCGCACAAACATGAAAACCAAAGCAACAGAAAAAGGGGGTTAAAAGGGGGGTTTGAATCCAGGGAGGAGGAAGCCGGACTGGCTACCACCCCAAGTCCGGCAGCCAAGCACGGGAGCGAGCGCGAGCGCAGTGGGCCGTGTGGAGGGCCACAGGCGCGCAGGAGGCCGAGCGGTGGCCGGGCGGCAGTGCGGGCGGGACCGAGCCAAAGCGAGGCGAGTCGAGGAGCCATGACCGGGCGAGGCGGGAGCGAGGAGGCGAGCGCAGCGGCACGAGCCGGCGGAGCGATGTCGAGCGGACACGGAGAGGTGGCGCCAGAGTCGGCGAGAAAGAGAGGAAGCCATGGCGCATTCATTCGCCCAAGGCGAGAATCGAGGAGGACACGCCGGGGCGACACGGAAAAAGCGGCCGTGCGTCCGAGCTCACGGGGAGGAGAAGGCTTGGATCCGGCGGATCTAAGGCGTGGTCATCGGATCCGCCACTCCATGTTGGATGGAGGCGCGGTAGGAGAGATGGCGGCCGGGATGTCGCGATGGTGCGAGGCCGGGGCGGTGGAGGCGGAGAAAGCGGGGCCCGAGGCTTTACGGCCGGGCAAGGAGGAAGGAGGAAGCGACGGTGGACGCGGGCATGGCCGCAACACGGCGGGGTGGCGAGGGCGACTTCGCGGGCATGAGCGCCAGCGCGAAGAGGGAGAGGAGAGGGCGAGGCGGGAAGCGGCGGCTGGGGGGTAACCCTCGGGTGGCGCGAATCGGGATACGGAGGTGGGCGCATCCGAGGCGCGCGTGGAAAACGCCGATCCGACGGCCTCGCACGCCGATCCTGCAGCGCACGATGGCGTCGGACGGTCCTCCTTTTTGGGGTGACGTGGGCAGGGCCGGGCATGGGACATGCCCTCCAGCCTTTAAGGTTAGTAATACTAGGTTATGGGCGCGCATTCGTTATATGTAGGAGCGAGTAAAAAAGCGATGAGAAGTGGAAACGGGATATTGTTGAAGAGCGAAATTTGGATACTGATAGAGTGACTAATTAGAAGGTTTGAAAAAGACGATGTAGCACGTATAGCGACTTTTAGGGTTTTTTTATACAGATGTACAAGCTAAGTTTAGGATTAAAATGTCTGTGTATGCAGGAGGGTAAACGACGAGGGTATGTTCACGGAAAGAGATTTGGGACACAATATATGATATGTATCTACCGAAGGCTTGGAGTATATGTATGCTTTAAGGATTCGTGAGGAATACGAACAGTGATCAGAGATAAAGATTGGTGGAAGGTGGAAATATGTATATTAGTCTAATTGTGTATGAGAAAAGGTGACGCAACCGATCTTGATGAGTATTTTGATGTGTCTATGTCACCATATATGAGCAACCTTTTAAATGCGGATAAACATGTATAGATTTGTGGCATACTTTTCGTAACGTCTAGCTGGTAACCAAGAGGACATACTGTTATGTAGAGTACGATGAGAGTTCTTACGTACATACAAGACATGGGCGGATTCAAGGGCCCTCCAGCCTGGGCAATTGCCCGGCCTTCCTCGGGCATGACCTTGTAAGGCCTGAGGCCAGCTCCTTCAGACTCCTCGCACTGGGCCTTGAAGGCGGGCAACATGGGCTCGCGTCGCGCCTCCGCGCCGGCCGCGAGCTGCTGCTGCCTGCCTCTCATTTGCTCTCCCTAATGCCCACCTCAGCACTTCCCCTCATCGGCTGATGAGCTGATCCCCTCCCCATCCCCAAGCGGCAAGCGCCAAGCGGCGGCGGGCGGCCTGCTGCAGAGCCTGTGTCAGTGCGTCGGCCGGCGGCGGCGGGACCGCGGGAGCCGGTGAGCCAGTGACCGAGTGACGTGAAGGGCAGGGCGATGGTGGACGGCTCCAGCGAGACGGTGGTTCCGGCGGGCAGCGGCGGGAGCCGGAAGCGTGCGCACGGGCGCGGCGACTCCGGCGGGACGGCGATTCCGGGCCTTCCGGCTCCGGCTCCGAGACCTAAGCAGCTAGGTGAGTGGATTTTCTTGCTCTAATCCCACCTTGGCACTCCTCCTGGCCTCCTTCCTTGGCTCGGGCCTCGGGCTCCCCATGGCCGCATAGGGCGGCGCGCCGCCTCCCGGCTCCGGTGGTCCGATCGCCGGCTCCTCTGCTGCGCCCCCTCGAGCTCCTCTGCTGGTGCGCCCCTCGGGCTCGGGGTCGGGGCTCGGGCTCCTCCTGCCAACGCCGCTCCCCTCGGGCCCCTCGCCTCCTCTTGCGCCGCTCGCCGGCCTCCCTGCGCGCCCGTGCGGGCCGTGCCCCGGCCGGCTCGGCCTGAGGCCACCTCGGTTGGGGAAATGGGGATTGGGGCTGCAGCATGAAGGAGCCCGACTGGCGATTAGCGCTGGCGATTGGCGATTGGGGAAAATGGGAAATGGGGATTGGGGCTGCAGCCTGCTAAGAGGGGCTGCACTGCTAGGTTGGTCTCGATTGGGGCTGCAGTTCAATCAACTGACATTAATTTGTAGCTAAGTTTGTTGTATATAATTGATTACTACTACTAGATTGGCACATGATAAGAATTGTTAAAATTTCAGAAATGAGAAGGTTTTTAGTTGACTCAAGAAGCTTACCACAACCGCAACCGCAACTACAACCACAGGATCCAAATATGGCTAATGATAATGAGGAGGAGGATGTGTTTAATCCGGATGAAATTGTATGTGATCCTGCTCTTAGGAAACAAATAGATGATTAGCATCCGGATGTTCAAGACCAAGTGAGAAGAGCATACATTTTGAAGGGTCCAACCCAACCAATTGTGAATTTTTCTCGAAAACAATTTGGATGTTTGTGGAGGGCATTTTCAAAAGATTGGTATAAGAAGTATGATTGGATAGAATATAGCGAGTCTCAAGATACGACATATTGTTTCTATTGCTTTCTTTTTAAGATGCCGGAAAATAATCAACGCTTTGGTTATGAAGTCTTCACAAGAACCGGGTTTAGTGATTGGAAGCATGCCTACAAAGCATTGCCTCTCCATATTGGTGGTGTAAGAAGTGACCACAACAATGCAAGATTGCATTGTGATGATTTTCATAACCAAAGACAAAGTGTGTCAAGTAAGCTCTCTTGTGCAACCAAGGAATCCGAAGAACTATATAAAATCCGTTTGACTTCTTCTCTAGAGTGCACAAGATTTCTCATTGGTCAAAGCATGGCTTTTCGTGGCCACGATGAATCTTCTACTAGATGGGGTATACATCATACAACTTTACTCGTTTGGATCAAATGTGGAGGTCGGTGTTACATGTGCTTAGTGCGGTAGATGAGGATGGGCATGGACCGTCTCAAGCGGCGGGTTTGATAGATTTGCTTTCATTTTGAATCTTATGTTAAAGTTGTTTGCCATCACAAATGAGCTTTCACAAGTCTTGTAAAGGAATGATCTAAATATTTTTCATGCTATGGAATTAATTCATGATGTCAAAGCTCGGTTGACCTCCATGAGAGAAAGTGGTTTGATGAGGTCCAACAATTTTGTGTTGTCAAAGGTATTCGGTGCCAAATATGGATGAACAAATACCGCTTAGGGGTCGTTCGAGGCGTGATGGGAAGACTTACACTAATCTTCATTATTACCGAGTTGAGGTTTTCTATGTTGCCCTTGATAAGATATGTACTGAGATGAATCATCGCTTTAGTGAAGCATCTACAGAGATATTAGTGTGCTTCCCATGCCTTGATCCAAAGAATTCTTTCTCTAAGTTTGATATTGACAAGCTTGCTCGTCTAACTACAATTTATCATGCGGATTTCTCTAGCGGTGATCGTGCAATCATAAGTCACCAACTTGAGACTTACATTCATCATGTGAGAAGGCATGCTTCCTTTTCTACTTGCAAACATCTTGAAATTTTGGCTACAAAAATGGTTGAAACCGAGAAATATTTGGTTTTTCCATTGGTCTACAAACTCATTGAGTTGACTTTGTTATTGCGGGTGTCAACGGCATCATCGGTTGAAAGGGCTTTTTCGGCAATGAAGATTATTAAGTCTAAATTGCGCAACAAGATCAACAATGATTGGTTCAATGATTTGATGATATGCTGCACCGAACGGGACATATTTAAACAATTTGATGATGATGTTATTGCCCGACGGTTTCAAGCCATGAAGAAAAGAAAAGGACATTTGCCTCGTAGGCCTAGGCCTAATTAGCACATTATCAGTATGTTTCATTCGCTTCGATGTGAATATTTTTAAGTCAAAGTTATATGATTTACTAATTTATTTTTTATCTTGTAGAGTCTCTTACTCTCTTTTGGTTGTGTGATTGGATATTTGGACTTTTGTTGTTGACTCGTCGCAATTTGGTAGCGTCTAGTGAGTTGTTTGTTATCGTTTGTAATATCTCACTCTTATTTTCATTTATGAACCTTTACATTGGTGATGTATCATATACCTTATTTTACTTTAAAGCTATTGTGGATTTGCATGATGCGTAATTGTGTATCCGAATATCCGATGTTTGCGGTACTCAATAGACCTTAGCTTGTGGCTTGCCCAGGCTTCGGAAATTTCCTGGCTCCGCCACTGATACAAGATATGGAATGCAGCACACTGGCAACCATTTTGTATAAACAGAAACATGATAAAAGCAGATAGAATCACTACTCGATGTTCAGCTAACTGCAGACGCGATTGTTTTGCGTTTGAGTGGTGTGTGTGGTATGCTCATTGGCGAGTCTATAGGGCATACAAGGTTCTAGAGTAGATAGTATGGTACATACAAATATAAACAAGACATAAAACTGACATAAACCATACTATATGTTCTTTCATCGAGAGCTGTTGCTCTCGGTGCGCATAGCATATAAGTATAGCTGCGTAGGGTGGAAGCAAAAAAGAAGACGTGTGATAGCAGCATACTGGGTAGATGGTGCTGTAGGAAGAACATAATAGAAGCAAATTAGCTACCAAATTATATAAAGGAATAAGATAGGGATTCACAAATCTATGTAGAATGAGAAATAGACATGAAGGACAGAACATGTGAGGAGAGATAATATACCTAGGTATTTTTTTTCTTATCTAAATGGCCCTTTGTTACAGCGCTAGAGGCAGCTTTGTCGTCAGGTATTGTATGCAGTGAGAAAAATGCTATCTGTAAGAAAACATTATTGACAGGCTCAAATAGACCAGAAGAAATTAGTGTATTAGCAGGGAAATGGTACTGATTAAGAACAGGAAAAATAGTAAATTCGAGGTGTATTTGTGTGACTTTGAATTAGGCTAGTAAATGGTGATCTAATGTTTTGTATTTTTTGGATGTATAAATGATGAAAATTCAAAAAGAAGAAACAATTTAGTAATGCAGAAAGGCTAAAATTATGTGGGCACGGTAGTGCCTATGGTCATGTATGTATAATCAAACGATAAATCGGTAGCGTACTTATTCGGCTTTGGATTAGTCTAGCATATGCTGCACTTATGCATTTTCAATGGTCCGGTTATAAGCGCGTAATAGTATCGTAAAAATATAAGGGATGCACAATAGGCTACAAAACTGCAGTCGTACAACTACACTGCTATGAAGACGATGAAAGATCCATGCTTATTTAGAGTGTATATTTATTCTGTAAGCATGCATTTTGGGGGGGGGGGGGGTGTTTGTAAATACTGTACGTCTTAGAAGAAAGTACTATTTAGTGACAAAAAAAAAAGGCAGGAATTGATCATGTACGTGTATGATTGATCCCGATGCTAGTCTAGCATACATTCAAATGGTTTTGACCAACATTGGTATCAAACATAGATGTACAATTTTGTAACTATTTCATGATGCTTTTATTACGAAGCTAAAACCAATAGAGAGATTAAATAGCACACAACGATAATTCTGAGCGGAGGTGAAAGAAAAGGAGAACGAATAGTTGTTAAGCTAAGATAATGTTCATATCAATCAATAAACAATTCTACTTTTGTACGAAAGAGCGGTTCATATTAAGGTAGCAGGTAGTGCCTAAGCTAGAGGCAATGACAGAAAACAGAGTGAAATAATAAATCATTGTGTATGTTTGATCCTGATGCTAGTCTAGCATACATTCAAATGTTTTTTCCCACATTGCTATCAAATATAGATGTACTATTTTGTAACTATAGTATGATGCCTTTATTAAAAAGATAAAATAATAGAAAGACTAAATAGCAGACAATGATAATTCTGAGCCAAGGTGGAAGAGGAGAACGAATAGTTGGGAAACTAAGATAATGTTCAGATCAATCAGCAAACAGTGCTAGTTCTATACGAAAGAGTGGTTCATAATAAAGTAGTAGACAGTGCTCAAGCTAGAGACTATGACTAAAACAAATCAGTATTGTACTTGTTTAGTTCTGGATTCGCCTATCATATGTTGTATTAACGTATTGTGAACACTTCTATTCTAGGCACACAATAGCATAAAAAAATACAGTAGAGATGCATGTAAGATACAAAAGGGCAGCTGCATACCTACTATTCTAGGCACACAATAGCATAAAAAAATACAGTAGAGATGCATGTAAGATACAAAAGGGTAGCTGCATACCTACATTTGTATAAAGACAACGAAAGCCCTTTGCTAGGTTTGAGTGTTTTAAGTATACTAAGCATCTCTGGACCTATAAATGTTGTAAGGCCAAAAAGGAAAGACAATCTAGTGAAGCTAAAACAAGATATCACGTGTTTAATGAATTGTTCGTGGTAATTGACCTATATGTATACGTCACTCATTATCACGGACAAACAGATGCAACTATTTTTTGTAAGAAGTAGATGTGCCTGGCTGTGATAATTGAAGTGGAGAATATAGCACATGCTACGCCATTAGTTTACGTAAGATTCAAAATCATAAAGACCACATGCTCAAATACTATGCACTTACCCAAATGTCAACTTTATCACTAATAACTTCTCTTCTGTAGAGATCCTACACCTGGAAAAACATAGATGCATACATGAGATCACTGGAGTTCATACAAGGGATGAAAATTTTATTGACATTCAGAGGGCTGTTCACTAACCTCAGGGCTCTATATGCCAATGTTGTAGGCTTCCTAATGATATCCTCCTCAATCCCTATCTCTTCCGGCTGTCAAAGCATCTATGATTTGTTGATGTGCTTACAAAATCACATTTTTCCATGCACCATGTAATCCAAGAAAACATTTTCAGACCTCATAGCCCTACAGAATACGAAAAGAGGCGAATGTAAGGTGACAACACATTCACAAATATGTCATATGTCACGACCGTTGGCTTGCACCCGGACTTGCATATTTCGTCAAACAGCTTGAAAGCGTCCTCTGCCGCCCAACACACAGTGCCCCTTGATCAAAATGTTATAGCTGCACACGTCCGGAGAATGCGGAACCTCCCATGACCGCGAGCAGCCCGGCCCCGACGCAGATGAGCTCCCTATGCGAAGCCGGGATCATGGCATTGAAGGTGGTGAGGCTCGACCGAGGCCCTCACGGCCATTTCCTTGAACACCTTCCATGTGGCGCGGACCTCCCGCCGCGGAATAGCGGCGCAGCGATGCTGCCGCCAAAGACGAGACAAGTGGCGTCTTCCGCCGAGTGGCGCCAGCGAGCACGTCAGCGCCTCGGGTGCCATGTCGGCGGGGAAGGTGTGGAGCGCGAGGCGCGCGCGCGCCTCCCACCGGGCATTGAAGGTGGTGAGGCTCGGTCGAGGCCCCTCGTGGCCATTTCCTCAAACACCTTCCATGCGGCGCAGACCTCCCGCCGCAGTAACAGAAGCGCAGCGCAGATGCGTCGGCGCGCGACAGTGGGCATCTTCCCTCCGAGGCAGACGTTGGCGAGCACGTCGAGCGCCTCGAGTGTCGGCGCAGGCGAAGGGACCGAGGCTGTGGAACGCAGCAATGATGGCGTCGAATAGCCGGTGACGGTCGCCAAATGCGAGGTGGGAGAATTGGGAGGAAGAAGGGATGGGAGCCTGGGAGGTGTGGGTCTCGAGAAGGAGGGTGTTGGCTTGTGAGTGTAGGGAGGAGAGGAGGCCGGGGAAGAGGGAATCGGGTGGTCTGCGAGGAGCTCAAAAACGGGGCCCAAAGGAGGTGCGGGGGGAGCTCCTGGGGGATGGATCGGACGGCGACGAGGAGAGGAAGCCCGGGAGCGCGGCGACGAGGGAGAGGAAGCCCGGGTGTGCCCAGAGGTCGCGAAGCGAGGAAGCGGTAAGCGGCCGTGGAGGAACTGCACGCCAAGCGAGGTGGTGGGAGGGTAAAGGAGCGGCGACACGAAGCATCGCGGGCACGCAAAACCAAAATAAAATCGGACGTTCGGGACGCAGAGTGGTGAATTGGACGGAGGAGAAGAAAGCAGGCGGCGTGGCTTCTCGGTCGTGCAAAAATGCGTGCCCATTTATACCGGAGGATTCTGCCTGCTATTGTGGATCCGACGAACTAGAAGGTATTGATTAGAAATATATATATATAAGTGAATAAACCTCGTATGGGTCAGCCCTGCATCATATTTGTCTTGCAGGTCGGTTATTTGAGGTACGTGCATATATCATTCATGATATCATATATATATATTCATGTAATAACCGCATGTGCTTGTGATTATTTTTCAAAGCATGGAATATCATTTTCTCATGTGATTAGAGTTGAAAAACCTAGACCGGTCAAGAAATGACAGTTCCATAATAGTGCATCACTTCTTTTTTTGGTGGTCTTTGGTTCTCGCTTTGTTCTATATAGTTACATGCAGTCTTATTCACGATAGAGATATCTTTTCATTTCATCCATTGATTATTGGCACCTAGCTATGGCGACGACCATCGTTTTTCGGAGTCTAGGGCAAGACTTGACTTGATCATACCTATATACCCCATTCGGTCTAAAATAGATGTTGCATTTGAATATCCTGCCACTATTTCCCAATATATACATTCAAGCTCACCGTGCACACAGATGAGAAGGCACAAATATAATTAAAAGTTAATGACATTGGTCTATATATACATTCACCTATTAAATGGCATACTACAACAATTCAACATCTTTTACTGCATTAATTAGAGCAGAGATAGAGGGTGAAAATTTTGCAATACCTACACTCTTGATTTCCTCGGTAGACTTGCATTATAAAATGACTCTTGCTGAGAAAATGGACTTTATATTGCGAAACAGAAGGAGTAGTTGTGTTGATTTTTTAGAAATTTTTTCCATAAGACCTATTAAATTAAAGCTTTAGTTTCCTCCTCGGCCAACATCCACTATCCTAAAAACATCATTTATTTTGAAGAGGTATGTATACAATTACTAAGGGCAAAAAATGTCAAAATTAAAACTACAGTCTTTGTAGTACGTCAAATGTAATAAACAAAATCTATTTTTGATCTGAAGGGAGTTTTAACATATGGCTCTTTTCGAAATTTTTAGATCTTTTCTATAATATCCTGGCCTGCTAGGGTGGTTGCCCATGTGACCCAAGTGTAGTAGTCTAGTAGAAGGGAAACTAATTCGTCCACGAGATTCCATTTGGATAGATTGGTAGGATGGCCTGATTGATCGTCTGGCCCAAGATTTAGTGGGCATGCATTCAAGTCACATTGAAGCACCGGGCAACGAATAGAATTTTTTTTATTAATTAATCATTTTTTAATATTATTTTAAAGTTAACCCCCGCGAACTTTATTTTCAATTTCTGACCCCTTTAGTCATGCCACCACCGGTGGTGTGGCCAAACCGTCTTATCACGTCAGCTATCACGGCGTTGCCAAAACTGCCACGCAAGCCCTCCTCAGCCCAGCGTCGTGCTAGTGTGGAGGGCTTACGTGGCATCTGTAACGCCATCACTCATGGAGTGACAAGCTGCCTTGTCACGCCATTATAGTTGACGTGACAGTGGCGACTTCATTTTTTGCTTTTGCCTGCGTAATTGGATTTAGATTTCTAAATTTTGAATTGAACTCATGGTTGAATTTTGGAATTTCGATTCTCGGTTCACCCTTCCGATCCAAATTAATTACCTTTTATTACAACTCATGTTTTGGTTGTGAAGAAGCAAGCTTTGAAATTGAATTTTATCGGATCACGAAAACCTACTTTTCGAAGATCTCTTCCTTCTCTTGGAGACCGAGCATCAATTGCAACGATCCGATAAATAGTTTATTGGGCTAGATGTAGCTAAACAATGCCCCCCTAGAAACATTGAGGTGATTTTCCCCTCGTACGGCTCTGGAAAATTATTTGAATGTATGTACACTTGTTTGTAGGTTGTTATTTTTTTTGGAAATAGAAGGGTGGTGACAAGGTTGGTTGGTCTGTTTGTGATTTTAGTAGATTCTCAAGGTACGAAATATGTTAGACTTGCAATAACATTTTATGATCGTCGTATGTTGTTGTAGTGTGATAAATTTCTGAAGAATTTTGTGAGGATAATTGAGGTAGTAATGATTCGTACGTAGGAAGGTAAGTGATATTGCGATGCGCTAGGGAATTCATACACGGTAAACTTTTGAGAAATGGTGCAACGATAACAACACGATAGTTGATCCGACAAAGGGGTTACATGGTACGTAGGCTAATAAACCAAGGACGGTACACACATGTCTATAGGGAATTAAAAATACATGGGACATATGGACGAAGAGGGTCAAACAACTGCATGGAATGTGGCCATTTGCCCTTGCAGCCCAGATCGGCGTTGTACTCCTCGCTTTGCGCCTTAGCTTGCACCACAATCTCCCTCTTCTGCGCTGTGAGACCCCAGTGTATTTAGCTTGTAATGCTTAGTCTTCCATTAACCCTAGCATCACAAACAAAATATACCGTGCCTCGGGAAAATATATAATTCCCAGAATTGCAGTATACACACCCTTTTACAAAACATTACATCAATTCCATGCAAGATCATACAACCGAACTAAACCTTTACAAGCAAAAGGCATACATAATAGCTATTACAAAAAGGGACCAACCGGTGACAAACAAGCTAAAGAGTTAGAATAAACAGCGGAAGCAAAATGCCATAAGATGGCTATAAACAAGAGTCAACTGGTTTGCCATACACCCACAAGGCAATCCGATCGGGCCACCAAGCTAGTCGCACCCACCGCAGCAAAACTCACAAAAATCGACCCCTTGGGGATCAACTTCCTCTGCAACAATTAAGCAAAGCAAATGAGTACAAAAATGTACTCGCAAGACTTACGAGTAACAAACCTAGATATTACTACTACATGTAGGCTTTAATCAAAGGAGAAGGCTCAAGGTTTATTTTCAGCATAAAGTAGATTTTATTTACAATAAGTAATAGATTGAAGGCAGTTTTAGCAATCTGAAATTTATTTGTTAAAATAACAGCGAGACAGTAAGTAGTAACATAGAGACATCCTTAAGATGATTAACCCAATAGCCATCACAACAATAGTACGAATTACCCATTCGTACCACCCACATCAAGTTTTAATTAAAAAGTTGTAGTCTAGTTCTTGCGGGAAATAACCAAGCGTGTTCATAACCTAGGACGAGGCTATTCGAATAGATTATACCCTGCAGGGGTGTACCAACGTACCCACACTTCACACCTCCTTTTTGCCACTATATTAAGCACACTTCCTTTGGTATGCCGGCACGGCTAAGTCCTACGAGACATTTCCATTGGATTGTATTAATCAAGAGTCGTACGTATGGGGGTTGACCCTTAGTGATGTGCCGGCGACAAAGATCACAAGGACCCACACGTTGAATCGGAGACACCGGCCCAGCCGAAGCAACTGCGGGTGCTCCTGGGTATGGAGAACCTAACCGGAACCCATCCCTCTCATCCCAAACGAACATTTTTCTCTATCACTACCACCAGCGACTCATCAATTAATACCTCCCAAAGCACTAAGTCAAGAGAGGTCCTATATTCCCCCTACAAAATTGCGTGGATCAATGGAGCAAGTAACTCAGTCCTTGATGACCTGGGCACCATTCCAACACACCATAAGATCACACCATCATACCATTATGCCCAAGTCTAAAACATTTTGTTTTCAGTTTTAGATTTCACAAATAAACAAAGCACAAAGGTAGAGATCATAAGTAATAACAAGTTTTTGTGTGATCAAGGTCATCGACTAAGTCGATAACCGCCCAATTCTACCGGTAACTAAGCATTGCTAAGCATCATATCGTAAAGACAATAAAAGAGCATAAATCATTCACCGGGCTCTAATTCACCAGTGAGAATAATAACCTATAGCAGTGGCAGGGGTGAATAATTTCAGGAAAACCATGCAATAGGATTAGCTACCTCTAATCGATAAAATTTACTTTGACACAAAGAAGCATGCATACTTATTCTTTGCAAACAAAATATTAGAATTTTAAAAGTAATGGGAGCAATATGATCAAATGATGCTACATCTGCTTGCCTTGCTGGGGATCACTTGGTTGCTGCAGAGGATCACTCTCGTACTCAACACAATCGTCGGAATCTATCGAAAGAGCAAGAAAATCCAATAAAAACGACGAACACCGAACAAGACTCAAAATCCAAAGTGCTCCAAAAATCCATGAAACTTACACAGCAGGAAGAGCATGATTTTAGAAAAATTTAGCAAGAAAAATCATTCAATTTGGATTAAGTGTGCAAAAGTTATGGCCTAAATACTTTCAATCTCCTAGAAAATTCAATTATAATTGTTGTCTGTTACTGTTCATCGCACAAATTTCTAGAAAGTTTTTGAATATAAATTTTTTTAGGGTAGGTTTATAATGACATCCTAAGGTTAGCAAAAGTGAGTTTACTTCATTTGGAGTTAAGATGAATTTATTATGATTTTTCTAAGTTATGAAATTAGGGCATTATCAATCTCAGCAGCAAGGACCACATTGAAATTTATCCTACACTAAAGCATATTAACAGAGGAACCTAACAAACTTTAGTTTGTTCAATTTGAAGTTACAGAGAAAAACTTATGCATTTTTGAAGTTCAAAATAATTTAGCAGTTTACAAATAAAATCTTTTGGGCTTTTCTTGACCACTAACTCAACCGGGGAGGTCTTGGAACGTTGATCCGAAATCGCACGCTCACGCACGAGGGCGACAAAGACCACGCGACGCGTCTTGCCGAGAGAGGTCTTAGCCGTTAGATCAAGACCTGACGGTCCAGATCTAACAAGGAGGTCCTAAGGGTGGAGGTCTACTAAGGGAGGTCTTAACGGCTAAGATCTCACGGGGGAGGTCCTAACGGTCAAGATCTCCAGAGGGAGGTCCTCACGGTTGAGATCTAAGAGAGGGGAGGTCCTGAATGATCCAGATTTCCAAGGGGAGGGTCTGACGGCTCAGATTCACCCAGGGGTGGTCCTAAATGATACAATCTAAAAGAGAGGAGGTCCTGGATGGATAGGATATACACGAGGAGGTCCTAGACGGCTAGGATTTACAAGAAAGGAGGTCCTGAGGTTTTCTTTACAAAAGACCAAGGGGTGGTCTTTTGCAAAGAGGATCTCGAGGGTGGTTTTTGCAAAAATGACTAAGCGAGGTCTTCTGCGAAAATACAGAGGGTGGTCCTAACGGTCCAGATTAAATATCAAGAGGTCTTTAACGGCCATGATCTAACCTAAGATGTCCTGAAGGTTGTCAACGGGTGGCCTGGTTTTTCACAACGCAGATTATGGCCCACATGTAAGTGACACAAAAATCCATTTTGGATAGCCATTATTACTAAACCAATGATTAGCAATGATTTGCTCATAAATGTTGTCCTAACGACAATATGCGAGCTACTGTCGTCGACAAAAGCCCGAGGCGAACAACGGCTTCTTGCGCGGCGATGAGGACCTCGTGGCGCCAACCAAGGGCACCACTAAGTGCACAATAGTATTGCGCACCCACTGGGACCACTCACGACGACGGCGGCGGCTTAGAACGCCGACGAGCCTGTGAGGACCCGGAATATTTAACTAGTAACACTTAACCTCCAAATGGTCCTGGCATTACTAATTAAACATTCTGAGCCTCGATGGACATATGCTTCCCAGTGCAGCATATGCACATCATCACAAAATTACACATCAATTCCATACACATACATCACTAAGTTCACAACGACATACATAAAGTAAAGTTATTACAAAAGGAGCCCAGGCCAAATAGAACAATATACAAGAATGACAGCGGAAGCAAAAGGTGCCATAAGATGGCTAGAACAAAAGTCGACCGGTTAGCCATACACCCACAGAGCAGCAAGCCAGGGCCGCTAAGCTAGTCGCCCATAGCTACCACAACACAGACTCACAAAAGTGAGGCCCTCGAGCTCACCTTCTTCCTCTGTGAGAACAATTAAGCATAGCATCGAGTACAAAGATTGTCTTTGTACCATAAGACTGACGTGTGGAATAGCAGACCTATTCATAAACTACATGCAAGCTTATTTAGGTGGAGGTTGTATGTCTCATTTTGCATGAAGCCAACTTTATTTGCAATAATGTAATACATTTTAAAAGCAAGTTTGCAAATCTGTTTTGTTATCAAAGTAATGATGAAGTAAAGATACATACAAGTAACCACGGAAGTGACTATCCCAATAGCCACCACAACATATACGAATCCCGATTCGTACCACCCATCAAGTTTTAATTTAAAAGGTTGTAGTCTAACTCTTGAAAGACCTTGCCAAGCGTGTCCATAACCTAGGGCGAGGCTATTCGAATAGTTTTAACCTGCGGAGGGTGTACCAATGTACCCACACTTGGACCGCCTTCAAGCCACAAGCACACTACAGAAGGTATGCAGCACTGCTAAGTCCTACAAGACATTTCCAATCTTGTGTATTAACTACGAGCAGCTCATATGGATAGAAACCCATATGCTTACATTGCAAGCGAAAGACAACAAATCCCATCACGGGTGAAGTCTTTCGGACACTACAATGCTCCCAACACCATCCCTCCCTGCGACTCCCACGACTCGGAGCCAATACACGCCAAAGTACTAAGTCAAGAGAGGTCCCATACCCTCTAATGTAGTTAGCACGCTAAAATGCTTAGTTTAGTGTAACAAGATGTTCGGTCCTTGTTGACCGGCACCATTCGATCACACCCAAAATCACACCATCATACCATTGTGCCCAAGTCTAAATCATTTTGCTTTGGTTTTAGTTTTCATAAGTAGACATGGCACAAAGGAAATCATAATCATAATAAGTTTTAAGTGATCAAGGTTATCGACAAGTCGATAACCGCCAATTCTACGAAACTAAGCATGGCTAAGCAATTAATTCGCAACTACTAAGTGACAAGAGCCCATCCATGAACTCTAAATCACAGCAAGTAACCTAGGCTCATGGTAGTAGAGGATAATCATTTGCTAAGGAAATGCATCTACTAGGCCAACTATTAACACAAAGTAGCAATGCATACATAGAATTTGTAATCAACATAAATACTTAAAATCTGGGATTAACATGATCAAGCGCTTGCCTTCTTCTTTGTTGCTCAAACTGTTGTGGAGGGTCGCTCTGGGATTACCGCAAATGTCGAATCCTAAGCGAAGGCAAAAAGAACCAAGAACAACCAATAAGACGAGCGCACTTAAACAAACGAGCAAGCAAAAATTATCCAAATGCGACGAAATTTATACATAAGGTAGAATACGGATATACCTAGACATAGAAACTAGAAAAACCTAATTTGGATTTGTGGTGCAAAAGATATTACCTAAAAACCCATTTTTGGCCATAATTAGCACTGTAGCAAAAACATTTTCTAGAAAGATTTTGAAGCTGAAATTTTTATGGTAGCTACCAACTGGCATAGTGGTAACCCATATAAAATTTTAGGTCATTTGGAGTTAAAATGATTTAGTTACTATTTTTCTAAGATGCAAAATTAGCATAATGCACTTTCCAGAATTATAAACATGTGCAAAACCCATTTCATATTATAGCATGATAACAGAAGGATTTCCTAGCATCAAATTTCTATTTTTAGGATTTACAGTGAATTACTGGTGCCTATTACATAATTAACTGAATTTTTAAATGCTACTAATAAGGTTAAATCTATTAACATATTTTTCTGGTGCTGATTTAGGCCTACCACCATTTTTAGATTAAAGTTTAGTTAATAACCAATTTATCAAAGTTAAAATCATTCAATTAGCAGATATACAGAAAAAGATATGCATTTTCCAAGTTTTAATACAATTCTGGAATATATAAAAACAGCAGAAAGCAAGCTATTAAAGATTACAGAATTTTCTACTACGAAGCATAGCTAAAAGCATTTTTATATTAAACTTTAGTGAAATACAATTTTATTGCGATTCGTTTAGTGTAAAAGGATTTATCTTGAATTAGTTATGAATTTCTAAAGTTTTGATACAATTTTCAGATTGATAAATAAATACTTACGAAATAAAACCAACCCAACGGAACAAGCGGCGTGGGCGCTCGTGGGCGTTGATGCAAAATCAATGAGCCACACGCACGGAGAAGCAAGCGCGCGCGCGATTCAAACGAGAGCTCACCGTTGGATCAAGATCCAACGGCTCACGAGATGAAGGCAGCCGGACGGTGCGGTTGCCTTGGCGCTCACGGCCGTAGATCTCAAGATGAGCGGCGCGAGAGCGCTTCCGTCGGAAGGTCGATTACGCATGATCGGGCGCGAGATCAAGCGATGGGCGGCCAAGAATGATGAGGAACCGGATGGTCGAATGCATACAAGACTCGGGCGTAGATCGCAAAATGGACGGCGGTCCAAGATCGAGATGCAACCAGGAGTCTTGACACGTGGGGCGCATGTCGGGATCGAGAGTCACACATGCGAGGTTTAACACACGTGCGATGCGCGTGGTCCCACTGTCGATGACTTAAAGCGGTTTTAGGGCGGCTAATTAATTACTAATGACCAATGATTAGTGATGATTAGCAATTAATGTGTCCTAAAGATTTTGAACAGAGGCGATTTAGGGCAGAGGGCCCACGTCGATGACCAAAAGGTAATTCGGACACGATTATTGCTAACAATGATTAGCAATAAATAAACCCAAAATCAGCCATAACGACTTACGGTTTTACGATTTGAGGCTACGGGCCCACAAGTCGGTGAGACATTAGGCGATTAAGACACCATTAGTACTTCTAATGATTGGGTATTAAGCTGTGTCCTAATTATCGGCGACAACGGGAGCTACTACGGCAAAGTCCCGAGTGGCTACCACGGCTTGTCGCCGGCGACTCGGTCATGGCGGCGCCACAAACTATCAAAATGGGTTCGCAATAGTGTTGCGGTCCCATGATGATGACCTCGCCGGCGGTGGAGGTCTAGAAACGCCAGCGAGCCGAAAACAAGATGGAGCCATTTTCGGTAAAACATGAAAATAGCAAAAATGCTCATTGCGGTCAGGAAAGCGAGTGCCATGACTTCTAGGGACTATATAGAAGCTACCTTAGCCGAGAGGAGCTCCAAAGATGGTCGGGAAGACTTAAACACGATGAAGTCCACGAGCCGAAGAAGATGAAGTGGAAGATGAGGTTACGAGCAAAATGAGTGGAACCAAATCATCACCACACTTCATTATAGCTCAAAGAGGCCCCAAAGCAAGTAATTGCAAAAGAACCACTACCTGAATTTGGAGAAGAAAGGGGTGAAACCAATGAAAATCTCCAAACTTAAAATTGAGTGATTCTGTGAATGCAACCCAAAATCAAGTTAGGGAAATACAAAGGAGGTTGAGGAGTTCAAAAGGGTGCAAGAAATGTTGAAGATAAACCACTGGACACCAAGGCCGCCATTAGAGCTCTACGACCAACAATGGTGCTTTGAGGGTGTGAGGTGGTTTTGAGCTCAAACACAGAGAGTAGCTTGGTGTGGTGCAAAAGAACACCAGGAGGACCTAGAGGGCCAATTTATAGGAAAGGAATTAGGGTTTCGAGCGAGAACCCGAGTCCATGGTGGGCTTGGTTCATGCCATGGTCATGGACCAAGAAATGATGGGAGCAAGTGAGCACGGTGACAATAGAGGAGAAAGCACAGTGCGCATTAAATGCCCCGCGAGAGAGCGTTGACGAAAGCAAACTTGAAGTGACACATCAACGCCGCCCGCGCTCTCTCTCTCGGCCATTGTCGCGCGCGCGCGCGGAGAAGCGAGGAGGAAGAAGAAGAAAAGCGAGCGATGGACCGTTGGATTGAAAATGGGCGGTCACGATTAAACAGTTCGCCGGACGATCAGGTGCCCTCGAGTGCGGGCGGTTGGATTGAGATCCAACGGTCCCAATTTGTTAATGCAATCGGAGGGTCCGAATGCTCACATGAGCGATGGGCGGCGATTTGAATCAACGGTGAGATTGCGCGCGTTTTAAAATGCGGCTCGGTGCGGCTAGGTGGTTCAACCGAGTCAAGTGGCTCGGACTCGAGCCCGACTCGAACCAATGAATAGAGAATCGACTTTAGGTGTTAAATTAAAGTGAGACTTTTGAGGATTTATTTGGGGTAGCAAAATAACTCCAAAAATTCTGGAATTTTACAGGAGCTTGCTGACTGAGACATTGACCTTGGGTAAAAATTTTAGAGGTTTTTATGCATTGTATTTTTCTCCAAAAATTCTACAAGGTACTGGTTTTAGGTTTGGTGAGAGTCAAACAGTTTTGTGCCCTCTAAAATATTCAAACAATTTCTAAAAATTGTGAAATTTTCAGAGGGTCACATACCATCCCAAGAACTTAGGAAAAATATTCCCAGGAGATGATCACAACATTTGACAAGAATGTTTTTGAAGGAACAAGGTTTGGATCAAGGACTTGTGACTTTGTACTTCCATAACCTTTTGTACAATACTTGTTCAGTACACAAAGGAAATACATGATGTAAGAAAAAGTTTTAATTTCTACTCATTTTCTTACATTTGAAACACAAGTCCAAAATTGGGATGTTACAGAGCCGGAGAAAGGCGGCGATGACTAATACGGCTAAACTTGAAAAGCAAGAATGAGCTCCACATTGTTCTGAGAAGCAGGTGCCCAAGCTTCTAGGGACTAATAAGAGGTTACCTGAGGACGGAGAAGGCAAGAAGATAGTCGGAGGAGCTCCGGTGACCAAGTATCTTACTGGAGTGGAGGAAGAAAGGGGTTGAATTTGGTTGAATTTGAACAAACCCCAATTTGACAATCTCTGTGAAAGTTAAACAAAATAAGTTAGGAGAAATGCTCAAGGTGATCAGAGGAACAAGTTGACACGTCAAGAGTTGCAATTGAACCACTGGAGCCTTGATGTCACCGAGGAGCTCCAAGGTCCAGTAATGGCGAAAAAGGGTTCTCGGGTGTTTGAGCTCAGCGGCAGAGATGAGAGCTAGGGTTGCAGGTGGTGTCTAAAAGAAGCTAAGGAGGAGCTCAAGGGTCCTTTATAGCGGAGAGCAAGGATAAGCAGCGACGGTGCTCCGCAGTGCACCGAGTCAAGGTCCGCCATGGGAGTGCGTGAATTGACGGGCGGAGTAGAAGGGGACTTTGGGGCAAAGGTTACGACTCGCATTTAATGTTGGCAGTAAAGAGCCGTTGACAAGGACAAAGAATTGACAAAGCACTGCTCTTCCTCTGCCATGGCGCACGCGCGCGAGCAAGATGATGATGACCAGGCTCAGAGGTCCCACCAGTCAGTGAAAGAGATCAAGGTGGACTGGTCAAAAGAATATAACGTTTAGGTTAAGTCCGGAGATTTATTTGGGAGGTCTTGGCAGTTGGATTTGAATGAAGGGCTGCGATTTAAAGTAAGGTTTGGAGGTCTGAACATTCAAGGAGATCTGAGGCACAGATCAAGACATGGACGGCCCACGATAATCCAGGCGCTAACAAGGTGGTCGCCAAGGGTGATCTGGAGGGTTGTTTTTGCAAAAGACCAGCGGGGTGGTCTGTGCATAAACATCGGAGGTGGTCTGAGAGGAGGTCTTTGGGGAGTTGGGATGTTACATGTGCCCTCTCGACCTCGCGTCGACTAGCATGCTCACTCTCCTACTCCTCGCGCGGCCTCTCCCACCTCTTCTTCTCCTCCATCTCAACCTGCAGTTCTTTGAGGCGCTTTTCACGGTCCTCGTAGTCCTCCCTGGCCTAGCTCTTCCATGTTAGTAACATCCACATGTCGTAGGGGTGGATTTTGTCGTCAATCCACTGGCTGAAGTCGCATAGGCGCGGTGGAGACTGCGGTGGGGAGAGAGACGTGGTTACGGTGTAATGTAAAGGAAAATAGTAGTGTGCACTGAAATATGATTTCATTACCGGCTGCCTGTGGCTCTGCGTGTCAAACCTCCGGTCGGGGTAGTCCGTGCCGTAGTTTGGGCAGCACCAATAGCGCTATCCAATGGTCCACTCATCGGTTGATTTGACACACTTACAGCCGTCCCGACAACAGCAAAGGGGTGGCGTCACCCCCATCAGGGGCCCTTCCAGAGGGCATTCAGCAGACATAGGAGGGGGCGTGGCTCGATCCGGAATCATGCTGTTGAGGAGGTGGGTGGTGTGTGTAATGCTGTTAACTAAATGCCCTGTGGAGAGTGGCGGTCTCATCGGGACCCACCCAGTCCTTCAAAAGCTCACGGATGCGCTTCTATTCCTTCAAATCCTAAAACACTATTATATGGGGTGGCAAATATTGAATTGTCCCTTTCATTGACAAGTTGACGTTTGTCATTTGATGTTCAGGAAGCTATAACTTCTTTGGCAGGACAGTAGTGAGATGTTCGTGGTGTGTCCATGTTGATAAGTAAGATGGAATCCGCTAAGGTGGCAATTGTCATAGGAGTACTTCTAAGAAAAGTTGTAGGGCTTTGTCAAATCCCCAATTGAAATGTCAACTGAAGAAGCTCTCAAAATAAAGGCTGGAGAATTGTCTTAACCAGAGTGGCACACTTTATCCCGGTTAGCACCGCTTATCGTGGAGCCAAACTTGTAGAGCTTTACATGGACAATATCATCCGTCTGCTTGGTGTGCCAAAGATTATAACCTCAGATTGAGGCTCTCAATTCATCTCTCGATTTTGGGATAGCATACATGAGTTGTTGGGAGGCGAGCTATTCTTTATACGACATTTCACCCCCAAGCGGGAGGTCAAGCAGAGAGGACCAATCAAATTCTGGAAGGCATGTTGCGAGCATGTGTGCTGTCCTATTGAACAAATCAAGAGAAATGCTTAGCATTTGCTGAGTTTTTCTACAACAACAGCTTCCAGTCCAGCCTTCAAATGTCCCCGTTCGAAGCACTTTATGGGAGAAAGTCCATGACCCCTCTGTTCTGGTTCGAAGTCGATGAGAGACAGTTCTTTGGACCAACCATTATCCAAGAAGTGCAAGAGCAAGTTGACGTGATAAAAAGACGCTTAAAGGAAGTGCAGTCACGACAAAAGAGTTATTCGGATCATCGTCGCCGTGACCTAAGTTTTGAAGTAGACGATTTTATTTATCTCAAAGTCTCACCATTGTGAGATATCCGCCGTTTCCATGTTCATGGAAAACTGGCACCTCGGTACATCGGTCCATACCGAGTCCTCGAGAGGAAAGGTGAGGTAGCATACCAGTTAGAATTACCACCTCAACTTTCGAATGTGCATGACGTCTTCCACGTATCACAGCTTAAGAAGTGTCTTCGAGCTCCAACCAAACTCACTCAGTTGGAGAGCATTGATCTCGAACCAAATCTCTCTTATCGGGAACACCCGATCCAAATCCTAGATGAAGCCACGCGACACACTCGTAGCCGCACCATCAAGATGCTAAGAATTGAGTGCAGCAATTACACCGAAGACGAAGCTATGTGGGAACAAGAAGACCGCTTTAGAGCCGAATTTCCTTAATTCTTTACTGAGTCCACTGAATCTTGGGGACGAGATTCTTTGTAAGGGGGGGGGGGTAGGTCTGTAACATCCCAAAATTCACATTTTGGGAATATATAATAGAAATGCATTAGGAAAATAATTTTGAGCACATTACATATGAAAACGTAATCATGCATGAATTTTGAACTTTGGTTTAAAAACAAATAATGAAATCCAAACAAACATGCACTTAAAGGAAATTTAGATAAAACAAAACAAAAATAGTTGAGAGAATTATTTTGGGCATAATTGCTCAGGGAAAAACCTACTAAACAACCTATATGGATTAACCTTAAGTATGACAAAACATCTACATAAGAAGAAAAACTTATGAGATTTTTTGAGAAAATCACAGAAAATAAAAGTCCTGAAAAATTTACTTAATAAACTACATTAGGTCAGAGGCCCTCACAAAAGGTTTCATAAAATTTTGACTTCGTTTGATCAGTACAAAAATTCAGCAAACATTTTAGCACTTAAATCCAAAACTCTAACCTAAACCCTCTCTCACTCCCGCTGGCAAGTGGACCCCACCGGTAGGGTCCTTCTTTCACGCAGTGCAGCACCAGCGCCAGCTCCTCTCGGGTGCCATGGCTACGCGGTCGCTCACCCACGCCGCTCTAACTACCCGCCCTTTGCTTTGCATTTACACCCCGATTTCCTCGCATCGCGCAGACCATTGCTTTGCCTGCTCCTTTCCCATCCCTGCCTATGTTCGAGTTAGCGCACCCGAGCACATCGCCGTCGGTGCTTGCACTCGCTTTCCTCCTTGTGCGTTCTCCGCCCTCCCATCTATATGAGGTTGCCAGAGCTTCCTTCTTCACCTTCCTCGCCATTCCCCTCCATCCCTCTCAATCTCACCAAGTGAAAACGCAAAAGAGCGTGAGCTCCATTTTTCGGCCGACACACCGCCACCGGTGCTCTAGTGAACCCTTTTCCCGCGTCTTGCGTCATCATGTGTTTTGGGATCCTATGAGTGTTTCCCCCATGTTAATTGTATCTTTTAACCACAAGAGCTAGCTGCCGCCCGCTTCTTCCCCACATCCAGCCCTTTTCACCGTCGCCGTTACTGTGCCTCACTCCAATCGACTACACCAGGAACACCTAGTGGAAGTCCTGAAGACGTTCCAAGCATCACCAAGTCTCTTCTTCCTCTCCCGCAAGCCCCCTACATTGCCTACCTCACCATCGCCTTGGGTCACTATTGCCAGCCTCTCCCCATCCTTCTCCGGCGAACTTCGTCACTCCGGTGAGTCCCCTGGACCCCCTAGTTGTTCGGGCGCTCATTGGTTAGCTTAAAGCGCCACCGAGTTGCGAAGTGCAGGTAGCTCGTAGTGTCACCACCGCCAAATCTCATCATGTCGCCGCACCAGACCACCCTAGCCCTCGCCGTCGGCACCATTAGGTACGTGAGGATAAGGGGAACCCATTTTGGGCTTTACCCAACACCGCCGTGCTCCCTCTCGTCGGCGACAAGCACAGGAAGGCAACGCTCGGGAGCTCCTTGTGTTGTCTTAAGCTGGCATGTCCTGTAGCTTGGTTATTAAAGACTGAATCACTATCGACTAAGCATTGATTTGCTACTGATTTAATTGCTGCTTAGTTAATGACGTGTGGGTCTGATAATTAATCATTGGAGTTAATGAAGCTTAGTGTTGCAATTAAGTCACTAACATGCGGGCCCAAAACCAATAAGTGCTCGAGGTAGCACATGCAATGACGGTGTCAAGGGTGCTCTGAGTTACCCCACTCAGAGGTGTGAGGAGATTTCAGACAAAAGGCAAACTCGCACCCAGATATATCGGGCCATACAAGATCTTGGCAAAACGTGGGGAAGTAGCTTATCAGCTAGAGCTGCCAGAAGCCCTGTCAGCAGTGCATAACGTCTTCCACGTGTCGCAATTAAAGAAATGCTGCGAGCAGGAAGACCATACCTTTACGAGAGCTTTGACCTTCAAGAAGATCTCACCTCGTGGAGCGACCAATTAAAATTACGGATGTCGCGAGCGTGTTACTCGGCGAATCATCGGATCATACAAGGTACAATGGAGTCTCCATCAGGAAAGTGAAGCCACATGGGAGAACGAAGAAGAACTCAAGGCCAATTATCCTGATCTTTTTGTTAACCAAGCCTGAATCTCGGGGTCGAGATTCCCTTTAAGGGGGTAGGTTTGTAACAGCCCAAATTTTAAATTCCAGTTGAAAATAAAGTTTAATTATTTTATTGGATTTTTGTGGAATTTTCAAAAGCTTTTCCTTAACCAAATTAAAGCTAAACAAATTTATGTGCAAAATCTATTAGCAGATAATAGCTGGAAATATTTTTCTTAAGTACTAAATGTTCCAGAGAATTTATGTGAATTTTCTCAAAATGTTTGGACTTAATTTGCTATATTCTAAAGCCTAATTGAATTATCAGTATTAAATTAATTAGAAAATCAAAAGAAATTACCAAACAGTCGGTGGGCCGAAACCCAGCTCGGCCCACATCCCTCCCGCACGCGCACGGCCCAATTCACAGCGCCATTGCCGTCAACCGTAGGATTAAAATCCAACGGCAGCCCTCGATTCCCACTTACCGTTTCACGCGATCTGATTTCGGTCGCCCGATCAAGATCCAACGGCTACCCCGAACCCCCACTTACCGTTTCGCCACCTCTAATCTTGACCGTCCGATCAAAATCGGACGGCCCACCGCCATCGTCTTCCTTTCCTTTTCTTCCCCTCCACTTTCCTTCTTCTTCCCCCGAATCCGCCATGGATGCCGAGTGGGACCTTCAAAGGCTGGCGAATCGGCGCATCCCCGTGATCGCCGCGCGCATTTAAACCCCTGATCATCGCCGCGTCCATCACGCCCCTTTCTTTCCTTTCTCTCGCCGTGAATCCCCGATTCTCCTCCGCGGACTCGCCGGGACCTTCTTGGGCGTCACGCCGCTCCGCCCACGCCCGCGCCCTATAAATAGGTGCGCCAGGACCGCCGCATCCTCCACAACACACCGCCACCAACCACAGCTCGCCTCCGTCACCGTAGCGCCATAATTCCGAAGATCCCCGCTGGCAAAAACCTTCGCTTCTTCTCCACTTCCGGCGCCACCAGAGCTCCTCCGTCCCCGCCGTCGGCACCATCGTCATCACCTCACCCGTGCGAAGCTGCCGCCGTCATCCACTTCGCCGGAGGACCTCGGGATCATCTTCTTCGTCGACGACCGCACGCCGTCGTCGACGACCTTCCTGTCCAGCTCCGCCGCCGTGTTGGTAATCTCCTAGTTCGCGATGCTCCCCTCTTCGTTTTGCACACACCCGTAGGGCTCGCCGCGGCGTAGAACGCCGGCGAGCTACTCGCCGGGGCACTGCCGGTCTCGTGCCTACGTGGCATGGCCACGCGCAGGCCACCGTGGCGCCACTTCACCACCACGTGTGCGCCACGTCGCCAGCTTTGCACGCGTGGCGCCGTGTCAGCGCAAACCTCCCGAGCCCCGAGCCCGTGAACTTGGTTCACGTAGGCCGTGTCTATGACACATGGGGCCCGCATGTCAGGAATTAATTTAATTCCTTTAATTTCCGGAAATTCATCGCCGGCGTCAGCATTGCGCAATAAACAGAATTTCCTTTAGAAAAATAATTCAGAGAATTCAATTAAATTGCAGATTTTAGTTTAAAACTTCTAAAATTCATATCTTTTGCATCCGAACTCCAAATTGGGTGGTTCAAGTTGCAAAATTTGTTTAAAATCATAATCTAGCTAACTAAAGCAAAATATTTCAATTTGGATTTATTTTGAGCTGAGTTTTTGAATTTATTTGAATTTGAAGTAATTTGTCGTATTTTCGTGTATAGATCTCGACGACTTCGAAGAGTTAGATCCTTCCGACGATTTAGAATTTCAAGACTTCAACGAAGGCAAGTTACACTATTGATCATATTGTTCCCAGTATTTTAAAGTATTTAATTTCTGTCTTTAAATTACTATTGCATGCATATGTTTATATAATTGTTTAAATGTCCTATTTGTATATAGTTATTCCATTCTTCATTGTATGGCCAATTTGATTTTTGAATATGAATACCATGTCACCCTTAGGCAAAATACTACTAAAATTTGTCATATGCTTAGCCATGCTTAGATCACATTTATTTGGGAAGGTTTAGCCAAATCATTTACAATTTGATTTTAAATTTGATTCGGTGGTATTATTTTACCACGAAAGGCTTATTATGAGGTTTTTACTTCAAATAAAATAAAATGGGTTTGGACTTGGGCGAGATGGATGGATGGTGGGTGCAGGTTCATGCACGGGCCTAATCTGGTTAGGATCAAGGCCAGGGGTTATTTAAATGGAAAGTCGCCCAAGTCGATTGGGGACAGGCCTTTGGCGTATTTTGCTACGCCTAACCGTACCACCACATATGCGAATGGGATGATTTGGCTAAATAATCTGTGGTGTCTTAGTGTTATTTGTGCTATGTTGTATGTGTGGGTGTTGGTTAGACATTAGTCCCACCGAGCGCAGAGAGGGCTTAGGAGGATGGTTAGTCAATGGTAGCGAAACCTTAGCGGGCATAAATACATTAAGACAACTGCTTTATATGACCTCATGATAATTGCTTAGTCACACGCAGAGTAGAAACTATTCGAATAGCCGCGTCCGCGGTCATGGATATGCTAGCAAAGCCACTCTAAGTTAGACTTTGTTTTTTGTTTATAAAATGATTTCCTCGGATGATTTTAGGATGGATAATCCTATGGTAAAAATTGGGCGGTTAGCCAAGTGTTAGGAGGATATCCTACACCATTCATTTAATGGAGGTTATCCACTATCTGTTATCATTGTAATCACTGATTTTAGTTAAAATATTAAAACTGGCCTTAGAAAATTATTAATGGTATTTAACCTGAAAATGTTGTTTATGCAAAACAACCCTGCCATTATCCTTTGTTACCTTGTGCATGCATTATCTTTCAATATTGGGTGTAACTTGCAAGCACGGAAGTTGTGCTTACTCTTGCTGAATAATCTTTATTCAGGAGAAGACCTCTATCAGGACGGTGAGGATCTTGATGAATAGGCTGCGTCCCCATACGATTGCCTGTGGCAAGTCGTGTGGCCTACTACTACTACTTTTCCGCTGTGTTATTTCTTTTCCATTTGGCCTCAGGCCCAGTTGTAATAAAACTCTGAGTTATTATTAATAAAGTGCGTGATATGAGTTTGCTATCACTTTTGTTTGAACGTGTATACTAGAAATCCTGGACTAGTGTATAAACACAGAGAATTCGGGATCCTTCGCTCCCGGGTTCGACAAAAGTGGTATCAGAGCCGTATCGACTGTAGGTCGTGGCCCCACAATTGTCCTAAGGACTTATTTTCAAAAACTAAAACTATTTTGAGTCTATCTAGAGTCATCTCTCAACCTTTCTCTTTAAAACGGTTACTGACTCATGTCTTTCTCAAAATTTTAGATGGCCGAGGTACCGGACGCTATCTCTCACGGAGTCATCGGTGGACACTGGGCCAAGCTTCTTTGGGAAGTGATGCAGCACTTGGACTATAAGAAGAGGCCAACGTTCCAGGGCTATCGGTACAAGGTGGGAGAACGACATCTCTGGAGGGTGGAAATGCGATCTACTCCGACCGTCGCGAACACGGTCTTCCACACCTTCCATGCTCCGTCCGACGCGACACCTTCGCGGATGGCATTCGAGGATGCGCGAGAGAGCGATTCGTCGACTCGCCATACCTCATTTGCTACCTCAACGGCACCGGGTTCCACTATTACCGATGCATCTCGACCAGACTTCGGCAGCGTCTTCCGCACCGCCAAGGAAGAAGATTCCCGAGTGGCGCACGCAGTGGACTTGGCGAAGGCATGGACTATGCCTACGGGAATACCCTGGAGGACTTGCGTACCGCTTAAGATGGCTTGGAGTATGCGGAAGCAAGGATAAAGGCATTGGAAGAAGAGCTGGCTAGCTACAAGGCCGGCGAGGGTAGCTCCAACGAGATAGACTATACCCCCAGTACACCATAGATGCTTTCGACTAGTCCGTACTTTAGTCACGAATTATGAACTATCAATTACCCTTGTGATAGCCGTAATCCATTAATAAAATAAAGGAATAAAAGAACTATTTTGAAAAGTTGATTCTTTGTTGTGTGTTTATTGGTTCTTGGGCTATTTTAGATTTATCCCCCTTAGAATTCCTTGCTACCTTTTCTAAATCCTTGGAGGATCCCGCAGATGGTGACCACCCGCAGGAACGACAATGGTAGCAGCAGCGCCAACAGACAAGGAAACGATCAGGCGGATCACCAGGATAACCATGTTCCGCAGCCGCCGCCACCGCCGGCAGAAGGACCCGATTGGCGCCAGATGATGGCGAATCAGATCCATCTGATTGACCTTCTCGCCCAATCAACTGCGAGAATGTGCGAATCGCAAGCGCTCTGATGGCGCGGCGACTCGGCTCCACCCGCACAATCGAGAGGTTGACTATATGCGAATTCGCGAGAATCGTCGCCAACTTTCTCAAGCAGCACCGAACCAATGGACGCAGATGACTGGCTTTGGGCCATCGGAAAGAAGCTAGACATCAGTCAGTGCTCGGATTGTGAGAGGGTTCTGTTTGCCTCTCACCAGCTGACTGGTCCCGCATCGGAATGGTGGGACAATTACTGTATCGCCCATAACAATGCTCAGTCCATTTCATGGGCCGACTTTGTGCAAGCCTTCCGTCATGCACACATCCCGGTGGGGATGATGACACTGAAGAAGAAGGAGTTCCACGCACTACGCCAAGGCAACCGTACGGTGAATGAGTATCTTCACCGCTTCAACCGGCTTGCTTGCTCGCCCACCGGCGAGCGAGAGATGAGGACAGCAGAAAGGTTCACGGAGGACTAAGCGGCGATATCTCGGTCAACTTATCTCTCAAAATTTCACCGACTTCCGGCGGTTGGTGGATAAAGCAATCGAGCGGAGGCCAAACACTGCTGAAATGGAGAACATAGCGAAGGATGGCGCTCGGAGGTTCAACGCAGAGGTCTTCCCAAACCTCGCATCTCCACACGCGCCCGCGGCAACATGGGAAGTTTCAATCTTCCCGTCCGTACTCGGCACGCCGCAGCGCTCCAACCTCTCCAACTTCCGTGGCGCTTCGCCGGGGCGGTTCAGCAGAAGCACTCTACCTCCTCGGCCGAGTCACGTGCTTCCATTGCAGCGAGGCGGGCATTATGCCAATAAATGCCGAAGAAGCGACAGGTATGGCACCGGCAAGGCCAACCTCGGGAGTTCCAGCATGGCGGCACCACTGACCAAAGAGCGGTTCACCAAGGGACGGGTGAACCATGTCACCGCCGAGGAAGCTCAAGCAGCGCCAGATGTTGTTCTCGGTACGTTCCTAGTTAATTCGATACCAGCATCTATCTTATTTGATTCTGGAGCTTCACACTCTTTCGTGTCAAATAAATTTGTGGGAAAATATGGGTTACCTATATCTTCCTTAGCTACTCCCATGATAATTCATTCCCCGGGCTCGGAAATGAGAACCAGTTCTCTATGCCCGAATCTTACCCTTGAGATATCCGGTGTATCTTTTCTAGCAGATCTGATAGTCTTACACTCCCAAGGTCTGGATGTAATACTTGGAATGGACTGGCTAGCCAAAAACCACGGTCAAATAAACTGTGCCAATAGATCCATCACCCTCACCAATGACCAAGGCCTATCTGTTGAATTCAAACCCAAGACTCGCACTTGGAGGAGTTCCATACTCACCGGCTTGAAAGAAGTTAAAGCGGAAGACATACGTGCACGAGAATATCCAGCGTCTTTCCGGATGATCTACGGCATGCCACGGATAGGGACATCATGTTCCTAATTGATCTAGTCCCGGACGACTCCGATCTCGGCGTCCTACAGAATGCCGACCAACGAGTTAAGCGAGAACTAAAGAAGCAAATCAAGAGCTGCGAAGCAAAGGGTACATTCGACCTAGTTCCTCACCATGGGGAGCCCCAGTACTATTCGTCAAGAAGAAAGACAATAGTATGAGAATGTGCGTCGATTACAGATCACTCAACGAAGTAACAATCAAGAATAAATACCCGTTGCCCAGAATCGATGATCTGTTCGATCAGCTGAAGGGAGCAAGTGTCTTCTCGAAGATTGATTTGAGATCCGGTTTTCACCAACTGAAAATCAGACCGGAAGATATTCCGAAGACCGCCTTCACCACAAGATATGGACTGTATGAGTTTACAGTAATGTCCTTTGGGTTGACAAACACCCCGGCCTATTTCATGAATATGATGAACAAGGTGTTCATGGAATTTCTGGATAAGTTTGTGGTTGTCTTCATTGACGATATCCTCATCTATTCGAAGGATGAAGAAGAGCATGAAGAGCATCTCGGATGATCCTAGACAAGCTCGAGGAGCACCAACTTTATGCCAAATTCAGCAAGAGTGAATTACAGCTAAGTCAAGTTGCATTCCTTGGACATATTGTATCGCGGGAGGGATTGCGATGACCCCACCAAGGTTAAAGCGGTAATGGGTGAAACAACCGGATCAATCACCGAGGTGAGAAGTTTCCTTGGACTGGCAAGCTATTATCGCCGGTTCATCGAAGGTTTCTCCAAACTGGCAAAACCCATGACTCAACTTCTGAAGAAAGAGAAGAAGTTCGAATGGTCAAGCGCATGTGAAGAAAGCTTTCAAGAGCTGAAAAAGAGGCTAGTCTCAGCACCGGTGTTAATATTGTCGGACATCCGCAAGGATTTTGAGATATTCTATGACGCGTCCCGTCAAGGCCTCGGATGCGTACTGATGCAAGAAGGCAAGGTTGTAGCTTATGCATCCCGGCAGTTGAGGCCACATGAGGGCAACTATCCGACTCATGATCTGGAGTTAGTAGCAATTGTGCACGCTCTGAAAATCTGACGGCATTATCTCATTGGTAACCGCTGTGAGATTTTAACAGACCATAAAAGCCTGAAATACATATTCACGCAGTCCGAGCTCAATCTCCGACAGAGGAGATGGTTGGAATTGATAAAGGATTACGATCTCGGAATCCATTATCATCCGGCAAAGCCAATGTGGCGGAGATGCCTTGAGCAGGAAGGCATATTGCAACACCATCATGGTGCGACAAAATCGGCTAGATTTGGATGAAGAAGCCAAGCACTGAATCTAGAGATTGTCAACCAAGGTTGCGTAAGCGCTTTGGAAGTTCAACCGACTCTTGAGATCGGATCGAACAAAGCGGTTAGAAGATGAAGACATCCAAGAAATCAAGAAAAATATGAGAAGAGGCAAAGCCCCAGGTTTCTCTGAGGATGAACAAGGGACGGTGTGGTTCGGAGACGCATCTGTGTGCCTAACCAGCGGAGATAAAGACTCAATTTTGAAAGAAGCTCATGAGTCGCCATACTCCATTCATCTGGTAGCACCAAAATGTACAGGACTTAAAGAAAAATATTGGTGGAGTCGGCATGAAGCGTGAAATTGCTGATTTAAATCGCTCATTGTGGCGTCTGTCAAAGAGTCAAGGCACAACACCAAAGACCATTGTGCATTGCGCCCTTACCAATTACCGAATGGAAGTGGGAAGAAGTTGGTATGGATTTCATCACTGGACTTCCCAGGACCCAATCGGGATATGACTCCATCTGGGTGGTAATTGACCGATTAACCAAAGTGGTCCACTTTATTCCTGTCAAGACCACCTACCAGAGCAGTAAACTAGCGGAATTGTACATGGCGGGATCGTGCGCACCGCATGGAGTACCCAAAAGATTGTGTCGGCCGAGGTTCTCGGTTTACTCTCGGTTTTGGAAAAGTGCGCATGAAGCCTTGGGAACGGACTCAATTTCAGACGGCGTATCATCCCTGGACCGATGGTGGAGCGAGCGCACCAACCAAGTTCTTGAAGATATGCTTCGAGCTTGTGCATTAGACTTCGGAAAAGGTTGGGACAAGGATCTGCCCTATGCAGAGTTTTCATACAATAATAGCTATCAAGCCAGTTTGCAGATGGCTCCCTTTGAAGCCTTGTATGGTAGGAAATGCCGAACCCCGCTCCTTTGGGATCGGGTAGAGAGCGTCGGCTCCTTGGACTGAGTTGATCAAAGAAAATGAAAGTAAAGTAAAAACTATTCGGGGCGTCGAAAGTAGCCCAATCCGACAAAGAGTTATGCCGATGTAGTCGGAGGAATTAAACTTTGAGGTAGGAGATGTTATCTATCTCGAGTTACCCCACTCAGAGGTGTGAGAGATTTGGACAAAGGCAAACTCGCACCTGGATATATCGGGCCATACAAGATCTTGGCAAAGCGTGGGAAGTAGCTTATCGGCTAGAGTGCGAAGCCTGTCGGCGGTGCATAACGTCTTCCACGTGTCGCAATTAAAGAAATGCCTCGAGCAGGAAGACCATACCTTTACGGAGAGCTTTGACCTTCAAGAAGATCTCACCTCGTGGAGCGACCAATTAAAATTACGGATGTCGCGAGCGTGTTACTCGAGCGAATCATCGGATCATACAAGGTACAATGGAGTCGCCATCCGGAAAGTGAAGCCACATGGGAGAACGAAGAAGAACTCAAGGCCAATTATCCTGATCTTTTTGTTAACCAAGCTGAATCTAGGGTGAGATTCCCTTTAAGGGTAGGTTTGTAACACCCAAATTTTAAATTCGATTGAAAATAAAGTTTAATTATTTTATTGGATTTTGTGGAATTTTCAAAAGCTTTTCCTTAACCAAATTAAAGCTAAACAAATTTATGTGCAAAATCTATTAGAGATAATAGTGGAAATATTTTTCTTAAGTCCTAAATGTTCCAGAATTTATGTGAATTTTCTCAAAATGTTTGGACTTAATTTGCTATATTCTAAAGCCTAATTGAATTATCAGTATTAAATTAATTAGAAAATCAAAAGAAATTACCAAACAGTCGGTGGGCCGAAACCTAGCTCGGCCCACATCCCTCCCGCACGCGCACGGCCCAATTCACAGCGCCATTGCCGTCAACCGTAGGATTAAAATCCAACGGCAGCCCTCGATTCCCACTTACCGTTTCACGCGATCTGATTTCCGTCGCCCGATCAAGATCCAACGGCTACCCTGAACCCCCACTTACCGTTTCGCCACCTCTAATCTTGACCGTCCGATCAAAATCGGACGGCCCACCGCCATCGTCTTCCTTTCCTTTTCTTCCCCTCCACTTTCCTTCTTCTTCCCCCGAATCCGCCATGGATGCGAGTGGGACCTTCAAAGCCTGGCGAATCCGGCGCATCCCGTGATCGCGCGCGCATTTAAACCCCGATCATCGCGCGTCCATCACGCCTTTCTTTCCTTTTCTCGCCGTGAATCCCGATTCTCCTCGCGGACTCGCGGGACCTTCTTGGCGTCACGCCGCTCCGCCACGCCGCGCCCTATAAATAGGTGCGCCGGGACGCGCATCCTCCACAACACCGCCACCAACCACGGCTCGCCTCCGTCACGCAGCGCCATAATTCCGAAGATCCCCGCTTGCAAAAACCTTCGCTTCTTCTCCACTTCCGGCGCCACCAGAGCTCCTCCGTCCCCGCCGTCGGCACCATCGTTATCACCTCACCCGTGCGAAGCTGCCGCCGTCATCCACTTCGCTGGAGGACCTCGGGATCATCTTCTTCGTCGACGACCGCACGCCGTCGCCGACGACCTTCCTGTCCAGCTCCGCCGACGTGTTGGTAATCTCCTAGTTCGCGATGCTCCCCTCTTCATTTGCACACACGTAAGTCGCGCATGGCGTAGAGCGCCGGCGAGCTACTCGCCGGAACCTGCCGCCTCGTGCCTCGTGGCATGGCCGCGCGAGCCGCCGTGGCGCCACTTCACCACCACGTGTGCGCCACGTCGCCAGCTTTGCACGCGTGGCGCCGCGTCAGCGCAAACCTCCCGAGCCCCGAGCCCGTGAACTTGGTTCACGTAGGCCGTGTCTGTGACACGTGGGGCCCGCATGTCAGGAATTAATTTAATTCCTTTAATTTCCGGAAATTCATCGCTGGCGTCAGCATTGCGCAATAAACAGAATTTCCTTTAGAAAAATAATTCAGAGAATTCAATTAAATTGCAGATTTTAGTTTAAAACTTCTAAAATTCATATCTTTTGCATCCGAACTCCAAATTGGGTGGTTCAAGTTGCAAAATTTGTTTAAAATCATAATCTAGCTAACTAAAGCAAAATATTTCAATTTGGATTTATTTTGAGCTGAGTTTTTGAATTTATTTGAATTTGAAGTAATTTGTCGTATTTTCGTGTATAGATCTCGACGACTTCGAAGAGTTAGATCCTTCCGACGATTTAGAATTTCAAGACTTCAACGAAGGCAAGTTACACTATTGATCATATTGTTCCCAGTATTTTAAAGTATTTAATTTCTGTCTTTAAATTACTATTGCATGCATATGTTTATATAATTGTTTAAATGTCCTGTTTGTATATAGTTATTCCATTCTTCATTGTATGGCCAATTTGATTTTTGAATATGAATACCATGTCACCCTTAGGCAAAATACTACTAAAATTTGTCATATGCTTAGCCATGCTTAGATCACATTTATTTGGGAAGGTTTAGCCAAATCATTTACAATTTGATTTTAAATTTGATTCGGTGGTATTGTTTTACCACGAAAGGCTTATTATGAGGTTTTTACTTCAAATAAAATAAAATGGGTTTGGACTTGGGCGAGATGGATGGATGGTGGGTGCAGGTTCATGCACGGGCCTAATCTGGTTAGGATCAAGGCCCAGGGGTTATTTAAATGGAAAGTCGCCCAAGTCAGTTAAGGACCGGCCTTTGAGCGTATTTTGCTACGCCTAACCGTACCACCACATGTCTAGAATGGGATAGATTTGGCTAAATAATCTGTGGTGTCTTAGTGTTATTTGTGCTATGTTGTATGTGTGGGTGTTGGTTAGACATTAGTCCCACCGTGCAAGAGGGCTTAGGAGGATGGTTAGTCAATGGTAGCGAAACCTTAGCGGGCATAAATACATTAAGACACTTTGCTTTGTAATGACCTCATGATAATTGCTTAGTCACACGCCTTGGAGCGTGCTTTGGCCGACATTAAAAGCATATTATCTCTTGTGGGTAAAGATGTACAAACTCTGCGAGTAGAAACTATTCGAATAGCGCGTCATGATCATGGACATGCTAGCAAAGCCACTCTAAGTTAGACTTTGTTTTTGGTTTATAAAATGATTTCCTCGGATGATTTTAGGATGGATAATCCTATGGTAAAAATTGGGCGGTTAGCCAAGTGTTAGGAGGATATCCTGCACCATTCATTTAATGGAGCTTATCCACTATCTGTTATCATTTTAATCACTGATTTTAGTTAAAATATTAAAGCGGCCTTAGAAAATTATTAATGGTATTTAACTTTGAAAATCTTTGTTTATGCAAAACAACCTGCCATTATCCTTTGTTACCTTATGCATGCATTATCTTTCAATATTGGGTGTAACTTGCAAGCACGGAAGTTGTGCTTACTCTTGCTGAATAATCTTTATTCAGGAGAAGACCTCTATCAGGACGGTGAGGATCTTGACGAATAGGTTGCGTCCCCAGACGATTGCCTGTGGCAAGTCGTGTGACCTACTACTACTACTTTTCCGCTGTGTTATTTCTTTTCCATTTGGCCTCAGGCCCGGTTGTAATAAAACTCTGAGTTATTATTAATAAAGTGTGTGATATGAGTTTGCTATCACTTTTGTTTGACTGTGTATACTAGAAATCCTGGACTAGTGTATAAACACAGAGAATTCGGGATCCTTCGCTCCCGGGTTCGACACATATCGCATAGGAGTTCAATTCAGAAATGAGAGGGGATAAAGAGAGTTGGACGCGATTCGGAGGGGTTACGAGATCGAATCTGTTGTGGTTAGAATAAGGATTCCAATGGCAGTGTCAGAATGGATTTATGGGTCGTTTAGGCTATTGTCGGACGAAGCTCCGAGGTGGGCAACAATGGTGTTGCCGGACGAAGCTCATGTGAGGAATACAGCGAGAGGTAGGGGACGACTAGCAAACAGGGCCCACCAGACAGAGAGAGAAGGAGGTGGGCTGCGGTAGAAATGGGAAAGGCTAGGGAGATGGACTGGGCTTTGGGGTAGATGGGCCAAGGAATAGGGTTTCAGCCCAAAAGCATTTCTGGGATTTTATATAGATTTTCTATTTAAAAAAATACGAGAAAATGCAAATAGCAAATAGAAAATAGCAACTAAGCTCGAAACAATTCTAGAAAATTCTAGAAAATATATCCAAGCACAAAGAACCCAAATAAAATAGTTTTGACATTAATTTATGTTGAGATTAATCACATTAAATTGTTTTGCTCTCAAAAGTCCATATTAAGCTTTATTTAAAATTCAAATAAAATTCTTGGGTGAATGTTCCAAAGGCTAAACAACTGAAAATGATTTTTAAACTTCAGAAAAAATAGGATGTTACACCTGGGATTATCCAATGACAATGGGTCCCACCTACGAAACAACCTATATGGATTATCCTTAAGTATGACAAAACATTTACATAAGACCAATAACTTATGAGATTTTTCGAGAAAATCACAGAAAATGAAAAGTCCTAAAAAATTTACATGATAAACTACATTAGGTCAGATGCCCTCACAAAAAATTTCATAAAATTTTGACTTCGTCTGATCAGTACAAAAATTCTGCAAACATTTCAGCACTTAAATGCAAAACTCTAACTTAAACCCTCTCTCTCTCCCGCTGGCAAGTGGACCCATCGGCAGGGTCCGTCTTCCGCGCAGCGCAGCACTAGTGCCAGCTCTGCCCGGGTGCTATGGCAACACAGCTGCTCGCCCACACCAGTCTAACTACCCCGCCCACTGTTTTGCCACGCGCCCCCGGTTTCCTCGCATCGACCGCTACCCTGCTCCTCGCCCATCCCTGCCTGTGTCCGAGTCAGCGTACTCGAGCGCATCATCGCTGGTGCCCGTGCTCTCTTTCCTCCTCATGCATTCTCCGCCCTCCCATCTATATAAGGACTGCTAGAGCTTCCTTCTCCGCCTTCCTCACAATTCCCTCCATCCCTCTCAATCTCACCAAGTGAAAACGCAAAAGAGCATGAGCTCCGTTTTTCGGTCGACACACCGCCACAACGCCGCCGGTGCTCTAGTGAGCTCTTCTCCCCGCCTCTTGCATCATCATGTGTTCTGGGATCCTATGAGTGTTCCCCCATGTTAATTGTATCTTTTAACCATAGGAGCTAGCCGCCCCCCGCTTCTTCCCCATCTCCAGCCCTTTTCACTACCGCCGTAACCGTGCCTCACTCCAATCGACTGTACTAGGAGCACCTAGTGGACGTCCCGAAGATGTTCCAAGCATCGCCAAGGCTATTCTTCCTCTCCGGCAAGCCCCACATGTTGCCTACCTCGCTGCCGCCTTGAGTCATCGTTGCCAACCTCTCCCCGTCCTTCTCCGGTGAACTTCGTCACTCCCATGAGTCCCTGGACCTTCTAATTGCTCGGGCGCTCATTGGTTAGCTTAAAGTGCCACCGGGTTGCGAAGTACAGGTAGCCCATAGCGTCACCACTGCCAAACCTCGTCGCACCGCCACACCAAGCCACCCCAGCCCTTGCCGCCAGTACCATCAGGTGCATGAGGATAAGGGGAACCCATTTTAGGCTTTACCTAGCACCGCCATGCTCCCTCTCGCCGGCGACAAGCACAGGAAGGCAATGCTTGAGAGCTCCCTGTTTATTCTGAAGCCAACATGTCCTATAGCTCAGTTATTAAAGATCGAATCACTATCGGCTAAGCATTGATTTGATGCTAAGTCAATGACGCGTGGGTCCGATAATTAATCATTGGAGTTAATGAAGCTGAGTGTTGCTATTAAGTCACTGACGCGCGGGCCCAAAACCAATAAGTGCACAGTGGACTCTACTCCATGGACCATGTATTGTGTTTGTGGACCACTGGTTCATGAGCTGTTCAAATAGACCGAGCCAATGACAATGGGTCCCACCTGTAAGAAAATAGATTTCCTTTAGAGAATAAATGAAAAAGAAAAGAAAATCACTTGGACTGACTTGTCATACACTAGTATATTTCCCACAGTAAAATAAATTTAAACAAATAAAAGGGTGCGGGTCCCACCTGTCAGAGAGATGTCTCTCTCCCTTTTCTTTTTCTGGAATTTCCAAACCGAACCAAACTAAAACCTTAATAACTTTTGTATAAAAACTCCAAATTGAATGATTTTTGTCCCTAAATTCATATAAAATCATGCTCTACCTAAATATGCAAAAATATTTGAATTTAGTTACTGTTTAATTTATTTTGTATTATTTAATTTGTTTCTGGCTCTTTTTGAAATAGACGTCGATTGTTTGAGCGATATTTTCAATGACCAACCAACCTCATATTCAGAACAACCAGGGCAAGTTAAGCACCTATTTTGATCATATTGATCCCACTATTTTACTTACTGTACTTTGTTTTGTAAAATTTTATTATGCATGCGTCTATGTTTGTACGAAAATGCTATATTTGGGAAGTCGGTAGTTGTAAATCCTATTCGATGCATATATCTCTGTGAAAAATTGATGTCTTGATATTGCAGCCATTAGATTATGGGTTAGACATTATATAATGTCATTTGGGAGTTTTGAGTGCGATTACCACACGACTGCTTAGTAGAGCGATAGATTTTCCTAATTTTTTTAAAACAATATGATAAACATGAATTTGAGAGATTTATGAAAAATGTCCAGAGGGGTGTACCTCTATTATTTTGTATAAAAATAAAATAAAAAATCTAGTTTTCAGCGTGGGCGAGTTATATTATATTCTGAGAAGAGTGAGGGGTGTACCTCACTAGTAGATAGGTGGGATCCTCGCCCGAGTCAATTAAGGACTGAATACTGGTGCCATCAATCTAAGCCTAAGCGTACAACCATATGTGCTGGTATGGGACATCTTTAGCTAATTAAGTTATTGAAAACTAGCCTTGCACGTTGGTAGGCTGTAGTAGTGCGGGCAGGACCGAATGTACTGGTATGGCCGAAGGGGCTCCCTTCACCGTGGCGTTGGGAACAAAGCCTTCCGATACAACAGCAAATGCCTCACCGAGATGGTGGATTCCCCGGGTGAGGTGTGGATAAGCATTCGCCAGGCTAGTGCAAGGGTAGGACAAAATGATGTAAAGGTTTCGACACGTGCTCTAGACTGCTTACCTACGGTAGTGAGCGGTGGTATCGACGGATACCAGACAAACTAGAGAATTTGTGTGTTATGGGTAAAGTTGTACCACTCTACATAGTGTAAATCTATTTAAATAGCTGTGCTCGCAGTCATGAGTGTACCTAGTGCGGTCACATCGGGTATAGACTTGATTTGTCTCAAAAACTATTTTATCGGTAAAACATGGGCAATGACTTGTGGGTTTTTATTTGAGTTAACTGCCATGTCATGGCTGAAAATGAAATGTTGCTCGCAGCCGAGGAGGGTTGCGAGTTGTTATTAAAAATGAAATGTTGTTCGCAACCGAGGAGGGTTGCAAAATGTTGCTGTTATTCATTCAATTATTTACTTACTCTCCTGAATTTATTTAACTACTTTTAAACTTCTGTTGTAAATTACTACGTATTAATATTGCAAATAAAAATAGCTTTAAGCAAAATAACTTATAGAGTAGAGCCTCATCCTTCGATAGCCTTACATTTATATAAACTTTGCGATACACTACAAGTCTTGCTGAGTACGCATTGTACTCAATCTTGCTTATATTGTTGTTTAGAGTTTGAAGATGAGCCAACACCAGATGACGTTTTCTTCACACCCAGAACCGGAGGGTTTGGTATGGGTCCATCCAGGCCTTGTTTCTTGTCGATTGCCTGAGGTTGGATGGGCATGCCGTTGGAATTTATTACCTTTCATTACTTTTACTTTCGCTGCTACTTTTACTACTCTGTTGGTACTCATTTTATTTGGCTGGTCGGCCATTGATGTAATTACTTCACACGTTTGATGTAATACTTTCTTTACTTTGTATATGTGAATGTATGGATGTGAATGCCAAATGTTGTGAATATGTATACTAGCAACTGATCATGGAACTAGTACGGTACACACATAGGGTCTTCAGGTATTTCACGCCCGGGGGTCCGACATGCTTTGTGCCTAACTATCTTTTTACTAAAGTTGGATCACATTAATCACTCATATTCGTTTACCTTGGGCAGTTAGATGAAAATTAGATTGTTGAACCCTAGGCGAAGTTAGTCCGCTCTCTGTGGATACAATAACATTGGAATACTACAGGTGAAAGGCTAAAATTGACCTGTGTCCTTGCAGTTACATTTGATTGGACATAGTTTGCGTCAGCATTGTTCTTTTGGCAATACTTGCACAACTTCCTATTCCTGGAGTTAGATCTGTCTCTATATCTGCTCGAGCTTCTGCCTCTAGAATTGTCGTTTGAAACCTTCTCCTGTTGTATGCCGCGGACAGACAAACCTTTTGCATGCATACTTGAACTTTCACAAGAACACCATAAGTTTCATCTTCTCCTTAGGATACAATGCTTCATAAACTTCACTGAGAGTGACAATATCTTGGCTATTTAGAATAGTATATCTGAAAGTAGAGTACGTACTGGGCAGCGAACATAGCAGAATAAGACCAAAATCTTCATCATCATATTAATTTTACCTCCATTGCTTCGAGGTCAGCAACAACTTCTTTGAAAGTTGTTAGGTGGTTCCACACCGATCCGGCATTCGCCATCTTATGCGAATAAAGCTTCTGGTTTAGATGTATCTTGCTAGTCACATCCTTGGTAATGCAAATTGCTCCATCTTCAACCATAACGTGGTGGCGGCCATCTCCTGCAGAATATTATTTAATAGATGAATATGAGATAATTAAGACCTTGCGATCTTTTCGTTGCTTCTCATCAACGGACAATCCCGCAGACATCTTATCGATCCCCAAAAGAGCGTCGTCGGGTTGTAATAGAACAACTCGCATCTTGACTTGCCGTAGAGAAAACATTGTGCCTCGATCTAGTAGCAAAAGATCATACTTCAGAGTTGTCATGTGGAAAAAATCTATAATTTACTGGTACAAATCTGTATGTACCTAGTAGATATCGGCAACCTCCCTGGTACACTTTCCGTGTAAGCTAAGCAAAGTAGATCCAAAACTTGCTGGTGTGCACTTAGCAATTATGTTCAAAATTTGTTGATGAACCGAAGCCCACGGAATCTTTCTGTGCTGCTCTTTTTTTTTTCCTTCTCCCGGCTTGGCTTGACTCTGGATTCGATGCTGTCAGGTGGCTGGTTGACCTCAATCTTTGGTGCTGCTGTTCGTCGGCTGTGGAAACTGCGTGCGTGTCAATTGCTCCAGATTCGGCGAGGAAAGAACGCCTACCGCCTCAGATTCGACAACAAGGCAGACGCCGAAAAGTAGATCGCCGAAAACAATTTTTTCCATCGGATCTTTCATGTACTCTGATACTACTTGTTAACAAAATAAAAATAGAGGCAGTGATACATGAATTTTTATGTAGAAAACTACCACGGAAAATACCATGGGCGTATGAAACAAAAATCATTACATGAGGAGAGATTACAAGCATGAGATGACACATTATCTAAAACGTGTAACTACTGGGATACATATATAGAACGAGGAATAAGACTCGGAGAAGGAAACATAATCAGAGTTGTTTGCGCTAGGTCAACACCACGTCCGGTGCGGTCTAACCCAGCCCTAGCATCGGTCATGCCACGTCTGACAAGGGACGGTGTAGTATCTGACACGGACACAATACAAATTCATATCAGACTTCAACACATAGCGCACATGGCGCCGCCGTCGCATCGTCCTGCTCCTCCACCATGTCACGCTGCTCCACGGTGCTGCTATCATGTCGTCCTGCTCCACACCGTGCCGTTGTAGCGTTGTGCTCCTCCACCACAGTGCTGTCACTCCAGGCTGCTCCACCACGGTGCCACCGTGCTACGTGGCTACTCCACCACAGCCACGACACGTGGATCCATCGTGCCCTCTCCCCCTGCTGTTCCACCACGGCTAGTGGTGGAAAAAAAGCTCAAAACTCACGAGCTAGCTCAACTCGTTAAGGGCTTGGCTCGACTCGACTCGAACTCGGTCCCTTAATGAGCCGAGCCGAGCCGGCAAAAAAACTCATTATCTTAACGAGCCGAGCCGAGCTGGCTCGTGAGTTACTTGGTTAACTCGTTTAGCTCACTTCAATTTCACTTCTTCAGCTCCCTCCGCCCAGTCTGGTTCATCCTCCTCCTCCCTCTCCTCGATCCCCCTTCTTCAGCTTGATGCCGCCGCCCACCTCCGCCTCCCACACCGACCCCCTCCTCGGCTCCTCCTCCTGCGCCACCGCCGCCCTCCTCCTCTCACGCCCGCGCCTCCGCCAATGCTCCTCCTCCTCCCTCGCCGGCGCCCCTCCTCCTCCTCCCCCACCAGCGCCACTCATCCTCCTTCTCCCTCGCTGGCGGTTGGCGCCCCTCGTCCTCCCCACACGGCGTCGCCCCGGACTCCAATCCCGACCGCCCGCTCCTGTTCCTCCAGCCAGATCTAGCGGGGCTTATCAATTGAATCATTTCGAATTGTTTTCTGTTAGTGGATTCCAGTATGGATACAGAGTGGCATACATTTAATAAAAATCAAGCATTTTCACATGCTATAAGCGGGTTAATTGCATATCAGAGATGGTGCATGGTAGCATGATCATTGATCATCTAATCGATTTTAAAGGATTAGTGTTAGTCTTATCAGTTGAATGAAATGTTATGTCATGTTATGTTATAGTTATGTCCTATATTTTAAAGGATTAGTGTTAGTCTTAGCACATAAGGAAATGCACTAGATCATGCACTAGACATAACTAGACATGTCATGTTGCACTACTAGATCATGCACTAGAGATCCTTGGAGTTGGCCTGCCCTTGCTATTGTCTCATGATGGCCGGCTAGCTTAGCTAGACAAGACAATGCATGGTACACATTGAATTGTTGCATACTTGCATACATTGGAAAATATACTTTTGTCTTTCACATGTATGATCATTTCCCGAATGCTTTTTTACCAACTTAAATTAGTACGATCATTTCCAGAATGCTTTCCAGATTCCAAGATCACAAGTTGGCAAGACCTTTTGTTTGGTGGAGGATAAGTTGACAAGATCACAAAAAGATATTTTGTTTGGTGCCCAAGTTCATTCAACAATCTGCATGGATGTTTATTGATCTGCATAGACTAGTTACAAACTTTTTCTTGATATTATTGATCTGCATGGATGTGATCTTGTGATATTATGAACTTGTGAATTGTGATTTGCCATCTACATGGATGTTATGACTGATATTATGGACTTTGATATTATTGATCACAATTCACAAGAAGACATTTTATTGATCTACATGAACTAGTCACTAGTAGTTCATTCAAGTGATATTATGAATTTATGATCTACATGGATGTTTTTTTTTTATTGATTTGCATGGATGTTTATTCATTTGCACATATGTTTTATTAATTCTAGATGTCAATTCATTAACAAGCCTAACGACCCGAGCCGAGCCGAGCCTGACTTTTTGCTCATTAGCTTAACGAGCCGAGCTGAGCTCGTTAACTTAACGAGCCTTAACGAGCCGAGCTTGCTCGTTATCCACCCCTAACCACGGCGGCGGCGAGCTGGGCTGGCACATGGAATTGGGTGAGAGGACAGAGAGGGAGCAAGAAGAAGAGTGGAGGACGGAGGGGAGGTAGAAGAAAGGGGGTAAAATCATCAAAGGCAGCGGTAAAATCTTGTATAGAGTGACAAATTTTGTATTGCAATCTTTATATTATCAAATCCTAAAACACTATTCTATGGAGTGACAAATACTGAATTGTCCGTTTCATCGACAAGTTGACATTTGTCATTTGATGTTCAGGAAGGTATAACTTCTTTGGCAGGACAGTAGTGGGATGTTCTTGGTGTGTCCATGTTGATAAGTAAGCTAGAATCCGCTAAAGCAGCAGTTGTCATAGGAGTACTTCTAAGAAAAGTTGTAGGGTTTTGTCAAACCAGCAATTGAAATGTCAACCGAAGAAGCTCTCAGAACAAAGGTTGGAGAATTGTGTGACGGAAATGACATTAATTAATGGAAGCGACTAGACAATGGTAGCAACAGGTTTCAGGAAGTTTCATGAAAACGTTTGAAAATTTTTATGTTTAAGTGAATTTTGCGTATTTCTAGAAGTTTTCAAAAGATTCCAACAATGTTTCAAGCAAAAGTTTTAACGAGTTTCAGAGTTTGGAACTCACAAAAAAAAAGTTTCAGCCGAAAAGTTCAAAAATATTTAACGGACTCCAACAAGTTTCAACCAGAACTTTCAATAGGTTTCCACAACTTTCAACCAAAAGTTTGGAGAAGTTTCAACAACAACTGGCTAGTTTCGATGAGCTTACCGTGGCTATGACGGCAATGGAAATGGCGGGCTGGTGCCTGCGACAGCGACATGGAGGGGGGGGGTTGAAGGCAGTCAAAAGCACTATAAGAAAATCCCCCTCATAGATACACTTATCTAGAGACGCTTTTTAATTTGTCTTTAAACTAAGGAGTTATATAGTCTAGAAACGCATTTTAGAGACACTTTCAAAATTGTCCCAAGCTTTTGTATGCTAGAGACGGTTTTAAAACGTTTTCGAGATATATACAAAATTTTATCTTATAGAGACGTTCTCTAATTTGCCTAAAGGTTATGTTGTGTAAAGATATTATTTTGAGATGCTTTTCAACTTTCTAGAGGCATTTTTTTGTGGTTGATATGTGTTAAAAGAACTACATATAAATATTGTAACGAACAACTAAACACGTGAGGTTGAACCTTTGCAAGAGTCAACATATTTTTTATATTTTATTTGTTGAGGCGTAGTACAACATCTCTACATAATACTGTATATCCTGTAGAGAAGCCTGAAAAAACGTCACTACTGTCATAGCGACGATATATAAGAGAGTGTTTATGAGATGTTTTTGAAAACACCTCCGCAACTGCCTAGAGGCGAAAAAAATGCATGTACTATCATAGACTTTTTTTTCAGCCGAACATTGGCATAACCGGTTCTGCCGGCACCCCGGGTAGGATTATAACCGTGCCCCAAAAATTTAGCCCAGTTTGAACGGCCTGGTCCATTGGCCTCCTCGCTTTGCGGCTGCTGCTCAGAGCCTCTCCAAGCCTCATAGCCGAGATTCGTTCGATCCCCAATCCCCAATCCATTCCCCTCTTCTTCCTCTCCAATCCTCCCCAATCTCTGTCAATACTCCCCAATCGAAGATAATCATCATCCCCACATATAACTCTACTGTATATACTTCTAAAGCAGAAATATATTGCTCCCTCTTGTGTTTTCTTGTTGCTGGTATTGATGGTCTACCTGGCCATACTGTATGAGCACCTCTCTGGCCGTACGTTGGCGGATGCGGCGGAAGGACACTGTTCCAACAGTGTCCTCCCTCCTCTGTCCGAGGATTTACAAGAGCAGGTGGCGGCCACCTTCCGCTGTCTTGACATCCTCCTTCGCCGTGTCTTCCGAGTGATCTCCTACTTCTGGCGAGTTTACCGTGTCATCGACGTTGTCCTCCACAATGACGTTGCACGTCTCCAGGAGGCTCACCGTCACTTGGACTGCTTAATCGAGACGGCAGGCGACCGAGTCGACCATGCTAAGACCCCTCAAGCAAGGGAAGAGAGCCTATGAGCTCAATTCTTCTTGATTCAACAGTCCGAGGGTTTTCGGAAGACACTCGAACGAGCGTGTCAGTGGGTGGACGCATTTCGGGCTGATGGTCACGAACCGTCTGATGCCGACGCCGTCGCCTATGAAGTTTTGATGACGAAGATAACAGCCTACCTCCGCCACTAGAAAAACTTTGTTTATTTAGGTTTCTACTTTTTTAATCTTTGTAAGAAGCGACTAACCACGCTGTTTGGCCATATATATGTAAATTGCAAAAATGAAAAAAAAATCTAGTTTGGAGGTGATCGAATTACTATATTATATGTTGAACCGTCTGTGATATTCCTTTATTAATAACAGCCCGCGCGCTAGGGTTTGTGACCAAAACCGTTTGTATTACATGCAATCATAGACGGTTTTGGTTTAGAGACACTTTGTATTCGGCTGCGCTAAAAACCGTCAGTGAAGAGGTAATATCACGACGGTTCATATTGAGCTCATCGTGAAGTATCACATCTGATTCACGAACACGAGCAAGCGGTGAGTTCATATTAAAAAGCGTTTGTGATATTTGGTATCCTGACGGTTTTCAACAAACAACTGTCTATGATAATTAAACGTTTCGGCTCCCGCGCGATGCGTCTCTTCGTCTCCAGCGCCGACGGAAGATATGATGCGTCCCGTCGTCTCGCGCACCGACGTTGCGTACGATGCGTCTCTTCGATGTTTGATAAGAATGATCATCGCGCACCATGGTGATCAGCACGCATATGGTACATATTGAATATATTATACGTACATACGTACACAATAGTGAGCACACGGAGCATGATTGCTAGGACCAAGCTGGCGAGGAGGTCGGCGATCGCCGTCCTAGCTCTTCCTGACGATGTCGTCGTGCACATTGTCGGCCTCGTGGCCGCGAGGTCTCCTCAGCCCATGGCTGACCTCTACAACCTACGAGTCACGTACGATTTGAACTAAATTTGACTAGCAACAACGACCTTAATTTGGCCTTTTAATTTTCTCTTATAGAGTAATTAATTCTTTTATTAAGATTTTGTCATGCATCTTGAATTTTAGTTGCAAGGCCATGTACAAGGCGTCCAAGAAGCGCGCCGTGGGGAGGTGCGTGGCGTTGGAGCGGGAGGAGGTGATGAAGTGGCAGGACAACGAGCGCTATCTCACCGTTGTCAACCACTTGGCCGGCGCCGGCAACCCGGAGACCTACTAATCGTCGGCCTTGCGCTTGTCTTCGCGCCCCAAGACATGCAGCATGGCCTCGTGTTCCTTGAATGGGCGACTGTCGCCAGCCACAAGGGCGCGGCCTACGTGCTCACGCTCCTCCTCTACACGGCCGGCGAGACACGCGACATTGAGAAACACTACATCAGGTAGGTCGAGGGCGAGCCGGCCGACGGTGGGTGCGAGCGGCCAGAGGACCAACGGGAGTGCGAGCGGTGCGAGGCTCGCCGCGGACATGATCGAGCGGCGACATGGGGAAGATGGCCAGGCCGCTGGGCGGGTGTGGGCGTTGTCGGAGGACGGTCACCGGTGCATGAGCACCGGCTGCGGCGTGGAAGGGTGGGACGACTACGCCGTCTTCTATAGCGATGACTGCAGGATTAGGCATGAGTATGCCAATTTCTTTGTAGAGGTGTTAAACTACTTGCCATAAAATTTCTTTATCCTTCAGGTGACTAAAATTTCTTTATTCATCATTCACATTTTGTCACTGTTAGATCAATATTCTATGGCCCAGATTATCTCTCTAAAATAGACAAAAGTATTACAAGAAAAATGCAAAAAAAATTCATAGACGGTTCCATAATAGAACCGTCTGTGATATTATACATATCACGGATGGTTCTTTAATGGAACCGTCTGTGACAAGTATCACCGACGGTTCCATAATAAAACTGTTTGAGATATTCCTTTATTAATAACAGATCGCGCGCTAGGGTTTGTGCCCTTACTCTCGCCCGTTCCCCTCTCCATCGCGCGCTAGGGTTGGGACTTTGGGCTATTGCATCGCGCCTCCCCGGCTGCCGATTCGATCTCATCGCCGCCGAATCGAGCTCGCCCCGCCATCTACGCCGCCGAATCGAGCTCGCCCACCATCTACGTCGCCGAATCGAGCTCGCCCCGCCATCTACGCCGCCAAATCGAGGTACGCCGCTCCCCTCTGCTCCACCTCCCACGCCGCCGCCCTCCCCTCTCTACTCCCCTCCCACGCGGTCGCCCTCCCCTCTTTGCTCCCCCTCCCGCAACGCAGCTCCCCCTCCTCTGACTAATTTTTGATTTTTAAACTGATGAACTGAATACTATGGAGGCTTGCTGATCTGCTTTGTGATTTGTGATCAACTGATGAATTGAACTGATTTGCTTGTTGATCTGCTGTGCCTAATGCCTACATTTGTTGATGAATTGAATACTTGTTGATGAACTGAATACTGAATAAGTGAATATTGAACTATTGAACTGAACTAAATATACTGCTTGCTGAATACTGAATATTGAAGTATTGCTGAATAGTGAATATTGAATATACTCCCTCGACGATATGGATGAGCCCTTTCCCTTCCCCTTGCTCAGTGATAAATCTTGAGAGCTATCGACTATGCTTCTGTGATGTGCCCTGAGGGCTAATGTTTTGTGATTTTGGGGGATGATGATTTGGCTGTGGGTTATGGGATGAGTTGAGCTCTCTGTGAAATATCTAGTTCATGTGGGCGGACCCTTTTGAATAAAAAAAATGGGGGAAAGGGCATGAGTAGGGTTAATCTTGTGCAGTCCACTAGTCTGAATATACTAGCAAGTTTTAACCTTGTGCAAGTAGCCTTCTGGGAGCAATAATCAATCTTCATTTCACCTTTGCTAGGTATGTCCTACCATTTTCTAATCTCTTCTCTATAAAGCCTCTAGCGGTGGCTTCTTGTGATTTTAAAATCGACATCATATATATATATATATATATATATATATATATATATATATATATATATATATATATATATATATATATATATATATTGTTCGTAGTCCCTCACCACTTTGGAAGTCGTCCACTTGATATGAGGAGGATGAGATAGCAGGCATGGCAACTTCATCGAGCCCATGCAAGTTTAGAAGCATGGCTGCCAGGAGAGCGTCAGGACATCCAATTACCTATCGACGACATCCAACTAATTGGGTGTCCTGACGCTCTCTTGGCAGCCATGATTCTTAAACTTGCATGCGCTCGATAAAGTTGCATGTGGCTGCTGTCTCATCCTCCTCATCTTCGTGAACGATCGCCTAAAGTGACTAAGAACTACGGACAATATATATATATATATATGATGTCGATTTTAAAGGCACAGCGACCACTACAGAACTTTATAGAGAAAAGTCATCACAGACGGTTCCAACTACAAACCGTCTATGATATATCCATAATCACAGATGGTTTCATCTACAAACCGTATGTGATAGGTAACTATCATAAACGATTCCATCTAAAAACCATCTGTGATATATCCATCATCATAGACGGTTTTCGCTACAAACCATCTATGATATATCTATAATCACAGATGGTTTCATCTACAAACCATCTGTGATAGTTACCTATCACTAACGGTTCTGAGTTAATAACCGTCTGTGACAGTATGCATCACAGACAGTTTGAAAACCGTCTATAATGACCTCATCATCACTGACCCATTGACTCAGACGGCTCACGAAACCGTCTGTGATGACGTTTTTGAACCGTTTGTACAGACCTTTTCTGTAGTAGTGACATACGGTTTTTAAATATAACCGTCTATGATAATTCCCAAACGGTTCTTAACAAGAATTGTCTGTGACAATTGCAGACGTTCCAGACGGTTTTTCAATAGAACCGTTTGGAATAATTCACTTGTATTCATTCTTCTCCTATTGTGTTAATATGATTGCTCATATATGGATTGATCTACGAGTCAGTAATGTGACGACTACCGAAATCTCAACAAGTTTGATCTTATTATACTGCTTCGGTGGGGCTACTACTACTAGTCTACTACCGGTCTACCACTAGCTGTTCGCTTTCACAGTTTCACTACCGCAGAAGCAATGCATGCTTGCTAGCTGCTAATCAAGGTTCATGCAGAAGTTCAGCACTTCAGTACAGTGTAAAAGACCGTGCACTGCTGCCTGACTGGTGGGTCAACAAGTCCTCGATTCGCCATATCGTTCACAATTCGAGTTAACTTTGGTAACTTTGGTATTTACTGATACCGTATCGAAATAATTTGGTATTTACTGATACTGAACCGTATTTACCAAACAAACAATACCGTATTTACTGAGTATACCATATTTACAGAACTGTATAAACCGAAAATACCGAATGAACAGCCCTACTCTTAGCCCTGGTCTCCTGTGGCCCTCTTCAGTTGGCGCTTGCTTCTTTTTTTTGCCCAATTAATCAGGTAAGTATAGGTAACTATCGATCCAATACCACTTCTTCCAAATTAGCATAAAGCAAATCATCTGGTTACGTTGAGTTATACTATCCAGTTACTTAATTTTTCTTGAGGGATACTATTCTATCATGTTGAAAGTATCTAATGACAAATTAGCATAAAGCAATTCATCCATTTACATTGAGTGATACTATCCATTTTCTTAATTTTTCTTTAGGGATACTATTTTATCATGTCGAAAATATCTAATAACAAAAACACAAACAATATCATAACAAGAACATAGATAAACATTCACATATAATCACACTAATCTGTGAGATAGTATGACCCTTATCATGACTCCATCACCATGCTTCCTGTCCACCGAGACATCATACTTGAGGTCACCATATTCACTACTAAGCTATTACTCCTAATAGCTAGTAATGAATTACATCATGCGTGAGGTCACCATATTCATCTACTAAGCTATTACTCCTAACAGTTCGAAGGGACATCGCCCTTGAAAATATTTTCGGGACATGAATCTAATTCACGAAATCGCGCCTGGAAAATTCATCGGATTAACCAATTTAACCGAATTCCGAACCAATCTGATCTGCGTGTTTTTGCATTTATCGATGACATTGATCAGCACATGAGGTTTCCAGAAAAGAATAGCAGCCCACAAAAACTGATCTATTGGCTCCATACGGCTTTGCATCGTGGTTTACCCTGATGGTGGAATCCCGTCCGGTAGGGGTATTGTGCAATGCGGCCGTGAACAAGCATAACTAATCACACGGTGCTATCAACTCATACCTCCCGCAAACCCATCTACTCTCACCGAAACCGATTGATTTCATTAACTAGTGCCTAAACCAATCCATCCATATGACTGATCTAGGTTATCATATGTCGAGACCCAAAAATACAATTCTGGACCCTCTGTGTATACTGCACTAGTCCAGGATCACGCTAGTGCACACAGTGGCAACATCGATGAAATATCATTTCTATATACAAATTTGACTAATAAATAGACAAATAACAATAAATATCGAGTAAAGACCTTAGGTCAAAGCTTACAATTAATGCCTCGAGGCGAATAGCTCAATGAAGTGCGGTGAAGCGAAGCGGAATAACCGGTGAAGCCCATCCATATGCCCACAGGCAATCGGTAGAGTGCGCGACCTAGTTCTTCTTGATCCTTGAAGTAGACCTTGTTGACCGACGATTCCTCCATTTACGTAGGTTTGGGCGCAAGTTTTACAACAAGCGTGAGTACACAACCGTACTATAAATCATACCACGAATGCAATTTATAGATGATGGCTTATTCCAAAGGAAATGGCTTACGTGGTTATTTTGCGAAATCACGATTTGCAATTGAATACAAATAATAGATTGAAAGCATAATTCAAAACAAATAGACAATATTAATTTAACATTTGTTTTCACAAAGACACATAGCCTAATCAAATTCTTTCACACAACCATATGACTTAAATCACATAGCTCCCATCCCAAAGGTTTTATGAAAATCTACCCCTCGTGTGAAATCCCCGAGCATGTCCATGACCGCGGACGCGGCTATTCGAATAGATTGATTTAACACTCTGCAGAGGTTGTACACTTTACCCACAAGATGCAATCAAGCTGGATCGGGTGATCACAACAAAACCTTTCGAAACTTCATCTCAACATTGACACTCGATGTGCTTACAAACCGCTATGCCAACCCTAACGAGTGCTTTGGCATAACACACATCGTTGGATAGAAGCGACGAATCGTCCGCGATGTGAACGCCAGCGAGGTGAAACACACCTCCACCTGGCACACGGCCTAACCTCGGCTGAGTAATCAATGCCAAGAATCCATAACCTACTAAGTTAGGCCCGTCCCATACGGGCATGTGGTCGTGCTGATGAGGCTCGGTTCAATGGCGCACAAAGTTAAGTCCTTAATTGACCAAGGCAAGACTTCTATTTTCTAACTATGCCACAAAGATTATCATTCCCATGCACATAGCTTCCACCATATCACACAACTTCCACCACTTGCCTCAGTCCAAATCCTTTACCACCCAGTTGGTTTTAGTGCAACACATGCCATCACGAAGTAATAACACATAGCACACAGTTTTACACAAAGTTCCATAGTCACTTAGTCAAATTTATAATTGCAACTCAGATGATAAGTGAGACTCGTAGCATGGCTAAGCAATCTACTCGTACTAACCAACCCACGTTGGTAATACCATAGCACCAACTAAATATGAACCAATCTAGGGTGACAAAAGATTATGACATACAATAGACAAAGTGGATATAACAAATTGGAATAATAGCTAAACCCAAAAGCGTTTAAATAATTACTTAAAGTAAATGCAATAATTTGAATCAAAGTAATTTTGAAAACTGGGATTCAATATGATCAAAGGTATAACTTGCCTTGCTATAGCAATGATGATCTTAATTTATCTTCAATCTTCTACTTGCTTGATCTTGGCTCCTTGGACGATTAGGGACTTGACGTCTAACGAAAGAAAGCGCAAAACAAACTAAATTCAAAAGACAAATCAAATAAACTCCAAATTGAAATTAAATGGTACAGGAAGGTAGATATTGAATTTAGATGAATTTAGAAACTTGAATGGGTTCAATCGGAATTCGGATGAAGAAGATATGGCTCTCGGAAGATTGTGATTCACATGAAATGATGAAAAAGCTCTACGGAATATTCCCGGAATATTCTATTCCGAAAATATTAGAAAAAGAATGAGTGTATGATAGGTGGGACCGACTGGTATTTATGGATTACTAGAATTAAAATAATTCCAGAAATAAGGTAGAGAGAGTGACAAATGGGACCAATAAGATAAATGACTTTTCAAGAATTAAATTAATTCCCGAAAATAGAATTAGGGGTTGACATGTGGGCCACTGGTCTATGGACCAGGTCCACAGAGATATGCTAGTCCACGGTAGACCAAGCTCATGAACAAGGGTTGACCAAGAGTTGACTGACATACGGGACCCGCGTGTAAGAGAGATAAATAATTAGTATTTTTAATTGGGTGGATGACATGTGGGGTCAACAAGAAAGTGATAGAGAGATATAGATAGATATTTGGATGTGTGGCTTGGATTGATTGAATGGCAAGAAGACCATACATCAGGGAGAGAAAAGAATTAGCACAGAGAAAGCATGTGTGTTTTGGCGCACATACATCTCATACTGACAATGCTTATTACCAGAGAAAACAAAGCATAGAGATTTATGGCTTGTTCTTGTGGCAAGGAATTGGCAACCAGGAAGCATGAACTAACAAAAAGTGGCAAAGCAAAGAGGGAGAAGGGATTAGTCATGAGCATCACAGATATGAACATGAACAGGGATAAAGACGTGGAGGGCTGCTGCTGCCATTCGGTTATGGCACAAGGAGGTGACGACTTGATCTTTGTGATGGGCGAGCAAAGATTAGAACATGGATTAACAGAGAAAGAAATCTAAAGAAAGTCATCCAACTAAACAACATACGTCTTGGGACACATGCATGAATAGGAACTAAAGCTACAGATGATTTTGAGGCAAGATTGTAGGAGGTTTGGTAATGCAAGATTAGAGAATAGATTAACAGAGAGATGCACACTTGAATTGTGGCTAGATTAGATGACAAAAGAATCACCCAAGAGAGAAGGTGAAGAACTAAGCAATTCACGTCTTGGACACACATGAGCGAAACAACGAGAACATATGAATGCTCTGAGAGCGAAAGCTACAAGAGCATGCATGAATAGTGTGCGCGGGTGGCGTGGCGGAGGCGGCGTGCTTGGCGAAGGGCAAAACGTAAAGAAGCGACGAGCGGACGCGATGGCGCGGTCGGATTTTGGAAACTCACCGAGAAGCGAGCAACGCGATGAACACGGTTTGGCTCTAATGGCGGCGATGCTCGGTGATCTTGAGCGAGGTGGATGGAACCGTGGCGTAGAGAAGCGGCGGCGAAGCCAACGCCGAGACGGTTCGCCGCGGACGTCGGACAGCGCGATTCGTCGGAGAAGACCTTCGGTTGGAGCTTGGTTTTTTTGGAGATTGCAACGAAAATAGATCGGTTTGGAGGAAACCAATTCAGGGGATTGGAAGAGGAGATCAATACGGACGCGTGAGCGCAAACGGCTTACTTTTATATGCACCGTAGAGGAAGATATGGAAATTTGAAGATTTGAGTTACAAACGGATACGTTCTGGACTCTGCTGCTCGCTGGAGGTCGACGATTAACAGTACCGCGTGGGTACTGTAGCACATTGGCAGGAGAGAGAAAAAGCTGAATTTTCGGAATTAAAACAAAAGGCCGAAAATCAAGGAGATCAAATAAATAGCAAATAAATCCAAAAAAAACTCAGAAAATACCCAAAAATTCCTTGAAAGACAAGGAAGCCAAATAACACAAGTTTTTATTTAATTAATGTTTATATTAGTCAAATTAAATATTTTTACTTTAGGAAAAAATCCAATTAAGCTTTATTAATTCAAATAAAATTGGTGAAATTTTCCAGGGACCTAAACTACTCAAAAGATTTTTGAAAAGCCAAATTTTGGGACGTTACATCATACTAGAACAACAATAGATCCAATCTACTAGTACCATATATCAACCATATGTGACCAATCTAGATCAAATACTACACAACCTAGCTCTGATACCATTGTTGGAATACGGGTAGGTGTCGGCTACCCTCTCGGGGAGCACTAGGAAAGGCGTCCCAGGACCTCTTAGGGAGGTCCAACAGGTCCTTTAGGAACTCACCGAGAGGAGGTCCTCCAGGACCTCCCAGGAGATCACAAAGACCTCCCGGAGGTCTTTGACACTGTGCACTGAGTTAATCCTAGGAACCGAAGCTAACTCACACAAAACAACATAGGTAAAATCACAACCACACAGTCAAACAACTGGAAACAACAATTAAAGTAAACTTATATTAAACAAGGGCCTTGAGGCCAATGTTGTTTATAGAGGTCGCCAATAAGGGCTTACAAAAACCAACAACAAAACCTCACAGCGGAACCACCAAAAGCGTGTGAAGCCATCCGGCAAGCCCACAGGCTGTCGAGTGGAGGATGTCTCCTAGAAGGTTAGGTCATCAAAGAACTCTTCCTCAAAGGGGTCCGAGCAACCTTGTCCCAGATCATCTTCGGCCACTGCTCAAATCAGAGGGCTTAAATCCATGAGTACGTTGAATGTACTCAGCAAATCACAGGAAACAAGTATGCAATTAATATTCATGCATTGGCATTGACAAAGGGGGGCTGTAGGGTTAGTTGTAGAAAGCAATATTTTATAGGGAAATAACATATAGATTGCAAGCTCAAGTTAAAACCACAACACAAAAGCACGGAAGTTTTAAAAGGAGGTCGTGAGCACCAACTCACTTCCAAGACCACTCGTTGGAGGTCCTGGCCGCACCCACGTCCAGTACCACCCCCACGACCACTCTGGAGCACCAACTCTAGAGGTCCCAAAGACCACACTAGGGCTCCAAGACCTCCCCTGAGCACCAACTCTGGAGCATCCTGGACCACCCTAGGGTTCACAAAACCACTTTTGAAAAGCTACCCCTTGCACAAAATCACAAGGCAATGTCCATGACCAAGGACTTGGCTATTCGAATAGATTTTCACCAGCAGAGGTATACAACTTTACCCACAATTCACGACCTCTCTAGCGGGTTGGGTTCCCGTCAGAACCCTTTGCTCATTTCCGAAGATGAGCAGTCTAGAGAGCACGACAAGGCCTTTACAAAGCTTTGAACTAACTCGGAGCTGTCCGCTAAGGTTTCACTTCTAACGGGCATCAGCACCCATTAGATTCATGCCCCCTCTTGCGCTAGCGAATTAGCACACTCCACCACAATAGAACTAAGCCAGCTCATTGCTAATTGTTTGGCCCATACCATCCCCATAAAATGGTCTTGTGTTTGCACGATAATACCCAGATCAATGTAACACAAAGTTAAGTCCTTAGACCACCCAGGCAAGACATCCTCAACCTATTGTGCTCAAAGCACCCCCTTTACTGCACGATCACTCGCCCGAGTGAAAAGCATTTGGGTTCAACCCGGCCAAAAGACCACCCTGGTCTTGGCTTACAAGTTTTAACAATAGTGGCATCGCACCACGAGCAACACATCGTGCGGTATCCCACCACAACTGCACACCAGTGGCATCACACCACAAATTCTATAGTTCAATTAGACAAGACTAATAAAGAAGAAAACAAGGTTCTCAAACCAGTGATTCTAAAGCAATGCTAAGCAAAACTACGCTGCCAAGTTGGCAGAAACAACAATGCCAACTAAAACTACCCATTCTAAGGTATCCAAGGGGAACATAGCAACATGTCGGGTACAACAGTTCAAGGAGGCATACTGACAATTAGGAGATAGCTACTGCCCAAACCTTTTCTATAAAAGATAGCCATGCATGATAGAAGAACACAATATACTTTTGGAAAACTAGGTTCGATATGATCAAAGGTCTGCGACTTGCCTTCGTTGAGAAATGGCGAGGCTTCGGCAGAAGCGGCTGGGTCCTGGTACTCTTCCATGAACTCGGGATCTACACGTTCGCAAAGAACCAAATCAACAAAATAACTCCGGGCAAAAGAACTTAAGAAGACTCAAAAGAACTTAAACAAAAATAGCTAAAAAACTAGAAGAGCAGGAGGTCCTGACGCGAGAGGGGAGGTCCAACCCAAAGGAACTCTAGAAGCAAGCACGGAGAGAACTAGGCAAGAACAAGGAAGTTAGGAATGAGGAAAAAGGTGATGAAGGGAGGCAGGCTCGGGCTACAAATAGCTGGAGGTGGCTTAGGGCAAACGTGTCAAGGGTAGGTGAAAACAGGACAAGGATAGACAAGGCATGCCATCAACAGGAGGAAACAAGGTACCTCAGATGTGACCGCATTTAATGCGATACAACAGCCATTAAATGCGCACAGGCTTTTGAGGCAAAGGATTTGAGAAAGTGAGCAGTACTGAGAAGTAGGGCCAGTTAAATTCAAGAGAACAAACCAGTCAAAAGGGTGGTCTCAACCCGCAAAAGGTGGTCTTTACCAAAAGACCAGAGGTCTTGACCACAAGGTGGTCTTAACCACAAAGGTGGCTTTTACAAAAAGACCAGAGGTCTTGACCACAGGGTGGCCTTGACCAGGGAGGGTGGTCTTTGAAAATAGACCAGAGGTCATGGCCACATAGGGTGTTCGTGACAAAAGAGGGTGGTTTTTGCAAAAAGACCACGGGGAGGTCCTAAGGACAAGGAGGTCCTAAGGAAAGGGGAGGTCCAAAAGAGGGGAAAGGGGGTCCGAGGAGGTCCTAACTGCCAGGATCTAGCAAGGGGAGGTCCTAACGGTCAAGATCTGACAAAAGGAGGTCCTGACGGTCAAGATCTAACAAAGAGAGGTCCAAACACAAGGGAGGTCTGGACCTTAAGAGAGGTCCTAACACAAGGAAGGTCTAGACCTACCAGGAGGTCCAAACACAAGGAAACAACACAAAGGAGGTCTAAACCACAAAAAGGTGGTCTGAACCTTAAGAGAGGTCCTAACCGAAGGAGAGGTTCGGACTAGGGAGGCAAGCAAAGAAAGGAAACTAAAGGCTAAAGAACACCAAAGAACTCCAACGAACAAAGAGCACAAACCAACTGGACTTAGTTGAAGTTAAGTTAGTTTAAAGTTAAACTTCCAATATTTCCAAAGTTCTATGTTAAGCTTGAGCAAACCCATAAACCGAATTGTTCCTTTTTTTGTTTTGAAATCTGGCAAGAACTTCTAGGACAAATGGGACGTTACAATAGGCTACTGCCAGGACCCCGAGTAAACAACCCTGAGACCCTTTGGCATTCTGAGCTAGTCCCAGATCAGCAGCTAGCTCGCACAGTTGCAACATAAATTAAATCATAACCATACAACAACATAGCTAAAGAAGCCGACAAACAATATTACTTAGTAGTAAAAGGACCTTATAGTCAAGTCTTACAAGGTTTGCCATGTAGGGCTCACGACAACATACAACTTGCAGCGGAAACCAAAACAACTCGTGGAGGACATTCGACATGCCCACAGGCAATCGAGTGGAGGACGCGACCTAGCTCGCATGGTCTTCGAAGTAGTCATCCTTGTAGGGATCGGTGCTCCCTGGGTCAACAAAGGGCGTAAAGCCATGAGTATATAAAGTACTCAACAAGTTGCAGGGAATAGTATGCAAATAGTATTCATACAAGGCTTGACAAGGATAGCTTTATGTTTAATTTGCGGAAAGTAGGATTGACATTAGATACAATAAGTAGATTGCAAAGCACATTTTGAAAGATTAATACATAAGTAATCAAGTTTCTTTGAAACAACTCGTGAACACCCTATTCACTTCCCAAATAACTCGTGAACACCATGTTCACTTCCCAAACAACTCGTGACCAACCACGACAATATTTTTGAGAAAATCTACCCCTCAGTGTGAAATTACCAGGCATTGTCCATAATCAGGGATGTGGCTACTCGAATAGTTTTACACTCTGTAGAGGTTGTACAACTTGACCCACAAGAGATAATCATCTTATATTGTCTGTTTAACACACTTTCGAGGTGTGCAACTAAGAGATTATTACAAGACCTTTACAAAGCTCCATTTTAACTCAGTTCTGCTCGCTAAGGATTCGTCTTCCTGGCCCTCTCTTGTTCCATAATCAACCAACACAGAACTGACTCAAAATATTGTTAATTAGTTGGCCAGGTCCACCCCATAAATGGACTTATAGTTGCACGGTATGGCCCAAATCAATGGCGCACAAAGTTAAGTCCTTAGTGACTACTCAGGCGAGGCAACCACATTCCAAAATCATCCCCTTTACTGCACGATCAATCGCAGAGTATGAAATTATTTTTTGTTCAACCCGACCAATTGGCAACCCATGCCAAGGCAAAACAAATTTTAATAAAAGTGGCAACACATGCCACAATTCCACATTTCATTAGTTAAATTTATCATCATTGAATAATGTGATCGAGAAACCATCACATAACTAAAGCACGACTAAGCATAATACGCACCCATATTGGTATTACAATAATGTCCAACTAAGATTACCCAACCTATGGTGTCCAAGGGTACATGTCAACATGTCGTTCACAATTATTCAAGGAGTCATACTATCAAGTAGGTATTAACTACTCCAAAAACCATTGGTATAAACTTAACGATGCATGTTGATATAAAACAATATAGTTTTTTAAAAAATGGGTACGACATGATCAAAGATCTACAACTTGCCTTCGTTAAAGGGTTGAAATGCTTCGGTCGATGGTTTCAGGAATTCTTCAGAGAAACCGGAATATACACGTGCGAAAAGAGCTAAATAAATACAACCACTCCAAATAACATCCAAAAAGAACCAAACTAGAACCAAAAGAAAGGTACTAAATTTAGAGATTTGAATCACTCGAATCAGAGCTCGAACGAAGAAGAACGAGCCCTCAAAAGGAGATTCGACAAAGGTGCTCGAAAAGAGGTTCAACTACCTGGTCGGAAGGAGGATACGACTGCAGGTGGTCAAAAAGGGGTTGGACTACCTGGTCGAAAGGAGGATGCGACTATAGGTGGTCAAAAAGAGGTTCGACTACCTGGTCGGAAAGTGGATGCGGTACTCGACGTGGTCACAAGAAGGATTCAACTACTCGGTGTGGTCGAAAGAAGGACTCGACTACTCGGCGCGATCGAAAGAAAAAAAAAGAAGGATTCGACTGCCCAATATGGTCGAAAGAAGAAAGAAGGATTCGACTGCCCGACGCGATCGAAAGAAGAAAGAAGGATTCAACTGCCCGATGCGGTCGAAAGAAGAAGGAAGGATTCAACTGCTCGACGCAGTCGAAAGAAGAAAGAAGGCTTCGACTGCCCAATACGGTCAAAGAAGGATTTGACTGCTTGACGCGATCGAAAGAAGAAAGAAGGATTCGACTGCTCGACGCGGTCGAAAGAACATGAAGAGAGAACAGGGCACAGGGAACTCACCAGGACCGATAGAGAGGCTTGAGGAGGAGGCAGGAGGATGTCGAAGACTGTGCAGGCTCCAGCGAACTTTTTGGCAGCGAGGAGGTTGAAGACGGTATGGGTCCCAGAGAACTCTTCGGCGGCGAGGAGGTTGAAGACGGCGTGGGTTCCAGTGAACTCTTCAACGGCGAGGAGGTTGAAGATAGTGCTGGTTCCAGCGAACTCTTCGGTGGTGAGTGTAACATCCCAATTTTCTGAGTTTAAAAATCTTTTAAATAGTTAGTAGGGAAAAAGTCACCATTTGGTTTCATTTGAATTTAATTCAAAAGCTTAATATTGGACTTTACAATCAAAAACATTTAATGTGAATAATCCCAACATGAACAATAGCCAAAACTATTTTATTTGGGTTCTAGGTGCTCAGATATGTTTTCTAGATTTTTCTAGAATTTTTCTGAGTTCATTTGCTATTTTCTATTGCTTATTTGAATTTCTGGTATTTTCTAAAATAGAAAAGGTATTAAAAATATCAGAAAACCCTTCGGGCCGAATCCCCTAACCCTGGCCCATTTTTCCTTCGCGCCAGGCCCAACTCCGTCTTCGCCGCTCTCGTGTGAGTGGACCCCGCTGTCGGTCTCTTAGTCTCTCTCTCAAATATGCTCGGCTCACCCTCCACCGTTAGATCAAGATTGAGCGGTTCGATGGCGTTGTGCCTTCCGGGCGACCCGAACGGCACATTGATTGTGAGCCGTTCGATCAAGGTTTAACGACCAGATGTGGCTAAGGCGTTGAGGTCCGAACGTCACCTGCGCTTTGAGCCGTTCGATCGTGGATGGGCGGCGGATCTTGGAGTTCGTTTGCGCGCCGTTCGCCACGCGCCACGCCCGAGCGGCCGCCGACATGTGGGTCCCATTCCGCCATGTCACCGTCGTCTTCGTTGCGGACTCCTCAGTCCGTGTCCAAGCCGCGTTGTGCCGCCGTGCTGCTCGCGGATTCCTCGCTCCCGGGCCCTATTTAAAGCCGTGACCGTGTCACGAGGTTCGCCCAACCCTAGCGCCTTTGCTGGCCGCCAACCTAGGCGCGGCCTTTCGCGAGGTGGAGCTCAAACCTAACGCCTCTGAGGAGCTCTTTGCCATATTGCGCCGCCGTTGGTGAGCCCTAGTCACCATCAAGCCCAGCCTCGAGTTCACCGCATCACGGCCTACATGATGCGCGCATTATCTTCGTCGGAGGAACCCTCGTTCACGTCGCCTCCTCAGCCGTGCCGCTCGCCGCTTAGCTCGTTCGCCGCCCGTTGCGTCGCCGCCGATGAGATCTAATGCGTCACCACCTTCGTCGTGTCGCGCGGTCGGATGGGCATCTCCGCGTCGGCTAACCGCCGTTCACTAAACCGAAGGTCGCGAGCCTTGCCGAAGCGTTTAGTCGATGTGGCGGTCGCGTCGGCGCCACCTCGGCTAGCCACCTCGGCGCGCCTCGTGTCATCTTCGTGGCGCGCGTCGGCCGCCGATCGGCGCCCGCGTGCCACCTCGTAGCCCTAACCCTAGATCCATCTCGCGTGGATCTGTTCCTCGGTGCACTAAGCCACTGACTCGTGGGCCCCATGTGTCAGTTGACTGTTCCATGGGCTCGTGCAGCCGTAGACTATGAACCCATCTTCGTGGACCCGGTCCATGGACTGAGGGCCCACATGTCTTTCTCTGTAGCCTTTTTCGGATTTATTTTAATTCGGGAATTCTGAGGGCTGACGTCATGCTTGCGCAATAATCCGATTTTTCTCTTAAGAAATAATTCAGAAATTCTGGTAAATCTAAAATTAGGGTTTTCTTTAGATTTTCATTCTTCCAGAGCTCATAACTTTTGCATCCGAACTCCGATTGAGCCCATTCAAGTTCCAAAATTTATCTAAATTCGAGCTCTATTTATCTGAGATTTTTATTTAATTTTTTGGAGTTTGTTTTGCCTCTGTTATTTATTTGTTTTGTTTATTTATTTCGTTTGCGAGTAGACGTCGATACATCGGGGATTTTGGAGGAGAAGGAGCACCTCAAGATCAAAATCAGTACTTAGACCTTTTCCAAGGCAAGTCATACCTTTAATCATCTTGAACCCAGTTTTCAAATTACTTTGTTTCAAAGTATTGCATTCTACTTTAATTATGTATTTAAATGCTTTTGGGCATAGTATTATCCAATTTGTTACTACCACCTTGGCTTGTATGTGATAATACCTTGTCACCCTAGATTGGTTATTAGTTGGTAATATTGTAACACCAACGTGGGTTGGTTAGATGCGAGTACAATTACTTAGCCATACTACGAGTCTCACATCTCATTGGAGATGCAAATATGAAATTTGACTAGGTGACTATGGAACTTTGTGTAAAACTGTGTGCTATGTGTTATTACTTTGTGATAGCACGTGTTGCACTAAAACCAACTGGGTGGTAAAGGATTTAGACTGAGGCAAGTGGTGGATACTGTGTGATATGGTGGACTTTGTGAATGGGAATGATAATCTTTATGATCTAGTTAGAAAATGGAAGTCTTGCCTTGGTCAATTAAGGACTTAACTTTGTGCGCCATTGAACTGAGCCTTTCTGTACGACCACATGCCTGATGGGACGGGCCTAACTTAGTAGGTTATGGATTCTTGGCATTGATTACTCAGACTGTAGGTTAGGCTATGGGTGGAGGTGTATACTACAAGGTAGTCACATCACGGGGCGGTTCGCCGTGTCCCTGTCCAACGATGTGTGTTATGCCAAAGCGCTTCGTTTGGGTTGGCATAGCGGTTTGTAAGAACATCGGGAGTGCCAATGTTAAGATGAAGTTTCTGAACCGTTTTGTTATGATTAGTGCTTGCAACACTAGTTATATCGTGTGGGTAAAGTGTACAACCTCTGCAGAGTGTTAAAGCAATCTATTCGAATAGCCGTGTCTGCAGTCATGGACATGCTTGGGGATTTCACACGAGGGGTAGTTTTCATAAAATGTTGGGACGGGAGCTATGTGATCTAAGTCAAGTGGCTTTGTGAAATAATCTGTTTAGCTTTATGTCTTTGTGAAAATAACTGTTAAATTAATATTGTCTATTTGTTTTGAGTTATGTTTTCAATCTATTATCGTATTCAATTGCAAATATTGCTTTTATGCAAAAGAACCACAAAAACCTTTTCTTTTGGAATAAGTCTGTATCTATAAATTACATTCTGTGGTATGATTTGCGAGTACGGTTGTGTACTCACGCTTGTTGTAAAACTTGCGCCCAAACCTACAGAAGAGGAGGAGTCTACGCCTGCTTTCGAGGAGGAGTTCGTCGAAGGTTGCTTGTGGGGACCCCGGTAATTATCTCCATAAGACCGGGATTAGACAAAGTCTTAGGGACATAATTACGGGTCTCCGGTAAATGGATTCCAATTTAACTCTATCCAAGTGGGAGGCTTAGCCGAATACTGGAGCCTCAACGATCATGCGCTGCTCCCTTGCGGCGCTACATGATTGTCGATTCTCCTCGATTGAAGCACTACCCTTGGGAGTTAAATGGAATTCATCAACAACGAGTATGATATATATTGGCTCCCAAGATCAACGACCAATATACTCATACTCTCATCCAACGTTGATTACATCCATACAGCGCATACAACAAGAGATAAAGACATCTTGCATAATAGTTAAGGTCTCGACTTATTACAAGCGGCCGAGGCCAAATTTAAAGTAGAGTATCAAGTAGCGTGAATTAAATAGATGAAGCAAAGACCAGCAGTGGTATGCCCATCACCGATCGACAACCGCATTTGGGGTTAAATGGCAACACACTACTCATTAGTGTCACCCAAGTCAACACTAGCGAGATCATCATAATCATAACCTTCCTCACTGAAAGGTCGACAAACATCTGGTGAGTACAAGTGTACTATAAGTCTTACACAAATAAAAATACTTATGCATAAGGGTCATTCAAAGGATGGCTCATATTGGTTTAGTTTTGCGAAAAGACGCAACAATTAACATCCTACACATACTAGTTTTTCATGTGCCCATTTAAAATCAGATTTGAAGTAGAAGTAAAGCATATAGTAAAGCGTTTGATAATAAGCAGTTGAATCATACAAAGACCAAAGTGGCAGCCCACTTTGATGTACTAAACACATGAACATCCCGTTCATGACGAATACCAAGTTCAACCACAATTTTAATTAAAAGTCTAACAATAGTAACTCCAGAACTCAGCGGTTGTCCATAACCGTGGACACGGCTATTCGAATAGATTGATACCTGCAGGGTGTACTACTTTACCCACGACTTGATTAGCGTAAGCCTCCAGAGGCCTGCGAAATAGCACACTTCCTATGGTATGCGGTGGGTAAATCAAGATCTGATCATTTTCAACAAGAAAGCCCTATTGGGCTAAGTCCCCCTGTGAGATGGTTCCTTGCCTAGTACAAGCGTCGATAGCACTTGCTAGGGGCCTCACAAGTTATATTGGAAATCTGATGCAATCAAAACAAAAGAATTGGTGCTCCCTTGCACTATAAAGGATTACATCGGCTCCTCAAAGAACATAGGATTTCACGGTCGCTATGTCCCTTACACCACCAAGGACTTAACACAATAAAACCCTCCCCTACTTAACCATCGGCTCCCAACCGCGTGTGGTGGCACAAGTGTACTTGAATTAACAGCGTTACAAAGTTCGGTCCTCAATTGTCCAAACAAGTCCTTCCACATACCCAATTCTCGTGCACAAAGACACCATCACTAACCAACACTTGTCCGGACCAAATCTCATTAAAAAAAATGACAAAGTTTAACTCATAAAACAGCTACAAAGATCTGAAGTAAAAACATAAAGTAAAATTATGTGTATCCCAAAACCATCGGGTTATTCAAGACGATCGAACTATCGTACCTAGACTTGCATGGCTAAGCAATTCTACAACCCACAATTCACACATCCTATCTTAAGCATATAGGAGCTGGCATAATTCAAGATTAACCTCAAGCATAGGACATAACTAAACTACACATCACAAAAATATTGACATAATCAAAATAGCATGCAAGCAATTATCATTGCACTATCTTAACCAAAGCGGGATAAAATATGATGCAAAGAAAGTTCAAATGATGCTTGCCTTGCTGGTACAGCAACTGCTCACTCTCGGTAGCGTAAGTGTCGATATCAATATGCTCGGGATCTATATAATTATAGCATCAAATAAATCTAGAAAACAACTCAAAAACCAAAATGCTCAAAAATGCATGATTTTTCTACAGTAGTTAGGTCATGATTTTAAATGATTTTTGGTGAAAGCATTATTTTATTTTGATTTAGCATGTGAAAGTTATAATGGTTTGAATTTCAGATTTCAATAAGTCGTCATTATATAATTTAATTATGAAGTGAAATTTTGTAGGACAGTGGCGAGTACGTGGATCACATAGGTAAATAGGCAATATTATTATAAGTCAAAAGCAGTTGAGTTTGTCCTTTTTGGAGTTTTTATGATTTAGTTATTGATTTTCAAAGTTATCAGCCCCTTTATAGTATAAAAATAATGGAGTTAAGGAGTATATTCTCCCAATAATAGTTTCTGTGACAGAGGTAAGGTGGAGACCATTTTAGAATTAAGTTCACTGAAAATGAAAATTATCAAAAGTGGTCTCACTGTTTTTGGAGGTTCCAAGATTTACTTATGCATTTTTAAAGATTTCAGTCCATTTTCCTATCGTAGAGATAATGATTTTAATGAATAAATTTCCAATTAAAGCCCTCTGCTACAGAGACAAGTATGAAACTAATTTTGATAGGAATTCCATTAAGAATGTAAATTTCCAGAAGTGGTTTCATGTGATTTGGAGTTAAAATGATTTAGTTATGCATTTCTAAAGTTACAACTATTTCTCGGTGTGCGATAAATGGTTTTGGATTTTATAACGCATTTACCGCTTTTCTCACGAGGCTCAGCTAGCCACGGTCGTGACCAATGAGCCGCTCGTCGGCCGCCCTTTGCTAAGCGCCACGCGCGTGTGCGTGCTAGGCGATAGTTGCGGCCGTTGGATCAAGATCCAACGGTCCATATTCGAATGCAATAGGGCGGTCGAATGTCTCACAAATCCGGCGTTCCTTTCGCATCGACGGTCGAATTAACTCGGTGCATTTAGCTCCATGCATGTGTTTAAAGACTTGGGTCCACGTCGGTGACTCAACATTTTACTAAGCGTGTTGTTTTTACGTAGGTGGGGGCTGCAAGTAGCGGCCGAGTAAGAAGGTTTAAGACAGCGTTTAATTACTAATGATTGCCATTAACTCGTAATCATTTGCTCTGATAACGATCGGCATCGACAGCGGATTTCGTCCGTAGCGTTTCACGGCGGCTTGCTTGGCGATTCCGGCCCGGCGGCGTGAACCAGAGTATGCTTAGGTGCACAATAGTGCTGCGCTCCTAATGGAAGTGGTCTAGGCGGTGGCCGCGTTCATGCCGTGGCTAGCGGAGTTGGCGTGGCGAGTTATCGTCAAAAATGCATGCGGCTAAGCCAGAGCTCCTCGATGCTGGCTGGCGATTGCTTATGCTACCAAAAGGTTCGGGAGGTCACTGGGCTGTGGGAAGCTTGGGAAGTCGAGAGGTTGGCTGGAGGCGTGCGGGCCGGAGAAGACAAAGGCGGCCAGCTCGGCTTCACGGGGACGAAGGTTACGAGCAAAACAACCAGAGAGGATGATCAAGATGACTTAAAGATCATCGGAGGAAGCTATAGAAGCGAGAATTTGACAATAGCTTACGGACCTAAGTGGGAGGCGAAAAGATTGTCGTGGTGAAAGAGGAACACCTTCAAATTAAGCGAATCTGCGCACATTGCGAAAACAAGTGAGGTTCGATCGATAAACTAAGGCATACAAAGTGACGCGATGGAATGTGGGTCATACCTCCCGGAGGCGAAGAAGACACGATGGTGTCCTTGGGCGTGCTCAGTACCGAGCTAGAAACACGGCGATGGAGCGAGAGGCTACAAGCAAAAATAAGAGTTCGCAGGCAAAAATGGAAATGCCAATGAACATGGAGCGGAGGAGCACCACCGGTGGAAGCTTACCCAAGTAGAAACCGAAAAAGCCTCCCTCTCTCTGTCAACCGAGGAGAAGTGAGGAAAAGGAGGGCGAGGTGATAAAGCGGAGGGCGTTGGGGTGGAGTGCGGCGTGCGAGAGAAGAAGCGCGGGGACAGGCCAGCGGGCGCGGTGAAGTGACGAGGATCGGGCGAGGCGACCGCGTGGCGAGTGTCTGCGAGGCGTCGGCGGGAGGTTGGCCGAAGCGGACAAGCGGGCCCGTGATGGCGGCGACTTAAGGTGCGGGGTAAGCGGCGCTCGTGGCGAATGAGGACCGTTAGACCGAGTTGGAAGGTGAGATTTCACGTGTTGTTTTGAGCTGTCTATGATGGCGGAATCGGACCGTCGATCTGGATCCAAGGGCTGCATGTGCGGTGCAGTTAAGTGGCGCGTCGAGTCAAGCCGCCCGGTCGGACCGAGTCGACTGCAGTGCGAGCCATAGGAAACGATGCAGTTTGGTGATTCTAATTTATTTGATTCTAGTTTGGTGAGGCTTTATAAATAGAAATAAATTTCTAAAAATTATGAAATAATTTGTGGGGTTCCTGAGAATATATAGTTCCCATAAAAATTATAAAACCCTACTGTTCAATATATAGTTTGTGATATTTAACTTCAAATATGTTGTATGTCTATGAATGTTGTTTGAATTTTAATGAGGTTCAAACTAGTCCCAAAAAATTTGGAAAAAATTATATTAATTCATGATAATTAATTTAGTATTTGAATAAATTTGTTCCAGATGATGATCACAACTTTTATCACTGATTTGAATTGAAATTCAAATTTGAAGGGTAGGTTCATGTTTTTACAGATTTTCCAAGTGCAATAAGTTATTAAATGATTTGAATTTAATAATGCATGCTAATGAAATACATATTAATCCATTTTAATTGTTGGGGCTGTGACAAACCTCCCCCTTACAAAAGATCTCGACCGAGATGCGGGTGGAGAAAGAATTAGAAAGTTTTCATTAGAAGTTCTAATTTATGTTGTCTTGATTTCCTTCAAAGATAGTGTTGTGAGTTAGAATTTACATTAATATGTTTTACCTTTCCTTTCTTGATCGAAGGCACTTCATGCGAGAGAAGAGTTACGGATATCTTTGCTGCATCCGGTCTTCACGTTCCCAAGTCGCTTCATCTTCCGTGTGGTTGCTCCGTTGGGCCTTGGCGAACTTGATGTTACGATTCCTAGTCTTACGCTCGGTTTCCTCAAGGATCTGAATCGGGCTCTCGATAAGATAGATCGGGTTGCAAGTCGAGTTTATCCAACTCGGTCGCTTCCGTTGGGACGCGAAGACATTTCTTGAGTTGGGAGACATGGAAGGCGTTATGCGTCGAGAGTGATGGTGGCAACTCCAACGGTATGCCACCGATCCCAACTTAGCTAGAATACGGAAAGGTCCAATATAGCGAGGTGCTAATTTACCTTTGATTTGGAAGCAGCGAACTCCTTTCATAGGAGAGACTTTAAGATATCGTGATCGTCCACTTGAAACTCAACTCGCGGCGGCGGCGATCGGCATATGACCGGCGTGATTGAGCCGTCCTAAGCCGTTCACGAATGACACGAACTTGTTCTCGGCATCTTCCACCAGGTCGGGCCATAGAATGGCCTCTCCGGCCGGACCGGTTCAAAGGTGTTCTACAAGCTCTCCCATACAATGCTTGAAGGTGACATTTGAATGCTCGATTGGAAACTATTGTTGTAGGAGAACTCATAAGCGGTAAACATTTTCCCAACTATCATTGTAGGATAACATAAGCCGGAGAAGGTCTTCAAAACTTGGTTTACCCTCTCGGTTTGTCCATCCGTTTGCGGGTGATAAGCGGAGCTAAAGGATAGGTTGGTTCCCATTGCTTGATGCAAGCAGTTCGAGAAATGAGAGTGAATTGGGGACCTCTATCCGAAACAATTACCTTTGGTACACCATGGAGACAAACAATTACGGAAATATAAAGTTACGCTAGTTTGGCTCCGGTGTAAATGGTCTTAGCGAGGAATAAAATGGGCAACCTTGGTTAAGCGATCCACAATCACCCATATAGAATCAAATCCAATTTTAGTTCTAGGAAGGCGGTGATAAAATCTATGCCAACTTCTTCCCATTTCCAGCAGGGAATGGGCGAGGATCTAGAGTGCCGGTGGCTTCAAATGCTCGACCTTAACTCTTTGACATAGATCGCACTCGGCCACATCTTGTGCAACGTGCGCTTCATTCGGCTCCACCAGATCTCTTTTTCAAATCTTGATACATTTCGTACTCCGGGGTGGATAGAGAATTTTGAGTTATGAGCCTCCTTGAGAATCAAATCTCTCAAGTGGCGATCAAATAAATACCACCAAGCGGTTTCCAAACCATAGAGTACCTTGTGCATCTTGCTTAAAACTTTTAACCTTGCCTTGTTTCATTAGTTCTAAAATTTGGGCCACTTCGCATCGGTTTTAGGCTTCCTAATCTGGTCCTCAAGGGTGCAAGTCTGCTGAGGGCTGCAAGCGAACCTTCTTCAACTATCTCCAGTGTAGGCCTTTCAATGCGGCACATAAGCCTACTGAGAAAAAGGAGTTCTGACAAGCGATTGCATTGAGATTTTACGCTCAATCGTCGGCCTACATTAGCCTTCACGGATGATAATGGAGTCCCATATCATAATCTTTAATCAACTCAAGCCATCTTCTTTGTCTCAAGTTCAGGTGGCAGGTGAAAATATATTTAAGGCTCTTATGGTGGTGTAGATCTACTTAGCGATTACCGATGAGGTAATGTCGCCAAATCTTGGGGCATGAACTCTGACCCATGAACTCTAGGTCGTGTGTGGGATAATTGGCCTCATGGGGCCTCAATTGCCTCGTCGTGAGTCACCACTCGGTCGTCTTGCATAAGCACACAAGAGCCCATGGCGAGATGCATCACGATGATATCAAAGCTCTTGTGATATGCAGCGGAACAAATGCGGGAGCTTCATCGGGCATTCTTTGGGGTTTGGAAACTTTGTTAGCATTCTGCTGTCCACTCAAATTTCTTTTCTTTCTTTAGAAGTTGGGTCATAGGCTTGCGATTTTTGAGAAATTCTTGATGAACCTCACGGTAGTATCCATAAGTCAAGAAAACTACGAATGTCGATTCGCTCTTGGGTTGCTTCCATTCAAGGACATCTCGTACCTTACTAGGATCAACAGCGACAGCCCTTAGATAGGATATGTCCCAAGAAACTAACCTCTGAAGCCAAAACTCACATTTGCTGAATTTGGCGTCACGGTGATAGTGGTGAAGCTTTTCTAACACAAGTCTCAAATGTTGCTCGTGCTCGAGATCGGACTTAGAGTAGATAAGGATATCATCGATGAAAACCACTACAAACTGATCCAAGTACTCCATGAACACCGAATTCATGAGGTTCATGAAATAATTTGGGGCATTGGTCAAACCAAAGGACATGACCGTGTACTCGTCTGACCAGTAACAGTAGAGAAAGCGGTCTTGGAATGTCTCGGTTCTAACTTTAATCGATGGTAGCCTAACCTCAAGTCAATTTTGGAGAACACACGAGCTCCACTAAGCTGGTCAAATAAGTCATCGATCCATGAGGCGAATACTTACATTCTTGATGGTGACCTCATTCAACGGACGGTAGTCAACACACATCCGTAGACTCTTGTCTTTCTTCTTGACAAAGAGGCGGGCATCCCCAAGGCGAGGAGCTAGGCTGATGAAACCTTTGTCTTGCAACTCCTTAAGTTGTTCTTTCAATTCAGCTAGCTCATTGGGCGGCATCCGTCTGCCTTTTGAGATGGGCGCGATGCAGTGCAAGCTCAATGACAAATGTACTTCTCGGTCGGGGCATGCACAGAGTTCTTGAGAACACATCGGGATACTCACTCACTATTGGAACCTCCTCTATCTTGAGGAGGTACTCACCTCTAAAGCATAAAGGTGAGAACTACCCACTAAGGTGCAAAGCTTGCTGGATGCAGTCCTCGCTAGTCAACTGAAATAGACCATTGGGCACAATCAATCTTCCCCGATTCTTAGATAACCAATCCATCCTAAGATAACATCGATGCCCTTGAACTTATCACTATTAAGTTTCTTTGAAAAGTTAACATTTTGTATTTCAATTTTTCGTCCACTGGAGACTTGATCGGCGTAGAAAACCGACCACAGGGTGAATATGATAAGGTGGGTGTAGTGTATGTATCTTGAATTAGTTAATTTTAGCATACTCGTTTTAATAAATGAATGAGATGCTCGAATCAAATAGAGCGGATGCAGGACATGAATTAACAAGTAGCGTACCCGACCACGGCGTCGGTCGTCGGTCGCCTCCTCTGCCGAGGCGTGGTTGATGCGACCACGTGCATCTTTGGGGTGGAGTAGGTGCTGCTCTGTGGTGGTGGCGGTGGCCTCACGGAGGCTGGGCTGGTGGCGGGGCGGCGATCGTCAGGGCATCCCTCGGCTTGGCGAGGCAGCTGCATGGCATAGTGGCCTGGCGACCACGAGTGAAAACAAATGGCCAGGGCTTGTATGCCCCTTGATCTGTGGTCTCGGCCCCATTGTCTTCTGCTTGTTGCCGGTGGAGAAGGTCGTGGAGGTGCCAGGGAGACCTCGATGATCTTGAAGGCGGGGCACGAGTGCACAGAGGTAGTCTGGGCGTGGCACAGGAAAGCGCCACTCGCCCTTGCCGTCTGAAAGCCTTCCTCCTCTTCCTCGACTCATCCACCGTCATGCTCTCATGCTCCACCACGATCGCCTTGTTGACGAGATCTGGAAACTCTTGAAATCATGTGCAGCTAAAACAAGCGCAACTCCTCGATAGCCCATGGAAGAACTTTGTTCCGGCCGACGGCGTCTGTCGAGGCGTCGTCGGAGCATACAGCCAAGTAGTTGAAGTCATGCGGTACTCGATGGTATCCTCCGCCCTTGTCTCAAGGCAGGAGGCTGCTGCTTGCTTGATAAGCGGCACTCCCTACGTATATGGGCCTCCGGGCGCGTCCACGAACTGCGTCCCAAGTCGGGGCGTGACCAGTGAGCTGCATAGCGAATAACTATCCCACCATGCGCTCGCGCTTTGCCCAAGTGATAGGCGGCAAACAAGACTCTCTCAACTCCGGTGCAACTGCGCAATGTTGACTTCTTCTCAATGTTGTGCGGCGGTCTTACGCCTCCATCGGGTCCTTGCAGCGCGCAAATGTCGGAGGTTGGTCCGCTGGAACTGGCGAGACCTCGGGCGCTCGGTGCGAGGCAGCCCCTCTGTCGGGCAGGGCTGGGCGGTGTTGCGCCACGATCGCCTCAAGCATGCGGGTGCAGTCCATCGGTTGCGCTCAATCATCATCATAAGCTTCGACCATGGATGGCGGCGGAGGAGCACCTCCTCGGCGGTCCACCTCTTTGGGGCAGTGCGAGAGGGCTCGCCATGCCCGGGCGGCTTTCTTTGGGATGGTGTCACTGATCGTAGAAATCGCTCGGAGCGCTAGGCGTGGTGCCCTAGATGGGGATGGGGAGCCTGCGCCGCGAGGGCTCCTGATCGCGTAGTCGGTCTGTCATCTGTATTGGACAAGGATGGTTAGTAATTAAGACAAAGCCATTACTTGGCTGTACATGCACAATCAATATCAAAAAGCAAGAAAATTGTAACATCAAATGGAACACGAACATTAATCAACATAAAACCGAATCGATACAACACCGTACATAAGCGCGCATGACAAGATTACAAATGAAATAGTAGTTTTGCAAATGAAACATATGATTCGACATCTACTACCTATTACATAATCCTAAGGATACAAGCTCAAACATAGAGCTCTCTGCCCTAAGCGCCTAGATATTATTCGGTCAAAATTCAGGAAAGTCATCGGCGGTGGTATCTAGAGGATCTGTATCTTACAGGTCTCGGGTTGGTGAGGCGTAAGGGGATCTCGCGCGATGATATGGCCTCCTACTTGGGAGGCGATAATCCGGCAGCGCGAAATGTATGGTGAAACCTCATTGGCGCCATCTGACTATCCGGACGAATGAGCCTCATGTCATGCATAAGTGTAAATGCTCACGAGCTATAATGAGGCGACGGCGCGTCTCCCATAACTCATGCATCATGCGCGATGCATTTGGTCCATCATGTGAACCAATCTTGCCATTTGCACGACTTGGGGTCGTCCCCAAAGCTGGATCTAACAAGCGAGTTCACGTCCTAAGCGGCGTCGCGCATCGAACGTGATCGTATGGGGTGGGCTAACTCTGTCGGTCGTGCGAAGGCGACTCATGGCCACCAAAGCCACTTCTTGTAACGCCATGGCCTCGAAGTACCACGCGCTGGAAGTGGTAGGTATGCTCCCGTGACATGCGGCAGCGATATCTATTCGCCATAAATTCCTCCATTCGGGTCCTCGATCACGGCGGTAGATGGAATAAGTGGGCTGATATGTGAAGTTCGCCCTCCACATCATGTCTCGTAGCAGCTGGGTATCCATCCACTCCTTGACTTGGTTTCCGGACAAAGTGCGAGGGTTCATCTAAAGGCAAGAAGGCAAGGTAAGTTAGTTTCATAACTCAAAATAGGATCGGAGAGAGAAAAGATACTAAGATGGATAAGGAATAAAAGATATTCTCAGCAAACTTTACGAAAGTAATTTGATAATTTCAAAATATTTTGACTCGAGAAGGCTTACTAACTCTAATGCGAGTGCTACCTCTAACCTACTGATCGGTATGGCTCGATACCAGCATTGTGGGGACCCGGTAATTATCTCCATAAGACCGGGATTAGACAAAGTCTTAGGGACATAATTACGGGTCTCGGTAAATGGATTCCAATTTAACTCTATCCAAGTGGGAGGCTTGGCGAATCTGGAGCCTCAACGATCATGCGTCTTTGCTCCTTGCAGCGCTACATGATTGTCGATTCTCCTCGATTGAAGCACTACCCTTGGGAGTTAAATGGAATTCATCAACAACGAGTATGATATATATTGGCTCCCAAGATCAACGACCAATATACTCATACTCTCATCCAACGTTGATTACATCCATACAACGCATACAACAAGAGATAAAGACATCTTGCATAATAGTTAAGGTCTCTGACTTATTACAAGCGGCCGACCGGCCAAATTTAAAGTAAGTATCAAGTAGCGGCGGAATTAAATAGATGAAGCAAAAGACCAGCGATGGTATGCCCATCACCCATCGACAACCATTTGGGGTTAAATGGCGACACACTACTCATTAGTGTCACCCAAGTCAACACTAAGCGAGATCATCATAATCATAACCTTCCTCACTGAAAGGTCGGCAAACATCTGGTGAGTACAAGTGTACTCGCAAGTCTTACACAAATAAAAATAGTTATGCATAAGGGTCATTCAAAGGATGGCTCATATTGGTTTAGTTTTGCGAAAAAGACGCAACAATTAACATCCTACACATACTAGTTTTCATGTGCCCATTTAAAATCAGATTTGAAGTAGAAGTAAAGCATATAGTAAAGCATTTGATAATAAGCAGTTGAATCATACAAAGACCAAAGTGGCAGCCCACTTTGATGTACTAAACACATGAACATCCGTTCATGATGAATACCAAGTTCAGCCACAATTTTAATTAAAGTCTAACAATAGTAACTCCGAACTCAAGCGGTTGTCCATAACCGTGGACACGGCTATTCGAATAGATTGATACCCTGCGGTGTACTACTTTACCCCACGACTTGATTAGCCGTAAGCCTCGAGGCCTGCGAAATAGCACACTTCCTATGGTATGCGGCGGGTAAATCAAGATCTGATCATTTTAACAAGAAAGCCCTATTGGGCTAAGTCCCCACTGTGAGATGGTTCCTTGCCTAGTACAAGCGTCGATAGCACTTGCTAGGGGCTCACAAGTTATATTGGAAATCTGATGCAATCAAAACAAAAGAATTGGTGCTCCTTGCACACTATAAAGGATTACATCGGCTCCTCAAAGAACATAGGATTTCACGGTCGATATGTCCCTTACACCACCAAGGTCTTAACACAATAAAACCCTCCCCCTACTTAACCATACGGCTCCCAACCCGCGTGTGGCAGCACAAGTGTACTTGAATTAACGACGTTACCAAAGTTCGGTCCTCAATTGTCCAAACAAGTCCTTCCATGTGAGGACCCCAGTTTATTTGGCTTGTACTGTTTAACCATCCACTTGGTCCTAACAGTACAAATCAAATAAACCAAGCCTCGAGATATGTATACTTCCCAGAAATGCAGTATACACACCTCGTTACAAAATCATGCATCAATTCCATTCATACACATAGAGCAAGCTAAAACACAAAGTGACGACATACTTAACATATAAAGAGTTAATACAAAGAGAGACCGACCGGCCAAAGACATACAAATAGATAAATACAGTGAGGCGAAAAGGCCATAAGATGGCGATAAACAAAAAGCCAATCGGTGTGCCTTTCACCCACAAGGCAACCAACCGGACCGCCAAGCTAATCGTCCCAGGCAGCGCGCAACACAACTCACAAAAGTGAGGCCCTTGGGGCTCACCTTCTTCCTCTGCAACAATTAATATTAAGCAAAGCGGATGAGTACAAAACTTGTTTTGTACTACTTAAAGCTGACGTGTGAGATAACGAACTATAATTAACTACATGCAAGCTTTATTTAAGTGGATGAGGCTCTGGACTTATTTTCAGCATAAAGCAAGTTTTCATTTGCAATAAGGTAGTAGATTCAAAGCAAGTTGGCAATTGCTTTTATGGTTCAAATAAAAGCGAGACAGTTATAACAATATATGAGAACAACACCAACCTAGAAGTGACTAACCCATAGTCACCACAACAATAGTATGAAGTACCCTTCATACCACCCATATCAAGTTTAAGTTTTTAAAGGTTGTAGTCTAGTTCTTGTGGGAAATAACCAAGCGTGTCCATAACCTGGGGCGAGGCTATTCGAATAGTTTTAACCTGCGAGGGTGTACCAATGTACCCACACGATGGACCGCCTTTCCACCACCACGGTTAGCACACTTCCTTTGGTATGCGAGGCATGGCTAAGTCTAACAAGGCGCTTTCCAATGGGCGATGCTAATTAAGAGCCGCAACCCACGGAGAAAGACACATTCGTGACCTAAGCTGTGCGCCAATGCTCCCCTCCAACACCACAACACACACACGGGAACACACCCACCGACCGGCTCATAATTAACACCTCCCAAAGTACTTAGTCAGAGAGGTTCCATATCCCCTCGTGTGGTTGTACGCAATAATTGCTTGGATCAATGGCACAAGTAACTCGGTCCTTAGGGACTTAGGCACCATTCAATCACACCCATGAGATCACACCAACATACCATTGTGCCCAAGCCAAGATATAATTTTGTTTTGAGTTTTGATTTGCAAATTGATAAAACACAAGGGTTGGACATAATGGAATAATATAAGTATTTGTGTGATAAAGATCACCGACTAAGTCGATGATGGCCCAATACTACCGATACTAGGCATGGCTAAGCAATATTTATTCGAAAATCTACTAAGTGACAGAGCTCATCAACAAACTCTAATCACGACAAATAACCTAGGCTTAGGTAGTAGAGGATATTGATTTACCTACAGATTATGCAACTAGGGATTAACTAATCAATTTAACACCCAAATAGCAATGCATACATAAAGTTTAAACAAAGTATTAGACTTTAAAAGTAATGGGATTGAATGGGAAATGATCAAGCTGCTTTGCTTGCTGTTGCTCAACTTGTTGCGAGAGGGTCGTTCTCGGGGTTACCGCAAATATCGAATCCTAAGCGAAAGAAGCGAAAACAACCAATAAGACGAGCAACACTTAAACAAAGAGCAAGCAAAAATTATCCAAATCGTGAAATTTATACACAAGGTAGAATACGGATATACCTAGACATAGGAACTGGAAAAACCTAATTTGGATTTGTTGTGCAAAAGATATTCACTAAAAACCTATTTTCGGCCATAATTAGCACTGTAGCAAAAATATTTTCTAGGAAGATCTTGAAGCTGAAATTTTTATGGTAGCTACCTACTGGTTTAGTGGTAACCCATATAAAATTTCAGGTCATTTGAAGTTATAAAGAATTAGTTATGATTTTTCTAAGGTCTAAAACTAGGACATCATTTATATCAGTAGCAAAGACCACTAGCAAACTGGTCCTTCACTAAAGTTCATCCCCAAAGGAAATTAACAAAATTTAGTTCGCTCTATTTGGACTTCTGAGAGAACAAGTTATGGATTTTCTAAGTTTTATAGCATTTTTAGAATATTTACTTAGAGGTGAAAAGGCTAAAATCGATTCACAACATTTACGGTTCTTAACAGGCCTAGAAACATTTCTATATTAATCTCTAGCTTAAAGGAAAATTAATACTACTAAATTCACCCAAAAGGATTTATAATGAAAAGATATGAATTTCTAAAGTTTTAACAACATTTTTGGTAGAAAGATAAAGCTCACCGAGGAATTTTATATCCCTCAACCGAAAAGAAAAGGCGTGGCTCAAAGTGGGCGATTAAAGATCCGACGGCCTACGCGCTACGGCCGATTCAACATGCGCGCTGCACATCACCGTTGGATTTGATTCCAACGATCCGGATCATTGCGACCTTGGACGGTCAATTGCTCGCACAACTGGACCGTTGATCAAGCGATGAAGGGTGGGATGGAGGAGCCTTGGACGATCCAATTGCTCCCACGATCCGCCACAGATCCAATATCGAGCGGTGAGGTTGATTGGGCGTTTATGATTTGAGCAGACTCACGACAATAGGGGCCCGGTCGGTCGACTCAAGTCACATGGCGGAGTTCAAGCGCGCGCGCCGAGGAGGGGTTTGAAAATGGCGGGCCACGGTCGTGTGTGGCGTGGGGCCACGCCTACGTGGTTTAGCGCGCGGGGATTAAAATGTGCGGCCCACATGGCGGCGAGGAGGTGGGTTTAAGAAGCTAATGATTACTAACCCATGATTAACAATGATTATCATTAATGAAGCGCCATTTTGCGTGTCGAGCGATATTACGACAACTGCCGTTTCGTCGAAACAACAAAACCGAGGGCACCCTCCGGCTTGTCGCCCGGCGACCCAAGGCACGGCGGCGGAAACTAAGTGCCAAAATGGAACCGCAATAGCATAACGCACACACGGGACCATCCACACCGTCGGTGGTGGCCCAGAACGGCGGTGAGTCGGCGGTGAGCGCCGGTGACTAAGCGGCGGAATGCGGCGCTCAAAGCTCCGCAATAGTCCGTAGCGGGTGCCACAGCTTCTAGGGACTACTAGAAGGCTACCTGAGGGGTGCGGAGGTGCCGAGGAGGTCGGAGCAGCTCCGGCGACGAAGAGCGGCGCCGGCACCGAAGAAGAAAAAGTGGAGATGACGGCCTGAGCAAAATGGGGGAGACCGGGTCATCACAACACCTTCATAATAGCTCAGAGATGCCACATGAGCAAGGAATTAGAAAAAGAAGCTCCTTACCGGAGAGGAGGAAGAAGGGGGTGATTCGGTTTGCAGAAGCAATTCCCCAAATTGAGCCGCTCTGTGAAAGCAAACTACATTTAAGTTAGGGGTTTTGCTCCAAGAAGTAAGGGACACAAACCAAGCAAGAAGAAGAAGGAAGAAAAGCCCTTGGGCGCGGGTTGCGAGGAGCTCCCACCTCAACAATGGCGGCGAAAGGGTTACGGAGATTTGGGCTCAAGCAAGCAAAGAGAGTGCAGTGGAGCTCAAGGGGGTGTAAAGAAAGCTCATGAAGGTCTTGAGGGCTTAAGTAGCCGAGGAACGAAGAGAAGCAGCGCTGCGCTCCGGGATGGTCTTGGTCCACAATACGTCATGGTCGCTCGGGCGGCGGGAGCGGTAAGCTCGGCGACTCGAGGCGGTGCAGCGTGCATTTAATGCGCTGCAAAGGGAGCCGTTTAAAGGGCTCAAGGAGGTGACAAGGCACCCTCCTCTCACCGCCATGGCGTCTGTGCACGCATGCGCGCGGCGGAAGGAGGAAGATGACCGGCGACGCGAGCCCGCCGATCGTCAACGCACTTCGCGGCTCGAGTCAAAGTGTTTTAGTGGGTTGAGCCCAACCCCATTAGATCTGGCCGCGGATGAGATTTGAGCGGCCACGATCGATCGCTAATTGTAAAGACCGAAGTGAGCGAGTGCGGTCGTGGCCAGTTGGATCGAGAATCAACGGTGAGAATCACATGGCAGCCGGAGTTGTCCGAATGCCTACGAATGAGAGCCGTCGATGGAGATCTAACGGTGATGACGCTGCGCCGCTTCGACCGCCGCGGGTGCGATTAGTTGGCTCGGTCGAGTCAAGTGACTCGAGCCCGAGCCTCACTCGAGTCAATGAGCAGTACAACCCGATGAAGGTTTGATTTTTAAACCTGGAACTTTGGGGATTTAATTGAGGCATCAAATCAACTCCAAAATTTATGAAATTTTAACTGGAGCTTCCTGACTTAAGGATTAACCTTCCTAAAATTTCCAGAGGTTTTGATGCACTGGGATTTTCTCAAAAATTTCAGAAGGTTAAGACAGAGGTTTGACCAAGGTTTGACTTGCCTCTAAAATATTTCAATTAATTTCAAAATTATGAAATAATTCAGAGGCGTTTAAGCCACCCTAGAACCAGGAAAATTATTTCCAAGGGTTTGACAAAGATTTGACCAAGGAGGTTGTTGACTTGATAATTGAGGCTTTTGATTTTGAATTTCCCAAAATTCCTTTACAAGAATTTCAGAAAAGTTTCAAGAGTAAAAGGATGAAGGAAAAGTTTTAATTTACCCTCAATTTCTTACATTTGAAACACAAGCCAAAATTTGGGATGTTACAAACCTCCCCCCCTTACAAAAATCTCGTCCCGACATTTGGTTCACTCGGAAAAGAAAGAGGGGTAGTCTGCACGAAGACAATCTTCTCGCTCCCAAGTAGCCTCATCCTCAGAATGGTTTGACCACTGAACTTTAAGGAACTTAATGGTCTTGTTCCTTGTCCTTCGCTCAGCCTCCTCGAGTATGCGAACAGGGTGCTCGCGATAGGTCAAATCTTCCTAAACATCAAGAGTTTCCAGCGACTTCCTCCGTTGGAACACGGAGAACACTTCTTTATTTGGGACACATGGAACACATCATGTACCCGCAATTGCAGCGAGCAACTCCAACTTGTAGGCAACGGCTCCCTTCTTCTCGATAACACGGTATGGACCGACATATCGAGGAGCCAATTGCCCTTGACACCAAAACGCTGGTGACCCTTGGAGGAGAAACCTTGAGATAAGCGAAGTCATTGGGCTCAAAGCTCAACTCACGACGACGGCGATCCGCATAGCTCTTTTGCGGATTGAGTGCATGCGTGGCGATCACGAATGAGTGGACTTGACCCTCGGCCTCGTGTCAGTCAGGGCCAAAGAAAGGTCTTTCACCGGTCTCGGACCGATTCAACGGGTTCTACACTTTCTCCCGTATAAGGCCTCAAATGGTGCCATGCCGGACCGGCTTGAAAGCCGTTGTTATAAGAAAACTGGCGAATGGCAAGCACTTCTCCCAATGCTTCCCATAGGAAAGGACACAAGCTCGCGACATGTCCTCCAAAACTTAGTTGACCCTCTCGGTCGACCATCTGTTTGGGGGTGATATCTTTGTCTTGAAGAAAGACGAGTTCCATAGCTTCTTGCAAGCTATGCAAGCTAGGAAGTGAAGATGGAACCACGATCGAAATGATCGTCTTGCACCCCATGCAAGCTCACGATCTGGCGATATAGAGCTCGCAAGGTGGCCGTCCGAATCTTGGTCTTGGTATTTGGAAGAAAGTGTGCCACTTTGTCAACCGGTCAATGATGACCCAAATGGCATCATTGCCCTCGGTGACTGGGTAGGCCGGTGATAAAATCCATCCGCCGAATCCACTTCCACTCCGGAATGGGCAAGGGTCGGCAATCGGTGGCGCCGATGTTCGGCCTTGACACGACGACACCGCGTCGCGTTCGACGCGAACCTGCGACTTCCCTCTTCATCGGGTCCACCAAAATCTCTGGCGGAGATCATGATACATCTTTGTGGCCGGGATGAATGGACAGGAGAATCGTGGGCTTAGCGGAGGATCAAATCCCGCAACTCCTTGTCCTTTGGAACCACGAGGCGTTGCGAACCTCACAATACCAAGCTCATCTACGAGAAGCACTTGGTTGTTCCATTCATGACATTTTCCGATGTGGTTCATTCCAACATCCGATCACGAGCGGACGTGTCGATCCACCAAGGTTGGCTGTACAACCAAGGCGGCGAGAACCATGCTCAACCAAACCCAAGTTGAGACATTTGGAACTCCTCCGAAGGGGCTGATGCTCTTGAAGCAACAATGCATTGCAATGCGCTTTGCGACTAAGCGCATCTGCAGCGACATTAGCCTTGCCGGATGGTAGTGAATACCCATGTCATAGTCCTTGATCAACTCCAACCATCTCCTTTGCACGAGGTTCAGATCGGTTGGGTGAACAAATACTTTAAGCTTTTGTGATCCGAATACACTTCACAACGATTACGATTAGGTAATGTCGCCAAATCTTAAGTGCATGGATCACAGCGCCAACTCAAGTCATGGGTAGGGTAGTTGAGTTCATGAGGTCTCAATTGCCTTGATGCATAGGCCACTACCTTGCCTTCTTGCATAAGGACACACGAGGCCTCGGCGAGAAGCGTCACAAAAGATATCGAAGCTTCACGGACATCGGGAGAACAAGAAGCGGAGCGGTGGTCAATCGCTTCTTAAGCGCTTGAAACTTTCCTCGCAATCGGACCACGAGAACTTCTTGTCCTTCTTGAGCAACTCCGTCATCGGCCGCTATCTTGGAGAAGTTCTCGATAAAGCGGCGATAATATCCGCTAAACCAAGAAAACTTGAACCGGTGACCGAAGTGGGTGACTCGAGGAAAGCACGTCGATCTTGCTAGGATCCACGCTCGCCTCTGCCGAAAGAATATGGCCTAAGAAGGCTACTTCCTTCAACGACGCACACTTGCTGAACTTCGCATACGATTGGTGCTCACGAAGCTTGCCCAACACAAGCCTCAAATGCTCGGTGTGTTCCTCATCGCTCTTGGAGTAGATAAGGATATCATCGATGAAGACCACAACGAACCTATCCAAATACTCCATGAACACGAATTCATGAGGTTCATGAACAAGGCGGAGCATTGGTTAAGCCGAATGACATGACGGTATACTCGTACAAGCCATAACGAGTAGAAAGCCGTCTTTGGGATATCCTCGGTCGAATCCGAACTTGATGATATCCACTCTCAAATCAATCTTGGAAAAGACTCGAGCTCAGTTAATTGATCGAAGAGGTCATCGACACGGGGCAAAGGGTACTTGTTCTTTACCGTTACTTCATTAAGTGGGCGGTAATCAACGCACATGCGCAGCGTCTTGTCCTTTTGGGACAAAGATTGCTGAGCATCCCCAAGGAGATGAGCTAGGCGGATGAAACCCTTCTCTTGAAGCTCACCACTGCTTCTTCAACTCCACCAACTCAATTGGATCCATCCAGTAAGGCCTCTTCGAGATCGGGCGGTGCAGGAACCAACTCAATGACAAACTCGAGGTCTCGAGCTGGTGGCATCCCGGAAGGTCGTCGGGAAGACATCAACAAAGTCACAAACCACTGGGACTTCACTAATATCTAGAGTGGCTTCGCCGGCGCGAAGAGATGCGGACCAACTCTGCAAAAGCGAACACCTCGCGCCGGAAGGACTAGTGAGGTAGATGAGTCTCTAGCGCAATCAATTTGTCCCATGTCTTTGAGACAACCAATCCATGCCTAGGATTACATCTAAACTCGCCGATCGAAGGAGGATAAGGTTTGCCAAGAATCCTACCCTTCTATCTCGACGGGGACATCCCTACACTCGGACTCGGCTCTCAACTCCGGCCGGAGGCGAATGAGAAGCGGGACCAACAATGGAGTAAAGAAGACCTCCCACAAAGAAAAGACTCGAAACAAATGAATGAGATGCGCTGAATCAAACAAAGCGTAGGTGGAAAGAGTTAACAGAAAGGGTACCCAACACGACGTCGGGTGCCTCCTCCGGGAGATGAGGTTGACGCGACCACTACCCACGCCTTGGGTAGCGGGGACAACCGATCACGGGAGAACCACCTCCTGCCCGCGTCCTCCATTGGGGCGAGGGCGCTCGATCTGTTAGGGCAACTATTGGCATAATGCCCTTCAGGTTGCACGAAAGCAAGTGACCGGAGCCGGATTGCGGGGCCACCTGGCGGTTCGCGGCGCCGCGTGGCGGGCACGCCCTGCGGAGCGAGGAGCTGTGTGCCGCGGCCTCGGTGGTAGTGAAGCCACGAACGGGCCACAGGGCAGGCCGACAGGGACGGAGAGGCCGGCTGTGCGGACCACCTGGGCCTCCCACTTGCGCTTGCGGGACTCGCCAGTTGCCGCCTTGTGCTCGGCAACAATGGCCTTGTCCACCAAGGTCGAAAGTCAACAAAGTCCACAATGGAGAGCTTGTCTTGCGGCTCCTCGAGACAAACCCTCTATGAACTTCTCACCTTGGCCTCATCGGTGGCCACCTCGGATGGAGCATAGCGAGCCAAGTGGTTGAACTCGTGCGGTACTCCATCACCGACTTACGCCCTTGCTTGAGCGCGAGAACTCCTTCTTCTTGACTTCATCAAGCGGCGGGGATGTGAGCTCGACGAACGCCGTCCGAACTCATCCCAAGAGGCAGTGTGGCGGCCGGTGCATGGCCAAGAAGTTCTCCCACCGGGAGAGTCTTGCTCCACCTGGCGATGGGAGGCAAAGAGTGCCTTGTCTGGTCCAGCAGCGAGCAACGTCGAGCTTACGCTCAACTGACGCAGCCGGTCATCCGCGTCAAGGGTCTCGGACACTGGAAAGCGTGGGGTGAGTGCGAAGAAACTCACCAAACCCCACGAGGCGATGTCCACCCTTGCCGGACCCGAGGCACCGGAAGAGGCGGAGGTGTTGCGCGCGATAACATCCAAGCAGGACCCTCCTGTCCTCCGAGCAGTTGCGCTCTATCTCGAAGAAGGACCTCACCATGGTCGGAGGGGCGAGCTCCTCATCAAACCAGTGCTGCGACTACGGCCGCTACAGTACCTCCACCATCCCGATTCAAGGAAATTAGGTTAGCAACCAAAACACTAAGACTAGAAATCGATGAAAGCGAAAGCTAACGATTAGGGGAATAAGATATCACCTAACCGAAATCCAAAAGCAGCAAGTAAACAAACTTTAAATGCTTCCAAAAGGCTCCAAACCGCAAGGAAACATCAAACCAAGTCTCAACTTCTCAATGCCATCCACCCGTATTGAATGTACGAGTAATGGTGTGAGAAGATAAGAATTTCAGCACCTTACCACAAATCTAACACTACTTAAGAGCAAGGTTAAACCAGCGAAATAAACGCTAGGTACTTAGCTAACTAATATCACATCTTACCCTTTCATTCCCACAAGTTTTAGTTGATTAACCTCTCATTATCTACCTATTTAGAACCTTTGAGCTTGCTGTCCGAGAAATTGAACGATCGCTGTCCAGATTTTGCATCCAAGCCTCCTGATTGAAATCTTCAACTTCGGAAGCTTCAAAACCTTGTAGAGGGCAGCTAACACTTCAATTTGCCAAACTCATTGGTTCCCAAAACCCAATTTAAACGACAACACTATCTTTTAGAGGAAGGTAAGAGGAAAACAAGTTTTAAAACTCAACTTAGAGCAAGATGAGAAGAGAAAGCTAAGATAGGTAAGGAATAAAATCTGAGAATTTACTTAAGCTTTCATAACTCATTTGATACTTTGAAAATAATGTTTCCAAAATATCCTAAGGACGACCAAGCTTGGGTTACTACGGTCGGAATGGCTCTGATACCAACTTTGTGAGGACCCCGGTTTATTTGGCTTGTCTTTGTTTAACCATCCACTTGGTCCTAACAAGACAAATCAAATAAACCAAGCCTCGAGATATGTATACTTCCAATGCGTATACACACCTCGTTACAAAATCATGCATCAATTCCATTCATACACATAGAGCCAAGCTAAAACACAAAGCTGAACGACATACTTAACATATAAAGAGTTAATACAAAAGAGAGGCCGACCGCCAAAAGACATACAAATAGATAAATACACAAAGGCGAAAAGGCCATAAGATGGCGATAAACAAAAGCCAATCGGTGTGCCTTTCACCCACAAGGCAACCAACCGGACCGTAAGCTAATCGCCCCAGCACGGCGCGCAACACAACTCACAAAGTGAGGCCCTTGGGGCTCACCTTCTTCCTCTGCAACAATTAATATTAAGCAAAGCGGATGAGTACAAAACTTGTTTTTGTACTGCAAGACTGACGTGTGAGATAACAGAACTATAATTAACTACATGCAAGCTTTATTTAAGTGGATGAGGCTCGGACTTATTTTCAAACATAAAGCAAGTTTTCATTTGCAATAAGGTAGTAGATTCAAAGCAAGTTGGCAATTGCTTTTATGGTTCAAATAAAGCGAGAGCAGTTATAACAATATATAGAGAACAACACCAACCTAGAAGTGACTAACCCATAGTCACCACAACAATAGTATGAAGTACCCTTCATACCACCCATATCAAGTTTAAGTTTTAAAAGGTTGTAGTCTAGTTCTTGTGGGAAATAACCAGCGTGTCCATAACCTAGGACGAGGCTATTCGAATAGTTTTAACCTGCAGGGTGTACCAATGTACCCACACGATAGACCGCCTTTCCACCACCACGGTTAGCACACTTCCTTTGGTATGCGAGGCATGGCTAAGTCTAACAAGACGCTTTCAATGGGCGATGCTAATTAAGAGCCGCAACCCACGGGAGAAAGACACATTCGCACCTAACCTAGGTGCGCCAATGCTCCCTCAACACCACAACACACACACACAGAACACACCCACCGACCAGCTCATAATTAACACCTCCCAAAGTACTTAGTCAAGAGAGGTTCCATATCCCTCGTGTGGTTAGCACGCAATAATTGCTTGGATCAATGGCACAAGTAACTCGGTCCTTAGGGACTTAAGCACCATTCAATCACACCCAACAGATCACACCAACATACCATTGTGCCCAAGCCAAGATATAATTTTGTTTTCAGTTTTGATTTGCAAATTGATAAAACACAAGGGTTGGACACAATGGAATAATATAAGTATTTGTGTGATCAAGATCACCGACTAAGTCGATGATCGCCCAATACTACCGATACTAGGCATGGCTAAGCAATATTTATTCGAAAATCTACTAAGTGACAAGAGCTCATCCAACGAACTCTAATCACAGAAATAACCTAGGCTTAGGTAGTAGAGGATATTGATTTACCTACGATTATGCAACTAGGGATTAACTAATCAATTTAACACCCAAATAGCAATGCATACATAAAGTTTAAACAAAGTATTAGACTTTAAAAGTAATGGGATTGAATGGGAAATGATCAAGCGCTTGTTCGCTTGTCGTTGCTCAACTTGTTATGAGGGTCGTTCTCGGGGTTACCGCAAATATCGAATCCTAAGCTAAAGAAAGAAAACAACCAATAAGACGAGCAACACTTAAACAAAAGAGCAAGCAAAAATTATCCAAATGCGTGAAATTTATACACAAGGTAGAATACGGATATACCTAGACATAGGAACTGGAAAAACCTAATTTGGATTTGTTGTGCAAAGATATTCTAAAAACCTATTTTCTACCATAATTAGCAATGTAGCAAAAATATTTTCTAGGAAGATCTTGAAGCTGAAATTTTTATGGTAGCTACCTACTGGTTTAGTGGTAACCCATATAAAATTTCAGGTCATTTGAAGTTATAAAGAATTAGTTATGATTTTTCTAAGTTCTAAAACTAGGACATCATTTATATCAAGAGCAAAGACCACTAGCAAACTGGTCCTTCACTAAAGTTCATCCCCAAAGGAAATTAACAAAATTTAGTTCGCTCTATTTGGACTTACAGAGAACAAGTTATGGATTTTCTAAGTTTTATAGCATTTTAGAATATTTACTTAGAGGTTTGAAAAGGCTAAAATCGATTCACAACATTTACGGTTCTTAACGGGCCTAGAAACATTTCTATATTAATCTCTAGCTTAAAGGAAAATTAATACTACTAAATTCACCCAAAAGGATTTATAATGAAAAGATATGAATTTCTAAAGTTTTAACAACATTTTTGAGAGAAAGATAAAGCTCACCGAGAAATTTTATATCCCTCAACCGAAAAGAAAGGCGTGGCTCAAAGTGGGCGATTAAAATCCGACGGCCTACGCGCCTGGCCGATTCAACATACGCGCGCGCGCAAGATCGTTGATTTGATTCCAACGATCCGCATCATTGCGACCTTGGACGGTCAATTGCTCGCACAACTGGACCGTTGATCAAGCGATGAAGGGTGGGATGGAGGGAGCCTTGGACGATCCAATTGCTCCACGATCCGACCACGGATCCAATATCGAGCGGTGAGGTTGATTGGGCCATTTATGATTTGAGCAGGCTATCGACAATAGGGCCTCACCGTCGACTCAAGTCACATGGCGGGTTCAAGCGCACGCGCGCAGGAGGGGTTTGAAATGGCGGGCCTGGTCGATGGGAGTGGGCCACGCACCGCGTGGTTTAGCGCGCGGGGATTAAAAAATGCGGGCCCACCTGAAGCGATCGAGGAGGTGGGTTTAAGAAGCTAATGATTACTAACCCATGATTAACAATGATTATCATTAATGAGCGCCATTCGCGGTCCGAACGATATTACGATCGCGTTTCGTCGACAACAAAAGCGAGGGCACCCTCCGCATGCATGGCGACCCAAGGCGCGGCGGCGAAACTAAGTGCCAAATGGAACCGCATAGCATAACGCACACACGGGACCATCCACACCGTCGGTGGTGGCCCGAACGGCGGTGAGTCGGCGGTGGCGGTGACAAGCGGCGAGAATGCGAGCGCTCAAAGCTCCGCCTTGATACCCGGTGGCGGGTGCCCACGGCTTCTAGGGACTACTAGAAGGCTACGAGGTGCGGAGGTGCCGAGGAGGTCGGGCGACTCGGCGGCGAAGAGCGCGCGCGAAGAAGAAAAAGTGGAGATGGCACGAGCAAAATGGGGAGACGGGTCATCACAACACCTTCATAATAGCTCGAGATGCCACATGAGCAAGGAATTAGAAAAGCTCCTTCCGGAGAGAGGAAGAAGAAGGGGTGATTCGGTTTGCGAAGCAATTCCCCAAATTGAGCTGCTCCTGTGAAAGCAAACTACATTTAAGTTAGGGGTTTTGCTCCAAGAAGTAAGGGACACAAACCGAAGCAAGAAGAAGGGAAGAAAAGCCACTGGAGCGCGGGTTGCACCGAGGAGCTCCCACCTCAACAATGGCGGCCGAAAGGGTTCTGGAGATTTGGGCTCAAGCAAGCAAAGAGAGTGCGAGCTGGAGCTCAAGGGGGGTGTAAAGAAAGCTATCGAAGGTCTTGAGGGCTTAAGTAGCCGAGGAACGAAGAGAGCAGCGCGCTGCGCTCGGGATGGTCTTCGGTCCACAGCGGCGTCTGATCGCTCGGAGCGGCGGAGCGGAGTAAGCTCGGCGACTACGAGGCGGTGCAGCGTGCATTTAATGCGCTGCAGAGGAGCCGTTTAAAGGGCTCAGGAGGTGACAAGGCACCTCCTCTCAACGCCATGGCGTCTGTGCGCGCATGCGCGCGCGAAAGGAGGAAGATGACCCGGCCAGCGAGCGGCCCACCAGTGGCTTTCGCGGCTCGAGTCCAAAGTGTTTTAGTGGGTTGAGCCCAACCCCATTAGATGCTTGGCAGCGGATGAGATTTGAATGGCCACGATGCGATCGCTAATTGTAAAGACCGAAGTGAACCGTGCGGTCGTGGCGAGTTGGATCGAATCAACGGTGAGAATCACATGGCAACCGGAGTTGTCAGAATGCCTACGAATGAGAGCCGTCCGATGGAGATCTAACGGTGATGGCCAGCGGCCGCTCGACGCGCCGGGTGCGATTAGTTGGCTCGGTCGAGTCAAGTGACTCGAGCCGAGCGACTCGAGTCAATGAGCAGTACAACCCGATTAAGGTTTGATTTTTAAACCTGGAACTTTGGGGATTTAATTGAGGCATCAAATCAACTCCAAAATTTATGAAATTTTAACTGGAGCTTCTGACTTAAGGATTAACCTTCCTAAAATTTCAGAGGTTTTTGTGCACTGGGATTTTCTCAAAAATTTCCAGAAGGTTAAGACAGAGGTTTGACCAAGGTTTGACTTGCCTCTAAAATATTTCAATTAATTTCCAAAATTATGAAATAATTCAGAGCGTTACCAAGCCACCCTAGAACCAGGAAAATTATTTCCAAGGGTTTGACAAAAGATTTGACCAAGGAGGTTGTTGACTTGATAATTGAGGCTTTTGATTTTGAATTTCCCAAAATTCCTTTACAAGAATTTGAGAAAAGTTTCAAGAGTAAAGGATGAAGGAAAAGTTTTAATTTACCCTCAATTTCTTACATTTGAAACACAAGCCAAAATTTGGGATGTTATATTCCACATACCCAATTCTCGTGCACAAAGACACCATCACTAACCAACACTTGTCCGGACCAAATCTCATTAAAAAAATGACAAAGTTTAACTCATAAAACAGCTACAAAGATCTGAAGTAAAAACATAAAGTAAAATTATGTGTATCCCAAAACCATCGGGTTATTCAGACGATCGAACTATCGTACCTAGACTTGCATGGCTAAGCAATTCTACAACCCACAATCACACATCCTATCTTAAGCATATAGGAGCTGGCATAATTCAAGATTAACCTCAAGCATAGGACATAACTAAACTACACATCACAAAAATATTGACATAATCAAAATAGCATGCAAGCAATTATCATTGCACTATCTTAACCAAAGCGGGATAAAATATGATGCAAAGAAAGTTCAAATGATGCTTGCCTTCGGTACAGCAGCTGCTCACTCACTCGTAGCGTAAGTGTCGATATCAATATGCTCGGGATCTATATAATTATAGCATCAAATAAATCACAGAAAACAACTCAAAAACCAAAATGCTAAAAAATGCATGATTTTTCTACAGTAGTTAGGTCATGATTTTAAATGATTTTTGGTGAAAGCATTATTTTATTTTGATTTAGCATGTGAAAGTTATAATGGTTTGAATTTGATTTCAATAAGTCGTCATTATATAATTTAATTATGAAGTGAAATTTTGTAGGACGATTAGCGATACGTGGATCACATAGGTAAATAGGCAATATTATTATAAGTCAAAAGCAGTTGAGTTTGTCCTTTTGGAGTTTTATGATTTAGTTATTGATTTTCAAAGTTATCTGACCCCTTTATAGTATAAACATAATGGAGTTAAGGAGTATATTCTCCCAATAATAGTTTCGTGTGAGGTAAGGTGGAGACCATTTTAGAATTAATTTCACTGAAAATGAAAATTATCAAAAGTGGTCTCACTGCTTTTGGAGGTTCAAGATTTACTTGTGCATTTTAAAGATTTGATCCATTTTCCTATCGTAGAGATAATGATTTTAATGAATAAATTTCCAATTAAAGCCCTCCGCTCTGAGAGACATGTATGAAACTAATTTTGATAGGAATTCCATTAAGAATGTAAATTTCGAAGTGGTTTCATGTGATTTGGAGTTAAAATGATTTAGTTATGCATTTCTAAAGTTACAACTATTTCTCGGTGTGCGATAAATGGTTTTGGATTTTATAACGCGTTTACGCTTTTCTCACGAGGCTCGGCTAGCCACGATCGTGACCAGCGGGCGCTCGTCGCCCGCTTCATAAGCGCGCGCGTGTGCGTGCTAGAGGCGATGGTTGCGAGCCGTTGGATCAAGATCCAACGGTCCATATTCGAATGCAATAGGGCGGTCGAATGTCTCACAAATCCAGCCGTTCCTTTCGCATCGGCGGTCGATTAACTCGGTGCATTTAGCTCCTGTGCATGTGTTTAAAGACTTGGGTCCACACGTCGGTGACTCAACATTTTACTAAGCGTGTTGTTTTACGTGGGTGGGGGCACGCAAGTAGCGGCGAGTAAGAAGGTTTAAGACAGCGTTTAATTACTAATGATTGCCATTAACTCGTAATCATTTGCTACGATAACGATCGGCATCGACAACGGGATTTCGTCCTCGCGTTTCACCGGCGGCTTGCGGCGATTCCGCCACGGCGGCGTGAACCAGAGTATGCTTAGGTGCACAATAGTGCTGCGCTCCTAATGGAAGTGGTCTAGGCAGGTGGCCGGCACATGCCGATGGCTAGCGGAGTTGTGTGGCGAGTTATCGTCAAAAATGCATGCGGCTAAACCAGGCTCCTCGATCTGACTGGCGATTGCTTATGCTACCAAAAGGTTCGGGAGGTCACACAGGGTGTGGGAAGCTTGGGGAAGTCGAGGTTGGCTGGGTGTGCTGAGCCGGAGAAGACAAAGGCGCCAACTCGGCTTCACGGGGCGAAGGTTACGAGCAAAACAACCAAGAGAGGATGATCAAGATGACTTAAAGATCATCGGAGGAAGCTATAGAAGCGAGGAATTTGACAATAGCTACCGGACCTAAGTGGGAGGCGAAAAGATTGTCCGTGGGCGAAAAGAGAACACCTTCAAATTAAGCTGAATCTGCCGCACATTGCGAAAACAAGTGAGGGGTTACGATCGATAAACTAAGGCATACAAAGTGACGCGATGGAATGTGGGTCATACCTCCGGAGGCGAAGAAGACACGAGGTGTCCCGGGCGTGCTCTGTACCGAGCTGAGCACGGCGATGGAGCGAGGCTACAAGCAAAAATAAGAGTTCGCTTGAGCAAAATGGAAATGCCAATGAACATGGAGCGGAGGAGCACCACGGTGGAAGCTTACCCAAGTAGAAACCGAAAAAAGCCTCCCTCTCCTCTGTCAACCGAGGAGAAGTGAGGGGAAAAGGAGGGCCGAGGTGATAAAGCGGAGGGCGTTGGGGGTGGGTGCGGCGTGCGAGAGAAGAAAGCGGGGGCAGGCCAACAGGCGCGGTGAAGTGGCGAGGATCGGGCGAGGCGACCGCGTGGCGGAGTGTCTGCGAGGCGTCGCGGGAGGTTGAAAGCGAAGCGGACAAGCGGGCCCGTGATGGCGGCGACTTAAGGTGCGGGGTAAGCGGCGCTCACGTGGCGAATGAGGACCGTTGGACGAGATTGGAAGGGTGAGATTTCACGTGTTGTTTTGAAGCATCTAACGATGGCGGAATCTGGACCGTCGATCTCGAGATCCAAGGCTGCATGTGCGGTGCGATTAAGTGGCCTTGATCGAGTCAAGCCGCGTGGTCGGACGAGTCGACTGCAATGCGAGCCATAGGAAACGATACAGTTTGGTGATTCTAAATTATTTGATTCTAGTTTGGTGAGGCTTTATAAATAGAAATAAATTTCTAAAAATTATGAAATAATTTGTGGGGTTCCTAGAATATATAGTTCCATAAAAATTATAAAACCCTACTGTTCAATATATAGTTTGTGATATTTAACTTCAAATATGTTGTATGTCTATGAATGTTGTTTGAATTTTAATGAGGTTCAAACTAGTCCCAAAATTTTGGAAAAATTATATTAATTCATGATAATTAATTTAGTATTTGAATAAATTGGTTCCAGATGATGATCACAACTTTTTATCACTGATTTGAATTGAAATTCAAATTTGAAGGGTAGGTTCATGTTTTTAACAGATTTTCCAAGTGCAATAAGTTATTAAATGATTTGAATTTAATAATGCATGCTAATGAAATACATATTAATCCATTTTAATTGTTGGGGCTGTGACATTGTTGATCGTTAAGGTTTGGATCTCAGTCGGTTGCCTATGGTGAATTGATGGGATCTACGCTGAAGTTATTTCTGTTCCGCCGCTATTTTATTCTCTGTTAGCCCTGCGTGACTCAATAAGTGTAAACTCGACCATAAGGTCAAAACCCTTATTTGTTATTCAAACTAATCGTTACTTTATTTATCGCTTGTGTGGATCGATATTCACATGTGTTGATACTGTGTGCACTAGCGTGATTCTGGACTAGTGCATTATACACAGAGGTGTAATATCCTGAAATCGACCCTTAAGTACCTATGTGTAATTAGACGAAAGGGGATACTTAAAAATGGGATATTTGAAAGTTTTTAAGGGGAGTTGGGTATAAAAGGATTGTGGGGGGAGAGGAGGATCCAAAAATTCCAAACCCTAGCAACGTTTTGTTTTTTTCCGTGCGTAGCCGCGCGATCGCCTTCGTCTCACGCTAGCGATTACGTGCGTGGCTGCTCTCCGCCCGCAGCGTGGCGTGTTGCCTCTTTGAGTTGCCGCTCGGCGAGTCTTCTGCGGCGTGTGCGCTCGGCCCGCGATCGCGCTCCTTCGCTCGTGGCCGCCTGCCCGTGGTCGTTCGCCCGCGTGCAGCGCGTGGAAAATTCCAGCCGATCTATCCCCTGCTGTGCTTCGGTTTGGCTCTTGTTTGATTATCTCCTTGCAGTGCTAGAATGATTAATTTAGGGATGGGTGTCCACTATTTCAATTATTTAATTGGAGATGCACTGGTTCGATTTGGATTTACTGTGTCAATTATTTAATTAAGCTGGTTGATGCACTGCCATGATATTTGTGGGCTGCTATGTCTAGTGGAGGTACACATTTATGATTAATCTAATGAGATATGCATGCACGTGTACCATTAATTGTAGTAGGGGAGAGAGAAGTTATTGGTTTTGTCCACCAAATTAGCTGCTGCTGCTACATGTGTTTCACTAGTTGGATTATTAAAGGAGATAGTTGACCCTAGTATGCATGCATCGGCTGATCTTGTGGTTAGGCTAATTGTTGGTGTACTAGTTTGATTATTTATTTGGGATGAATAGAGATGTATGGCAGTTTATTTAATTCGGTTAATGAGGCATGCACTGCTATGATTATTCAAGTGAAGTAGTTGGGGAGGGAGGTTATTTAGCTAGTGCTGCCAACTTGCGGTTCATTGATTGGAATTAGTAAAAGAGATGAATTAGATAAATGTGCACTGGCATTAGTAGATACTAATTAATGGTGTCCTACAAAAATATGAATTTTAGAATGTGACTGTCCACAAAGGGGAAATATCAACATTTAGGAATTGGAGTTGAGATCGCGTTAGAAACTATTGCGAGTTCATGTTTGTTTATATAGTTGGTTTCGTCCATTACTGTTGTCTTAGTATGCTTTTACTTATATTCGGGTAGGGATTGGTCAGAGGCGACACCCTCTTAACATCCTCCGTTGTCACGCGGTTAAGGCAAGTACCATGATGGATAGAATTAATGTGGTTGAATGGTTTGGTTGCTAATACTATGCACATATGTGTTGTTCATGGTTGCTAAGATTATTATGAACGTTAATATTCATACTTTCTTGTGTAGTGAGTTATGCACTATTCATGAATGCTTGTAGTATGAATAGGTTTATTCATATGCAATATTGATGCGAAAGTTTGTATATGGTGGCTTAAGATTTCATTCATATGCATCATGATGGCATATTGAAGCTTGGTCTTGTAATGACCAAGCAATTGTTGAGGTCCCCGTCATGATTATGACGGGTTAAAGGTCCCCATGCTCGTGGAACATGGGCTTAGGTCCCCATACTTGTGGAGTATGGGCAATGGTCCCTGTGCCAGATGGTACATGCATGGGTGTGCATCGATGGATGCACGCTCTGCATTACCGGTAAAATGCAAAAGAGAAAGATAAAATACATTTTGAGCATACTGCATAGCATGAGAATGTAATATATTTGGTGTATAGTTTTGTGGTTAATGGTGGATGAATTACAATTATGCATGCTGTTGACGCCATGTATGGTATTTGTTGAGTCTTTGGACTCACTCTTGCTTTTGTTTTTGCTTTTAGGTACCACTTGCAAGAACGGCATACATGGGAGGGAGTAGGCTCGTTTTGGATTCACTCACTACCACACGTTTTTAAAAGTTGAATAACATTTAGATCGTACCTTAATGTAATGGCGCTTAAGGTCTTATTATGGTTATGCCACTTGGCATTGGATTATTTGTAATAGTGAGAGTAGCCTATTTTGGATATCCTTGTTTATGCTTTTGTTGATTAGCATTTTTTGAGCAGCTTTGATGAATTACGGATGTTAGATTCTGTCTTTGATATATATGATTATTGGAACCTCCGGTATAGTTAGCAATACAAAGGAGGTTCTGCCAAAATTTAGAATTATGTCTTGTGCTTTAATTGTTTATCATGTTTAATTAGTAGCATTCCATGCTTTTGTTGGGCTGGGGTGTTACAGTTGGTATCAGAGCGGGCAGTAGGTCCGTGGTATTGGAGTTATTAATTTTGACACACTAAGCACTATATGTGGGTTGGGTTTTCTTCTCGTATTGCATTGCATACGCGCTTCCATTATTTGTATAGTTAATTTTGTACCTTTGGTGCTAGTTGCTCTATGTGCTTATGTTTGAATTATTCTTGTTTGTGTTGCTTAGATATGGCAAGGGGTAGAGGCCGTGGCGTGTTCGACACTTCTTTGGCGAGGCCGAGCATCGCCGCCCGATGTTGTAACTCTGTCGCGGGAGGCTAGTCTGCGGGATCGAGAGGAAGAGGTCGCCAGTTCGAGGAACGAGGCACCACCACGGCACTTTTCTTCTTGTGCCTATAGCGATTCCTCAGTAGCACCCACGGTGGTTGCTATGGGGCTGCATAAGTGGAATGCTATGAGATTGGACACTTTTGATGGATTAGGAGCGCGATGGATCCGCTAGCGGCCGCACATAGAAAGGAATTTGGGGCGTTAGGTTTGACTTGAGCGAGAGGGTGCGGTTCGTGGCCTTTCGATTGAAGAGCGTGGATCTGGTGGGAAGAGTCTGTCGGCGAACATTGCTCATGGACCCGACAACTTGGGAGCTGTTTGTGGAAGCGATTCAAGAAGAGGTTCTATCGGCCTCATTTGTGGAAGGATGGAGGTATCATTGAACGATTATAAGCGAGGAAAGATGTCGGTGTGAGTGCGAAGTGGGTTTCAACAACTTAATCCGCTTCGTACCAGCTGTGACTACCAATGAGGCAGAGAAGGCTAAGAGGTTTCGCAGAGGGCTTAGGTAGGAATTTCGTCAAGTATTGGGGGCACTGGAGCTGCGTGACTTTAGCTCCTTGGTAGAGCAAGCCAGGGGTATGGAGCTAGAGATGCAGCTTGGGGAGGAGTTACCGAGTACAGGAGGTGCTATGGTTTCTGAGGGTGCTGGTGGCAGTCAGAAGAAGAGTTTCGGAGGAGGAAGTGGGTCATCTCTTAAGCTAGTTTCCAAGAAGTTCAAGGGCCAGCAGAATTCCTTCAAGTCCAGGTTCACAAAGCCACAATCATCCTCCACTTCTCGACCGTCAGCGAGTGCTCCTAGGTGCGTCAGGTCCCGGGCAAGGTATGAAAGGCTTTAAGTGTGGCAATGAACATCGTGCTTGAGTGTACTGGATGGGTGTTTGTCGCCCTTTGTGGTCGGGAGGCCACAAGGCGTTGGTTTGCGGGAGGAATCCCGCTAGTATTATCAAGTGGGAGCGATTCGACAAAGCGACAGAGTCATTGTTTCTTCTCGAGGGTCTATCTGAGATGCTAGCAGTGCTCCTACTTAGTCTGGATGCGGCCTCGGCCCTACTACCTTACTCATGGAGAATCCCATCACGAGTATTTTTGGCGCCTCCCCTGCGGCTCGGTTTCCGATTGTGGCACCTTGGCACCTCGGCACCACCATACAGGTGTTAGGGCACGGCCGCCCGACATCGATCTCCTATGCCATGCCGACTGCTGAGGCGGTGGGTTGTCCCGATGTGGTGGCAGTGCGCTTACAGTGGATTCGATGGAGGCTTCGTTTTGTTTGATTACTGGTCTACTTTCTCTTTTGCATCGTTAGAGTTTGCTAGCGGGCCAATTTGAGTATGCGACATATAGCTCGATCGATTCTAGTTAATTCGCACGGGGAATGCTTTCTAGTTCTGATGCATCCCGGATGTGTGATTTCTTTAGATGGAGAAGACTTCATTGCTAATCTGATGGTTATGAAAATGGACCCGTTTGATATTATTTTGGGAATGGATTGGTTGCATAATTACCGCGCTGTCATATCTTGTTTTTGGAAGATAGTAACTCTTCAAGCTCCGTTTGGGCAGGAGATAGTTTTTCAGAGTAGTGCCCCCACTTATTCACTCTTTGTGCTGGCTAGTTTGTATCCTGGTAGACGAGCCGCAAAGAGTGGATTTGTTTTTGTCTTTAGTGGGGAAGCCGAGTTCCTCTTTGACTGCAGAAAGCATTCCGATGGTTCGGGAATTCTTAGATGTATTTCCAGCGGAGTTGCCAGGGATGCCTCCACCACGTCCAGTGGAGTTCAGGATTGATTTGGTGCCGGGTGCTCGACCGGTTTCTATGACCCCGTATCGTTTGGCGCGTCCCTTCCAGGAGGAACTAAAGAAGCAATTGGATGATCTAAAAACGAAAGGTCTTATTCGACCCAGTGTGTCTCCGTGGGGAGCTCCGGTTCTGTTTACCAAGAAGAAGGATGGTAGTTGGTGCATGTGTATCGATTACCGTGCTCTCAACCAGCTGACCATCAAGAATAAATATCCTTTGCCTCGCATTCAAGATTTATTTGATCAGTTGAGAGGGGCAAAGGTACTTTCAAAGATAGACCTTCAGTCGGGATACAATCAGATTCCTGTTCAAAAGGAGGATATTGAGAAGACGGCGTTCTCCACAAGGTATGGGCATTTTGAATTTAAAGTTATGTCTTTTGGACTAACGAATGCCCCTGCTGCTTTCATGGAGACAATGAATAGGATGTTACATGAGTATCTGGATGATTTTGTAGTCGTCTTTATTGATGATATTTTGATCTATTCAAAGACTGAAGCAGATCATGGGCGTCATCTGAGGCTTGTGTTGGAGACGCTAAGAGAGAATAAGTTTTATGCTAAGCTGAAAAAGTGCGAGTTCTGGATGTCTGAGGTGGCATTCTTGGGGCATGTCATCAATGATAAGAGAATATCAGTTGATCCAAGTAAGATTTCCACGGTGATAGAATGGGGAAGACCGACCAATGTCAAAGAAGTGAGAAGCTTCCTTGGTATGGTAGGATATTATCGACGATTTGTGCAGGATTTCTCCATTATTGCCAAGCCTTTATCCAGGCTCACACAAAAGGATGTGAAGTTTCGGTGGGATGATGATTGTGAACGCAGTTTTCAGACTTTGAAAGAAAAATTGGTGACCGCTCCTGTTCTCACAGTCCCTGAGCCTGGGAAGCGTTTCACGGTCTACTCCGATGCTTCTCGAGTTGGATTGGGTTGTGTCCTCATGCAAGATGGTAAGGTTTTAGCTTATGCGTCGAGGCAATTGAAGAAACATGAGCAGACTTACCCAACCCATGATTTAGAGTTGGCTGCTGTAGTGTTCGCCTTAAAACTTTGGAGGCACCATCTGTATGGCGAGACTTGTGATGTCTTTACTGATCACAAAAGTCTTAAGTACATTTTTACACAGAAGGATCTGAACTTGAGGCAGCGTAGATGGCTGGAGCTGATCAAGGATTACGATCTCACAATTCAGTACCATCCTGGCAAGGCCAATGTGGTGGCCAACGCTCTTAGTCACAAGGCGACGCCTGCTACTCTGGATTGTCTTATTGCTGATTTTGACCGCATGGGAATATCTTATTGCTATGCAGGCACGGCTCATGTCGAAATCCAGTTGATTTTAGAGTCAGCCATTCCAGAGCGCGTGTGGGAAGCACAACAGAGTGACCACTTATTGCGAGGGTCGAGAAGCGTCGGATGCAGGAAAGGAAGGAGATTTCAGTTTGGATGGGTCTGGGACTTTGCGATTTACGTCTTTGTGTGCCACAAAAGGCGGGGGTTAAGGATGACATCCTGAGGGAGGCACATCGCCCTCAGTATCTTGTTCATCGGGTGAGGCGAAGATGTACCGTGATCAAGCGCGAACTACGGTGGAAAAGAATGAAAGTGGCTATTGCTAATTATGTAGCCTCTTGTGGCGTTTGTCAGCAAGTGAAGGCAGAACATAAGCGTCCTGCAGGGTTATTGCAGCCATTAGAGGTCCCTCAATGGCCGTGGGATGACATCTCTATGGACTTTGTGGTTGCGTTACCTCGATCACCGCGAGGTAAAGATACAGTTTGGGTGATAGTGGATCGATTCAGCAAATCGACGCATTTTATTCCTATCCGCACGACAAGTTCAGCGAGTGATCTAGCTCCTATTTATGTGCGTGAAATAGTAAGACTGCATGGCGTGCCAAAGACCATCATTTACAGCAGGGGGGCCAAGTTTGTCTCAAGTTACGGGAGAGTTTGCGAGTGCGTTGGGCACGCACCGTCTTAGTCTGGCGTTTCACCCTCGGGCAGATGGGCGATCGAGCGCACTATTCAGACCTTGGAGGATATGTTGCGAACTTGTGTTCTATCTTGGAAGGGTAGTTGGGAGGATCAGTTGCCACTTGCAGAGTTTGCTTATAATAATAGTTACCATTCCGATATTAGAGTTTGCACCATTCGAGGTTACGTATGGGCGGAAGTGCGAATCGCCACTTTGTTGGGATGCAGTGGGTGAGAAGGCAGTTTTGGGTCCGGACTGGATTCAGAAGACCGTTGAGCGCGTGGCCATGGTCAGGCAGAATTTGCTAGCAGCTTAGAGCAGACAGAAAAGCTATGCAGATATGAGAAGGCGTGACTTGGAGTTTGCAGTGGGTGACCAGGTGCTCTTGAGAGTGTCTCCCACCAAAGGCGTTGTCCGGTTTGGTACCAAAGGGAAGCTTAGCCCGAGGTACATTGGACCGTTCCCGATTATTGCAAGAATTGGGAAGTTGGCTTACCGCTTGGACCTCCCTGAGTCCATGCACGGAGTTCACAATGTGTTTCACGTCTCCATGCTGAGAAAATTTTTTAGAGACCCAGAGCATAAGATTTCATTGGAGCCGCTGACTATTGAACAAGACCTTACATTCGAGTCGCGCCCGGTGCGTATTCTAGAGAGGTCAGAGCGAGTGTTGAGGCACAAGACGTTGGTTTACGTCAGGGTGCTGTGGACACATCAGTCCGAGAGAGAGGCGACTTGGGAGTTGGAGTCTCGCATGCGCGAGCAGTATCCGGAGTTGTTCGCGACGGGTACGTGTGATTTGTCGCTTAATTTCAGCAGTGTAGTTGTTCTTCGAGTAGAGCAACGAGTAGAATTCGGGGTCGAATCCTGTTTAAGGGGGGTAGAATGTAATATCCTGAAATTGACCTTTAAGGATCTACGTGTAATTAGACGAAAGAGGATACGTAAAAATGGGATATTTGAAAGTTTTTAGGGGGAGTTGGGTATAAAAGGATTGTGGGGGGAGAGGAGGACCCAAAAATTCCAAACCCTAGCAACGTTTTGTTTTTTTCCGTGCGTAGCCGCCGCCAGTTGCCTTTCGTCTCACGCTCGCGATTCCGTGCGCGGCTGCTCCTGCCCGCACGCGTGGCCGTGTTGCCTCTGCTGAGTTGCCGCTCGGCCAGAGTCTTCTGCCGCGTGTCTGCTCAGCCAGCAGTCGCCGCTCCTTCGCTCGTGGCCGCCTGCCCGTGGTCGTTCACCCGCGTGCAGTGCGTGGAAAATTCCAGCCGATATATCCCCTGTTGTGCTTCGGTTTGGCTCTTGTTTGATTATCTCCTTGCAGTGCTAGAATAATTAATTTAGGGATGGGTGTCCACTGTTTCAATTATTTAATTGGAGATGCACTGGTTCGATTTGGATTCACTGTGTCAATTATTTAATGAAGCTGGTTGATGCACTGCCATAACTTGATATTTGTGGGCTGCTATGTCTAGTGGAGGGTACACGTTTATGATTAATCTAATGAGATATGCATGCACGTGTACCATTAATTGTAGTAGGGGAGAGAGAGGTTATTAGTTTTGTCCACCAAATTAGCTGCTGCTACATGTGTTTCACTAGTTGGATTATTAAAGGAGATAGTTGACCCTAGTATGCATGCTTCGGCTGATTTTGTGGCTAGGCTACTAGTTTGATTATTTATTTGGGATGAATAGAGATGTATGGCAGTTTATTTAATTGGGTTAATGAGGCATGCACTGCTATGATTATTCAAGTGAAGTAGATGAGGAGGGAGGTTATTTAGCTAGTGCTGCCAACTTGCGGTTTATTGATTGGAATTAGTAAAAGAGATGAATTAGATAAATGTGCACTGGTATTAGTAGATACTAATTAATGGTGTACTACAAAAATATGAATTTTAGAATGTGACTGTCCACAGAGGGGAAATATCAACATTTAGGAATTGGAGTTGAGATCGCGTTAGAAACTATTGCGAGTTCGTGTTTGTTTATATAGTTGGTTTCGTCCATTACTGTTGTCTTAGTATGCTTTTACTTATATTCAGGTGGGGGATTGGTCCCGGGGGCAGCACCCTCTTCATATCCTCCGTTGTCACGCGGTTAAGGCAAGTACCATGATGGATAGAATTAATGTGGTTGAATGGTTTGGTTGCTAATACTATGCACATATGTGTTGTTCATGGTTGCTATGATTATTATGAACGTTAATATTCATATTTTCTTGTGTAGTGAGTTATGCACTATTCATGAATGCTTGTAGTATGAATAGGTTTATTCATATGCAATATTGATGCGAAAGTTTGTATATGGTGGCTTAAGATTTCATTCATATGCATCATGATGGCATATTGAAGCTTGGTCTTGTAATGACCAAGCAATTGTTGAGGTCCCCGTCATGATTATGACGGGCTAAAGGTCCCCATGATCGTGGAGCATGGGCTTAGGTCCCCATACTTGTGGAGTATGGGCAATGGTCCCTGTGCCAGATGGTATAGGCATGGGTGTGCATCGACGGATGCACGCTCTGCATTACCGGTAAAATGCAAAAGAGAAAGAGAAAGATAAAGTACATTTTGAGCATACTGCATAGCATGAGAATGTAATATATTTGGTGTATAGTTTTGTGGTTAATGGTGGATGAATTACAATTATGCATGTTGTTGACGCCATGTATGGTATTTGTTGAGTCTTTGGACTCACTCTTGCTTTTGTTTTTGCTTTTAGGTACCACTTGCAAGAACGGCATGCATGGGAGGGAGTAGGCTCATTTTGGATTCACTCACTACCACATGTTTTTAAAAGTTGAATAACATTTAGATCGTACCTTAATAATAAGCGAACTGCTTAAGGTCTTATTATGGTTATGCCACTGGCATTGGATTATTTGTAATAGTGAGAGTAGCCTATTTTGGATATCCTTGTTTATGCTTTTGTTGATTAGCATTTTTTTGAACGCTTTGATGAATTCTGGATGTTAGATTGTTGTCTTTGATATATATGATTATTGGAACCTCCGGTATAGTTAGCAATACAAAGGAGGTTCTGCCAAAATTTAGAATTATGTCTTGTGCTTTAATTATTTATCATGTTTAATTAGTAGCATTCCAGGCTTTTGTTGGGCTGGGGTGTTACAAGAGGGTTCCAAAATCGTAATTTTGGGTCCCGACAGTGAGGAAGATGTAAATGGCGCGGGTTCCAGCGAACTCTTCGGCGAAACTCGGCTAGAGAAAGAGGGAGAGGGAATGTTGAGGGGAAAACAAGAGGAGGCAAATGGCTCCCTGGTGCTCTATTTATAGAGGAAGGAGGAGGACCGGGCGACAAGGTGGAGTGGTGTGAAAAGGGGGAGGAAAAACACGGCGGGCCAGAGACAACAACATTTAATGCGCACGTGGCTGAGGAAAAAGATGGAGGAAAAACAATGTGAAATGGGGGAGGAAAGATGCGACAGAGGTGACAGCATTTAATGTGCACGTGGTTGAGAAAAAAGAGGGGGGAACGGTGTGAAAAGGGGGAAGAAAAATGCAGCGGAGGTGACAGCGTCCAAGCGAGGAGGAGGAGTCTGACAGGCGGGGTTGGTCAACATCGAGAGGGTGGTCGAAACCGAAAGGTGGTCGAGACTAAAAGACTGGTCGAAACTGAAGGGTTGGTCGAAACCAAGGGGCTGGTTGAGACCTAAAGACTGGTCGAAACAAAATGACTAGTCGAGACCGAAAGACTGGTCGAAACCAAAGGGTTAGTCGACAACGAGAGGGTGGTTGAAACCAGGAGGCTGGTCGAAATCAAGAGGCGGGTCCAAACCAAAAGGTTGGTTGAAATTGAAAGGAAACAGAGAGGGTGGAGTGGCTGACGACGAGAGGAGGAGGAACAGGCCGACGGGAAAATTGGAACAAACAGAGAAAGGGAACTTTTAAAGACCAGAGAACTTCAATAAACTCAAAATAAAGCAAATTTGAATTAGTTGAAGTTTTGATTAATTCATATTAAATTGCTTTCAATTTCTGAAATCTCAAGTTAAGCTTTAGAAATTCAACAAAACCAAATGGTTATTTTTATTTTGAAAATTTTCAAAAAGCCCTGAAAATTTTATTTGATTTTTTAAGTTGCTAAAACTTAACTTTAAATTTTAGAAATCAAAGACAAGTTAAACCAAATAAATCAAACTTCAATTAATTCAAGTTGGTTTATTTAAGTTTTCTAGATTTTATATGGATTTAAAAGTCAAAAAGATTATTTTAAGTAATATCTGGGTTTCTATGGAATTTAAAAAGGATTTTTCTTTTGTCCCAAAATTTAAAAAATTTATTTGAAAAATTAAAAGCTAAAGTTGAGTTGAAAATATTTTTATTAAGTTCCAAATGCTTCAAGGAATTTCTGTGTATTGTCCTAGAATTTTTGGACTGTATTTACTATTTTATAAAAATTATTTTGCTTTGTTTCCTTTTCTGTAATTCAAAAATGCTTTTAAACCCCTTTTTCCTCTTCGGGCTGAATCTCTTCAGCCCATTCCTTCTTTTCAGGCCCATTTTACGCTCATGACTGCTCGCGCCTCTCTCTCTTGGCGTGGGTCACTTTGTCGACTTCCTCCTTCGCCTTTCTTGTAACATACCAAAGTTTGTTACCAAAAATAAAATTAGTAAATTCTTATTTTATTGCATTTTCTAAGTTTCAATAGTGTTTTTGTAACAACCCCAAATTATGGTTTGTGTTTTAAATGTATAAAAGTATGAAAATTTAAAAAACTTTTGTTGTTTGTATTAAAGTTTGTGTTGAAATTTCAAACTTTTAAACTTAAATTTCGTTTCCTTTGAATTCCAGAAAAATGTATGAATGAAAGTTTCTAAAAATAATTTATTCAAATACTAGATTATTTATCTTGAATTATCATTATTTTTACCAAATTTTTAGAAGTCATTTTACCTTCACCAAAATTCAGATCAAATCATTATTGCAGTTTTGAAAACAATTTAATTCTAATAAATTTTCATATATAAAGTGTTTGAAATTATTTTTCCTAAGTCCCTTGTGAACCTCAGAGTGTCCACAAAAATTTTCAGAATTTTTCGAATTTTATTTCTACCTCAATCGACTAGTCAAACTTGTACATTTTTCGGTCAAAAAAAATTAAATCCCAACCTAAACCCTTGTACTGTTCCTCCGACTCAACCCAGACCGCACCTAAAGCAGCCTGTCTCCACCGCACCACCTCACCCCTCTTCCACTCACTGACCAGCCGGCCCCACAGGCCAGACCTTCTTCTCCACCGCATCAACCCAGCTCCGGCCATGCATGGACACGCGCCGCACGCGCCTCTCGCCGCTGACTCGCCGCCCCGGTTTGGCCGGCTGCCCGCGGATTCCTTCCCCTAACCATGCCGCTATCCATCCCTGTCAAGCCCATGCCCTGCTGCCATCCCATCCCTCGTTAATCGACGCCAACCGAAGCGCAACGCGCCACCATCTTGCTCTCGCCTCTTCCCTATAAGCCAAGCAATGGCGGCTTTGCCTCCTTGCTCGCCATTTCTACTCGTCCCCATCTTCTCAAGCCCAAACCAAACTTCAAACTGAAGCTCGGCTCGAGCTCGAATGTCGGCCGCACCGCCTCCGAGCTCCCTAGCCACTCCGGTGAGCTCCAGCCGCCCTAAACCGCGTCACGATGCGCCACATGCAACCAGGACGCATTCTTCCAAAGTCAATTTGGGGATTGAAGCCACTTGAGCCCGCACGCGCCTCTTCTTCTTCGGCACCGGCCGAATCGGCCTCCACCGCCGCCACTTCAAATCCAGCGATCCCCGGCCCAATTCCTCTCTTCTTGAGTAAGCTTAGACCTCCCTCTACCCTACCCCATCACTCATTCACTCTCTTCTCCTCCCTAGGTTGCCGCCGCCGTTGGTCACCCTGCGCCGCCCCGGGTCACCGTGGACAGCCCGCTCCGGTGCCTCCCCGTCTCCGCCGACCACCCAGTCATGCTCCAACTACATCACTGGTGCTCATGCGCGCACTATTTTCACTCCCTTCTTCTCCACCGCCATCGCCCCCTTTTCACCTCCATGGCCGGCCGCCGCTCGCCATCGCCGCGCCACCACAGTACCGCCCGTGCCGCCAAGTCGCCACCCCTAGCTCCTGTATCCTCTGGGCGACCCATTTCGGTCCTCTCCACCGTCTCGCCGCAGCTCCACCGCCGGCGGCGAACACAGCCCCATTTCGGCCAGAGCCGCCCCTGTTCCTCTCGGTTCTCTGTATGTTTATGTCTGTGTGTATTGTTGTCACTGACAATAGATTATCTTGTAAGGAGATTAGTGCTAAGTGTTATGCCTAACTAATGGATCACCGAAAATTTGCTTAGCAAATAGATAAGAGAATTAGTTAGGAGACCAATAACAACAATTCAATTTCAGCAAGATCTTTTGGTTAAAGTGAATAAGCAGAGAAGGTGTTGGATGATAAGTAATTTTGTCGGTGGGTTAATAGCATGACTCACTCCAAACAAATAAAATTTTCCTTGCTTCATTTAGTCGGTGAAAGTCTATCTCGCGGTAGGGCTCTTTAGTCAAGCATTTGAGTAAACAATTCGATGTTTAAACTTCTGAAGGGAGTAGCCAAGAGTACTTAGCAATTTTTCAAGATAATATTACATTGAGCAGAGAAGTGCTTAGATAAGAAACTGAACTCACAGTGAGACCTCCCTTGCAGCCCAAGCCCTCTTACGCTATTAGACAATATAAGCTGTCATTTGAATCACTCGGAAGGGTCGACAAAAATTGAGAATTTAATTTGTAAGAATTTAGTTAGCAACAATTCAGTTTAGAAAGATTTGCTTTGTAGGATGTATAAACAGAAGAGGTAAGTCTGAAGATGATCAAGCCTGACAATAGGCTAGTATCATTTTGATACAAGTAATTAGAAAGCTAGGGATTCAATTAGCCATTTTGAAAGAAACTTACTTAGCAAGAAGTTTAGTCAAATAGTACTCCCAGTAAGCATTCCTTTTCAATAATCAGAGTGGATGAGCATGAACAGTGAAGAAATTTGAAGGGAATTAGAAATGTTCAGAGGGCTTGTGCCATCCTAATACCAGTGGTTAGTTCAAAGGTTAGGTGATAAGTGCACTAAGTAGTTAACCTGGGAATGAATACTAGTTTAAAATTGCATGTTTAATTAGAGGATGGATGACAGTATGGAACCAACTGTTATCAACCAAATTGCAAAGACAAATCTACTTGGGGATTAATTCAAAATGTTCAGCACTTAAGTTCTGAGAATCTTGCTGTTGTAGGTTGCATGATTATTAGTCTGGAAAGTATCAGATTTGGAAGGAGGTTAGTTCATAGCTTTGTAGTCTGAAATATCTTGCTAGTAGTTAAACTCAACAATAATCTGTAGATGGTAAAAATGGGCATTAAGATAGAGCTTCTTCTGGACTTAGAAATTATTAGGATTTTTGGTCTTCCACACACCTAAGTTAGCAGGAGTAAGCCTAATCTGAAAAACAGTTAATAAACTCTCTAGTTTTGAAGCTTTCAAAATTTTCTAACCTCATTATTAAAAACTAAAACCTTGTTGAATGCATAAGATCAGTGAGTAAAACTCTTAGTAGCTAGCCATTAGTTTATCCATCTAAAAAGGGTTAAGATATTTAGAAAAACTACATGTATGCTTTTGGGCAGTAGATTTAAACTTCAAAATTTGTAACCAATTCAAATCAACTCCAAGTCAAATAATTTGTGTCCTTAAATTTATCTGGATTTATAATCTATCTTGTGTGTTTTTAATTTTTTGATCCTTTTGGCATTCTGGTGTTTATTCGCTGTTTTTCGCTTTGGCAGTTTTTATCGCTAGATGACGTTGATATCGAGAGTGATCCTCTGCAGCAAGACGTATATTGCTAACAAAGCAAAGGCAAGCAGTTTGATCATATCCACTCAATCCTATTACTTTTAAAATCTAATACTTTGTTTTACTCGTACGTATGCATGCTTTTGTGTCAATGAATAATTTTGTCGATTAGAGGTAGTTAATCCCATTGCATTGTTGCCCTGAAAATTGTTCATCCCTGCCACTACCTTAGGAATATTATCCTCACTGGTGAATTAGAGCCCGGTGAATGATTTAGGGCTTTTGATTTGTCTTTGCGATATGATGCTTAGCAATGCTTAGATACCGGTAGAATTGGGCGGTTATCGACTTAGTCGGTAACCTTGATCACATAAAAATTATGATAGCTTTACATTTTTAGCCTTTGTGCTATAATATTTGTGAAAACTAAAAATGAAAACAAAATGATTTGGACTTGGGCACAATGGTAAGTTGGTGTGCTTTTGGGTGTGACTGGAATGGTGCCCAGGTCAATTAAGGACCGAACATCTTGTGAGTGGATTTTTATCTAGGCAATTTTGCGTGCTAACCACACTAGAGTATATGGGACCTCTCTTGACCTAGTACTTTGGCGTGTATTGGCTCCGGGTCGCAGGAGGTCGCAGGAGGGATGGTGTTGGGAGCATGGTAGTTGTCGAAAAGCTTTATCTGAGTGGGTAGTTGTCTTTCGGCTTTACCATCGTCGTATGGATTTTTATCCATACGAGCGGCTCGTAGTTAATACACAATATTGGAAAGCGTCTCGTAGGACTTAGCCGTGCCAAGATACCTTGGAAGTGTGCTTTGGCTTAAAGGCGATGCGAGTGTGGGCACATTGGTACACCCCTGCAGGGTTTAAAACTATTCGAACAGCCTCGTCCTAGGTTATGGACACGCTTGGGTAAGCTTTTCAAGAGTTAGACTACAACATTTTAATTAAAACTTGACGGGTTGGTATGAACGGGTGTTCATACTATTGTTGTGATGGCCGTTGGGTTGGTCATCTCCAGGATGTCTTTATGTTACTACGTACTGTATCGCTGTTATTTCTGCAAATAAAATTTTAATTGTTAAAACTGCCTTCAAACTATTACATTATTGCAAAAGAAAATTGGCTTTATGCTAAAAGTAAATCCAGAGCCCCCTCCACTTAAATAAAGCTTGCATGTAGTTAAATTATAGTTCTGTTACCCTTACACGTCAGTCTTGCGAGTACAAAAACAATTTTGTACTTAGATGCTTTGCTTAATGTTTTTGTTGCAGAGGAAGAAGGTGAGCAGAGGGCTTCCCTTTTAATGAGATGTGCTACGGGTTTGACGACTAGCTTAGCCTGGTTGGTTGCCTTGTGGGTAAAGGCACACTAATTGGCTCTTTTATTTATCGCCATCTTATGGCTTTTGCTTCCATTTGTGTAGTTTGTTATTTATCTTGTAAGTTCTTTACATTTGTATATTATGAAGTTTTGTTATTGTAACTCTCGTGTATGGAATTGATGCATAATTTTGTGAAGAGGTGTGTATCTGCAGCTTAGGAAGTATACATATCTCGAGGCTTGGTTTATTTGATTTGTGATGCTAGGGCGAGGTGGTTGGTTAAGCATTACAAGCCAAATAAACCGGGGTCCTCACAGTTTTCTTGGTTTTCTTGAATTTTCTAGATTTCAAAAGTCAAAAATAAAATTAATTAAGCTCTATAGGTTTCTCTTGGATTTAAAGTTAAAATGGAAAACTTATTAATTTCTTGAATCTTCTGGTATTTAAAACAGGTTTTTCCTATCTTCGAAAATTAAAAATAATTTGTGTAAAACTAAAAGCCAACTTTAAGTTGGAATAATCTTATTAAGTTCTAGAAATAAAATCCCAATTTTTTGGCCTTTTTGAAGCTTTAAAATTTTAAAAGGAACCATTTGATTTATCTTCATTTGTTAAAAGCTTAATGTGAGAATCTCAAAAATTGAAAATGTTTAATATGAATAAATCAAACTTCAATTAAAATCAAAACTGGTTTATTGGATTTTCTGGACTTTCTTGGATTTTCTCTAAATCCTTTTTCCTATTTTCTCGGAACTCAATTTGATTTTTTTTTCCTTTTATGTTTTTTCAAAAAATTCCTTTTCTTGGTTGTAAAATTTAATTTAAATTATTTATTTTAAAATCAAGGGATTTCTTTTGGAGTTAGGCATTTTATTGAATTTATTAAAGCATGCATTGAATTTTAAGCAAAAAAGTATTTTAAATAATTAAAATATACTTCAATTAAATTCAAAACTATTTTATTTGCTCTTTCCTCATTCCATAGTATTTTATAAAATTTTCGGATTTAATTTATTTTCTGGATTATCTTTTTTTCCTTTCTTTTTATTTCTTTACCTCTCCTCCTTTCTTCCACCCGTGGCTTCTTTTTGTCCAGATTACACGCACACGCACAACAGCCTACGCCATTAGAAGCCTTGTGAAGCTTTCAAATCTCCATGAATTTCTTCACGATTCTTCACGAAACTTCAGGCATTCATCTCCCCTCATCAAGACACCTCCATTCCCGGTCATTCCTCCCCTCATTAATGCACGAAATCAACGGGAACGCTCATGCCCTCCGAAAGACATGCCATGTTATTCTCCCTCCACGGTCCATCTCCACCCCTATATAAGAGAGCACCATGTGCCTCTCCTCTCCCTCATCCATCCCCGAAAATCATAGCTCCTCCCTCCCTTTCTCCTCTCCACAATCAACGTTTTTCCGTCGCCAGCCGAACGTCGTTCATCGACCATTTGTTTCGCCTAAGGTGGAGCCCCACCACCATCAACTACATCCCTGGCTTCATCTTCGCGCGTTCTACGTGGTGCTCCCCTCTTCTTCACCGAAGCATCGCCGGAACATCGGCGCCACCTAGGGCCGAACCGCGCCGATGTCGCCGCCCTCGCCGCCGGTCCTCCGTACGTGTTCCACCACCACCGAGGTGAGCACTGTCATCCCCATCCTATCCTCTAACCATTGGTACCCTCGCCGACCACCGCTTCGTCGCCGTTCGCCGGGAACGCCACGGCCCGAGCGTTGCACCGCCCGTGGCCACCACTGTTGGTCATCTTTTTGCCATGCCACCAGCGCCCTTAGGATCGCCATCTCACCGAGGTTCCATTTTTGTAGTTCACCGGTCACCCTACCACCAGCTTCGCCGATGTCGCCATGGCCATCTTCATGCGCATGCTGGTCTGTGTTCCACTCTATGCGTCCACTACTACAAAACAGGTCATAGTAGACGCCTCATCACAAACGGTTGAAACCGTTTGTGATGAGGTGATTATCACAGACGGTTCATATTAAGAACCGTCTATGATGAGATACCTATCACAGACGGTTTGTGATACGAACTGTCTGTGATATGTCATCACAGACGATTTTTGTATGAAACCATCTGTGATTCGCAGCGCGGGACTTCGAAAATTTTTGAACGCGTGTGCGGGAGGCAAAGTATTTTGGCGCTGTCCTTATATATTATATCTACCCCATCCTTGTCTTCCTCTCCCTCGGCCCCCTTGGGACCTCAGACCGGCTCTCATCCTTCCTTCCCTCCTCCTTTGCTCCACTGGGTACCGCCTCCTCTGTCCCGCAGGCCTCCGGCCCTTAACACAGCGCCACCACCCGTCGCCGCCTTGCTCCGCCCTCTGGCCCTCTTCTCCGTTCACCACCTCCAGTTTGCGCGCTACCTGGCTCAGTCCTCTCTTTACTCCCCTCCTTCCCTTTTTTTGTTTCATTTTGAGTATTATTTATCTTTTGATGTTTTGCTGATTTTGATTTAAGCTTTTGAGAATGCTTGATGTGGTTTGTTCTATGCATGAAAAGGGGCGGCATTGGTGCTGTGGGGTTCTTGGTGATCATGTATGCTGAGAGAGGTGGATGCTGAAAAAGGGAGGAGGGAAGGAAGGATGAGAGCCGGCCGAAGGTCCCAAGGCGACATTCCGGTTATTGCTGCTGGTGGAATTGTAGATGGTCGTGGTTATGCTAGATGGCCTGGTGTGCTACACAATGTGTGCTAGTGGGTTCTTGGTGATCATGTTTGGGTGTGCTAGATGGCTTGGTGCTCCACAATGTGTGCTAGAAACACCGTTCTATGTAGAATGAAAACAACTTATGCTGCTTTTTTTTGCAATACAAAAAACTATCACAGACGGTTCTGAACAAGAACCGTCTATGATAATTACTATCACAGACGGTTCTTGTTAAAAACCATCTGTGAAAATAGACTATCACAGACGGTTCTAAACAAGAATCATCTTGTTAAGAACCGTCTGTGATAGCTATTTTCACAGAGGGTTTGAAAACCGTCTGTGATGATCGCCTATTATCATAGACACATAAATACAGATGGTTCACAAAATCGTCTGTGATGACGGTTTAGAACCATCTGTGATGACGTTTTGTGTAGTAGTGTTATGAGGAGCTCCTGTGCTATCTCCTTGTGTTGATTTCCTTTGTTTATGTCATTTGGTCCCGCTGGTCATTGAACCTCTCCCAATCCTCCTTTTTCTTTTTGCTATCTCCTCAATTCATTCACACAAATCTCTTTGCTTCCATTCTGAAGCCATGGCCGAAGCTCTCTGGACTGCTCTCTCTTTGTTCCTTTGCTCCAAGTAATTTGCCTTGAGTATTTATCACAAAAAGACTTTTGCTCAGTTGGTTAGTGGAGGAAAGTTAGTCCTCTTGCCATAGATCTTAAGTTCAAGCCAGGAGAATCCCATTATTTTCAAGTCTCCAATTCTTTTCCTTAAGTCAGTTACAAGGTGGCCCCACTTGCCAATGTCTCATTTCTATTCCATCTAAACATCCTTCCCTCACTAGCAAATGGGTCCACAGTGCATTCACACAATCATTTTGCTTCAGTTTGCATGTAAAACATCCGAAATAGCCATCTTGGATGAACAGTATTTTCGGAACTCTATTATTTCATGTGATATCCAAACTTTCGTAAATTCATTCTTCCTTATACAAACTCCGATTCCATTGATTCAAATTCTTAAATTCATACAAAGTCGATATCTTTCTTGTAGTATTTATTTTATATTTATTTGGATTTTATTTGGATTTTATTTGAATGCTATTTGAATTTGGCTCGTTTACACGTATAGATTTCGACGACTTCGGACAACTGGATTTCGACGTCGTTTAAGAACAACAATTAATCAAGCAAGGTAAGTTACATCTTTGATCATATTTGAACCCCAGTATTTCAAATTATTTAAATTATGTTTTGAATTATTACCGCATGCTTATTTCTATTCAATGTAATTTAAAGACCTATTTTTAAATCATAATTATTCCCAATCCCATTGTTTGGCCAATCTTGTCATTGAATTAGTCACCCCTTGACACCATAAATGAAAATCTAGTTTATGCAATAGTATGAACTAGAACTGTAACATCCCAAGTTTTGGCTTGTGTTTCTAATGTAAGAAAATGAGTAGAAATTAAAACTTTCTCTTACATCATGTATTTCCTGTAGGTTCTAAACAATTCCTGTACAAGAATTATGGAAATACAAAGTCACAAGACTTTTTGATCCAAAAGCTTATCTTCCAAAAACAATCTTGTCAAACCTTTTGATCATCTCCTGGAAATACTTTTCCTAAGTTCTAGAGTTGATGTGTGACTTCTCTGAAAAATTTCACAATTTTTAGAAATTGTTTGAATGCTTTTGGGGGTCAGTCAAACCTGTTTGAATTTTAGTCAAACCCTACTCCAGAACCTTGCAGAATTTTTGGAGAACAATACATTGCATAAAAACCTCTAAGAATTTTACACAAGGTTAATATCTAAGTTAGCAAGCTCCTGTAAAAATTTTAAAATTTTTGGAGTTGTTTTGCTACCTCAAATAAATCCCCAAAGTCCAGCTCTATATAAAACCTAAAATTCAAATCCTGGTCTGAGTCCGACTTGGGCTCGAGTCAAACCCGAGCCCAAAGTCATTTGACTCGGTTGGACCAAGTCTTTAAGTCGCGCTCAGGTGCGTAGGTTTGAGCCGTTAGATTTTGATCCTAGGGCTCACGACCTCCCCATCATTTTTAGTCTCGGGCGATCTCGTGAGCCCTGAGCCGCCCGATTTTAATCGAAGGGCCCACGACCTCCCCGAGCCCTTCTCTGTTCTTCTTCTTCTTCTTCCTCGCGCCGTGCACCTCAACAGTGCGCGACGTGGCCCTATCTTTTCGAGCACCCCGTCAACGTCTCGCTGGTAGGGACAGTAGCGGCGTGGCAGCGCTTTCGGCTCAAAGCCGTGTCTCGCGCTGCTCCCGCTGTTCCTAGCTCTGTCACGGTGCTGGGTCGCCGTAGCTCGTCGCGGGGCCCCCCTTCTCTTTGTGCCGTGCTCGTTAGTTTCAAAAGCCTCTGAGCTCCTCCTATAGTTCCCTTCCACACCTCCAGTCACCCCCCAGCTCAGCTTCTGTTGGTGGAGCTCAAAACTCCAGAAACACCAAGTCCGCCGTTTTCGGAAACTGGGAGCTCTGCGTCGTCGTCGGAGCTCCAGTGGTTATTTAGTCCATTTCTTACTTCATTTGTGGACCTCTTGTTGTCGCAAGTCCTCTCCCTAACTCAATTTGGGTTGGATTCTCAGGAACAACCTAATTTGAAGTTTTTGGATCTTCGCGGCCGAAAGTGCTCCCCTTCGTTCCCATCTCCGGTAAGACCTTCTCCGTTCAATTCTTTGGTCCTGGACCACCTCCAGGCCATCGCAACGTTACCCTGACCATTCTTTTTGCCTCGCGTTGCTCAGAGCACCTTGTCGGCGTCATCTTCTCCCGCTTCGGCGTCGGTCTCCACCGCTGGGCCTTCTCCGACCTCCTCTAGACCTATCCTGTGCCCTGGTGAGTTCACTTTAGTCCCTTAGTGCTCTAGGGCTAGTTAGTTTAGCTGTAGCGGACCCTTTTTCGTATTTTCGGATTTTGCCAAAAGTGGTCCTCCGCCCCTCTCCAGCTCGCCGGCGTTCTAGGCCTGCTCCACCGCTGAGAGTGCGTGCATTAGGTTCGCAATAGTATTAGGAACATAATGGTAGATTCTTTTCCGGCGAAACTCTAAGTCACAGGACCTCCTAGGATTAATCTCAACCGTTGATGACCTCCTCTGATTAGATTTGAGCCGTAGGATCCTCCTTTGTAAAAGTCTTTAGCCACATGACCTCCCCTAGTGTTGATCCTAGCCGTTAAGACCTCCCTAGGACAAATCTTAGCCGTCCAGATCCCTCTCTATTAAAACTTGATCTCTAAGGACCTCCCTCGTGTAAATCCCGACAGTTTAGGACCTCCCCGTTGGAATCCTAGCCGTCCAGGACCTCTCCTCGATTAGGTCGTATCGCCTAGGACCTCCCTTCGCTTGATCTGGACCGTTCAGGACCTCCCTATGGTGATCTGAGCCGTCCAGATCTCCTCCTGTTAAAACCCTGTCGCGTAGGACCTCCTCGTGTAAATCTTGATCGCTGAAGACCTCCCCCGTGAGATTTTGGTCGTCGAGGACCTCCCCGATTAAATCTGCACCGTATAAGACCTCCGTTAAGTCCTTAGCTTTAGGACCTCCTCTCAGCTCTGGACCACCAGATCTAGATCTGATGGTCATGACCTCCGTTAGGCGCGAGTAGTTCCTCCGCGTGCGCTGTGCTTGTCCTGGTCGGAGCCGTTAGATCCAATCTTAACGGCTTGGACCTCCCCAGTGCGCGCCGTGTGGGTGCACTGTGCCTCGTGCTCCGTAACCGTGCGATGAAAGATCGACGGTCACGACCTCCCCAGTTTTAGTGGGGTTTTTTTTAGTTTATGTCCTGAAAGCTTTTATTTGTTTTGAATTTCAAAAATGCATAACTTTGTCATTTTAGCTCCTTTTTGAATGATTCAAATTACTTCGGCTCTATAATAGAATAAGCTTTAATCTGAGAATGAATTTAGGCATGGTTCTGTAGCAGAAATGGTATAAACTGTATTAACTTGTTTTAATATAAAATGTTGTCTAGAAACTCATTAAAATTTGAAAAATGAATAACTTTTCCTCTGGGATTCCAAACTGAGCAAACTAAACTTGGTTAAAATCATCTATTATTGTGCTTTAGTATAGCGTAGGTTGTGCACTGGTCTTTATTACTGAAAGATGTATTACCCTAGTTTTACAACTTAGAAAAAAATCATAAGTAAATCATTTTAACTCCAAATTGAGTAAACCCAACTTTGCTGACCTTAGGATGCCATTATCTACCTAGCATAAAAATTTCAGATCTTAGATCATTCTGGAAATTTATGCCATGAATAGTACCAGTAATTAATTTAGTGAATTTTCAGGCTGAGAAAGCATGTTTTGATTATAACTTTTTCATACCTAGTCCAAATGACTTGATTCTTGTTTCTAAATTCATCTAAAATCATACCCTTGCTGCTGTGTAAATTTCATGAGATTTGGATGAGTTTTGTGTTGAGGTTGGTTTGGTGTTCTTCGTTCTTATTGGTTTTATCGCATTTTCGCGTTAGGTTCTGAAGAAATTATTGATTACGTGAGTGATCCTCTGCAGCAAGATAGCGATCTCCAGCGAGGCATTGTAGATGTCCGGGAGCTTTACCCCTATAGGGCAGTTGACTTTCGGCTTTACAATGTAAGCGTATGGGCTTCGGTCCATACGAGCGACTCGTGGTTGATACACAATATTGGAAACGTCTCGTAGGACTTAGCCGTGCCGGCATACCTTCGGAAGTGTGCTTAATAGCTTGGCAAAAAGGCGGTCTGAAGTGTGGGTACATTGGTACACCCCTGCAGGGTTTGAACTATTCGAATAGACTCGTCCTAGGTTATGGACACGCTCGGATACGCCCCGTGAGAACTGGACTACAATCTTTTAAATTAAAACTTGCCTTGGGTGGTACGAATGGGTAATTCGTGCTATGGTTGTGATGGCTATTGGGTTAGTCATCTCCAGGTTGTCTTTATGTCTATTACTTAGTGTCTCGCTGTTATTTATTCAAATAAAATTTAGATTGTCAAAATTGCCTTCCAATTATTATCTATTGCAAATAAAACTTGCTTTATCTTTGAAAATTAACCTTGAGCCTTCTCCTTTGATTAAAGCCTGCATGTAGTAGTAACTAGGTTTGTTACCCGTAAGTCTTGCGAGTACATTTTTGTACTCATTTGCTTTGCTTAATTGTTGCAGAGGAAGAAGGTTAATCCCCAAGGGATCGACTTTGGTGAGTTTGCTGCGGTGTGGACGACTAGCTTGGCGGCCCGGTCGGTTGCCTTGTGGGTTATGGCTAACCGGTCGACTTTTGGTTAAAGCCATCTTATGGCACCTTTTTGCTTCCGCTGTTATTTGATATTTATGTCTTTTGGCCAGTCAGCTCCTTTGTAATAACTTTATATTATGTATGTCTTTTGCTAGACTTGTTATATTGTGATGTATGGAATTGATGTATGATTTTGTAACGGGGTGTGTATACTGCATTTCTAGGAAGTATACATATCTCGAGGCTTGGTTTATTTGATTTATGATGCTAGGGTCAATGGAAGGCTAAGCATTACAAGTCGAATAAATCGGGGTCTCACACACAGGCTCAGCTTCTATCTATTTTGTGAACGTGTCGATGGCCACAAAAAGGAATTCGAAACCTCCTGGAGCTCTGGGTAACAGTCCTAGGATATCAAGACCCCAGGTCGCAAAAGGCCAAGATAGAGGAATTGTTTGCAACGCCTGAGCCAGTTGGTGTATTTGCTGGCTATGAAACTGGTACTGTACACACTTTTTAACCAGCTCCGTGGCATCGTGGAGGGTTGTTGGCCAATAAAAACCTTGCCGAAAGGCTTTACCTACCAGCGTTCTGTAAGAAGCATGAGTTCCACAGATGCCTCCGTGTATGTCGTGAAGGAGTTTTAATCCTTCGCTCTGTGGAATACATCGCATAAGTACCCCTTGTGTTCCTCTTTTATAAAGGACACCTTCAACCAAAGTATACATTTTGGCTTTTCGGGATAATCGATCTGCTTCGAGATCGTCGTCGGGTATGGAACCCGTCTGAAGATACTTGTAGATGGGAGTCATCCAGGTATCTTCGTACTCTAGAGAGGCTATTTCCATAGGAGGCGTCTCTAGTTCTTCAACTAGGGACGGCTTCTGAAGTTGCTCTAGAAACACCCCTTTCGGTACTGGGGATCGGGAGGAAGCTAGATGAGCCAATTGGTCTGCGAGGAAATTATCCTTTCGAGGGATAAATTGTACCTCAAAGCCCAAAAAATGCGTTTCTAACTTTTGAACTTCCGATAAGTACTGGGACATGGTCGGATTAGAGCACTGGTACTCTTTTCCGACTTGATTTACGGCTAGTTGAGAGTCTCCTCTCACCAGTAGTCGTCGGATCGAGAGCGCTTTTGTGGCTCGTATGCCAGCTAGCAAACCTTCGTACTCTGCCACATTGCTAGTGGCCTGAAAGTTTAATTGTATGGCATACTTTAAGGTCTCTCCGTAGGAGATTCCAGACCACCCCACCCTCGAGCCACTTATCGTAGCGACTGTCAAGTACATCGCCCACCGGTCGGGAATCGCATCGGGGGGATCTGAAGCAGGTCTAGGATTTGTCCATTCGCGACAAAGTCTGCCAAGATCTGGGATTTAATGGCCGTTCGGGACACGAAATGGTTGTCGAACGCCCCAAGTTCGACTGACCATTTTGCCATGCGTCCCGCTGTTTCCCTATTTTGGAGGATCGCTCCCATGGGAAACTTAGACGGCACAACTAGTTTGTGCGCCTGAAAATAATGCCGTAGTTTCCTCGAAGACATGAGCAGGGCATATAGAAGTTTTTGTACGTTCTCACGTTCTACGACCAGTACCACGCTCACTGCCTGTGGCGTGGCAGCTAGATAAATTAAGAGCGTATCTCCTGGTGTCGGGGAAACCAGAACAGGAGCACTCGTAAGATACCTCTTGACTTCCTCAAAGGCTAGGTTAGCCTCTTCTGACCACTCGAAGCCCTCATGCTTCCTTAGAAGTTTGAAGAAAGGCAGTCCTTTTTCTCCCAGGCGTGCGATGAAACGACTTAATGCCGCCATGCATCCCGTGAGTTTCTCGGACTTCTTTTTCGTGGTCTGGGGCGATCTCGAGTGATGGCTTTTATCTTTTCAGGATTTGCTTCGATTCCCCGTGCGGAAACCAAGAATCCAAGCAATTTCCCTGAAGAGACCCCGAACACACACTTCTCAGGATCAAACTTCAAGTGGTGTTTTCTGAGGTTGTCGAAAGTCTCCTGTAAGTTTATGATATGATTGAGCCGTTTGCTACTTTTTACGACCAGATCATCAACATAGGCCTCCAGGTTTCTGCCTAGTTGAGGAGCAAAAGTCGTTTGCATCAAACGCTGAAAAGAAGCTCCAGCATTTTTTAAACCGAATGACATTTTTACATAGCAAAATATTCCAAATGGTGTAATAAATGCGGTCTTTTCTTCATCTTCTCGACACATACTAATCTGGTGATAACCAGAGTATGCATCTAGAAAACTCAACATCTCACATCCTGCAGTAGAGTCAACCAGCTGATCGATACGAGGTAAAGGGAAATCATCTTCTGGACAAGCTTTATTAAGATCAGTAAAGTCTACGCACATACGCCATTTGCCATTCGACTTTCTAACCATTACAGGGTTGGCCAACCACTCTGGGTGGTTGACTTCTCTTATGAAGCCTGCTTTAAGCAACTTGTCCAATTCTGACCTAATAGCATCTCGTCGATCAGGGGCAAATCTCTGTAACTTTTGTTTTACGGGTAGTTTATCAGGCCGTAAAGCTAGCCTGTGCTCAATCACTTCCCTGGGGACTCCGGGCATGTCAGACGCTTACCATGCGAAGACATCTGCGTTTGCTAGGAGGAAAGTGATGACGGCGTCTTCCTATTTGGGGTCGGAAGGATCCCTGATGCGAACAGTCTTCGAGGGCTCCTCTGCGTCCAGAGGAACCTCTTTGACTTGGTCGTTTGGCTTTGGTGCAGCTTTAGGCTTCGACTTGCTAGTCGAAGGCTGACTTTCGTCTTGAGTTGGTAGTTGTCCAACCATCTCGAGGGAGCGACGGTTGCAAGAGTGCGCCATCTTCTTGTCACAATATATTGTGATTACTCCTTTGGGACCTGGCATCTTAAGACATTGATACCCATAATGAGTAGCTATTAAGAATTTTGCCAAAGTAGGTCGTCCGAGTATGGCATTATATGCCGTATCAAAATCGACCACATCAAAGGCGACCTTTTCTGTCCTGAAATTGCTTGGTGAGCCAAACGTTAAAGGAAGAGAAACTTGGCCAATTAGTTTGGCCGAAGACCCCGGTACGATTGCATGAAATGAATATCGCATCGCCTTACTTTGTCCCGGTACTGCATCTCGCCCGTGGTACTCGTAAATGCGATGTTTAGCGAGCTTCCACCATCAACTAAAACTCGATTGACTCGACAATTGTTGATGGTGGGTTCGACCACGATCGGAAATCGACCTGGTCTAGTCGAAGGGATCGGACAATCACCTTTCTTGAAAGTAATGGTGACTTCCGACCACTTCGGTAATTTGTTGACAAGAGGGGAGTCGATTATGTTTATTTCATTTCGCCGACTTTCACCGCTCGCGATTCATGTGCCGAAGATCCCCCATAGATGTGATCAATGGTGTGTTGCGGATCCTGGAACGGCATCTCCTCATCATCCGACTCCTTCTGTCCATTTGTTTGGCCTACCTATTCAAGAGTAGGAAGTGGCCCCTTGCTAGAGTAATAGTCTTCGAGTTTCCGTAGAAAAACTCGGCAATTACGAAGATCATGCCCTTCTTTTTTATGAAAAGGACACCACCTGGGTTTGTCGTTTCTCCGATCTTGGCGCTTACCTTTGCCTTGATCGGGGTTCTGCTTGGGGTTGCGCGGCTCCTTGTCGCTTACGGCCAGGACCTCCTTAGAACCGACAGCTGGAGATTTATGTCTCTTTGCCTTGTTCTTGGACTTCTTAGCCTTTTTGTCCTTTTTCTTACCACTTTTGCCTGCCTCCTGAGGGATGTTATCTTCACGATCGATAGTATTGTTTCACTCGACTGCTTCGCCAGCGGTCGCATATCTATCGGCCATCTCAAAGAGTTCGGCGACAGTGGCGGGTCGATGGAAAGCGATGTCCTCTGTTATTCTCCTACTGCGGACTCCCTGCTTGAAAGCCCTGATCACGGATGAGTTAGAAACTTTCGAACCTGACTGAAGCGCCTGATGAATTGGCGTAGCGTTTCATGGTCGTTCTGCCTTATCCGGTGCAGGTCATCCTCCTTTCCAGGCGGTTGTAAGTGCCTCGGAAATTTGCCGAAAAGATCACGAGGTGTTACCACGAGTAGATCGATTCGAATGGCTGGTTTAAAAGCCATGATCGTGCCGATCCTTCGAGCACAGTTGGAAGGTAATTCGCCATGACATGCTCTCCTCCTCTTGCAGCTCGGATAGCTGTGGTGTAAATCTGGAGGAACTCGATGGGATTCTGGGATCCATCGAATTTCTCCAAATTCGTTGGTCGAAAACGAGGCGGCCATCGAACTGCTCGAAGGTCGGGTGAAAACGCTCGACACCCTGAGATAAATTATTGCCTCTTTCTTTGCAAAAAAGAAGGGTTAATGTCGCCGGGTGATCGTACTCGTCGATACCCAGCCACAAGAGGGCTGTACTTATGGTAGGTCTCAGCTTTACGAGGGAAATACTCCTCGTATTCCGCTTGCCGCCGTGCATCCCATCGCCGAAGTGGTGAAAGATCACCTCTCCTAGGGGCTTGTTGCGTCTTCCTCAGGTCGGGAGAACGACATGAGTGAAGGTCATGTCGCCTTCCATGCGACGAGTTATCTGAACGGCTGGCAGAAGATGGAGTCGTACTGCTACGACTTCCTGGTTGTGGTCGATGAAGACGCTCGAGTTTGGCCATCGTGTCGCGAAGCCTTTGTGTGATCTCTTCTGCAAAGAGGTCATACCCTAGCACTCGAGCGAGTTCTTGGGTCGGATTTTCCAGCAAGTCGTTGATATGCTGGAGCTCTTGAGCTTCCTCCGACTGGAAATAAGCGCGCTCAGGAAGGTTTTTCTGAGTCGCTATTTTCTTCCGTCGGGTTGTCTCAGAATGGCCTATTTCAGACCCCTGAGTTGGTCTTATCAGAGGGAAGGACGAAGACCTCCCTTTGATGACCTCCACTTGTGCTCGAGGCCTCCTCACTTGAGGAGTAGTCGAGCGACACCATTTGGCGACTTGGAGTAAACCCCTCCAAGTAGGGCAACTCTGGGTTATAACCGTCTCCGTCTGTAGGTGGGTCCTGCGTCGGGATGGTTGGACTTGGAGGAACAGCGTGTTCGATCCTATTCCCTGCGGAAATACTCGGAGAGAGAGGACCATCAGATGCCGATGGAGTTCCGAAATGATGGCTTCCAGAACCTGTCTTGCCAAGTCGTACTGCCTTGGGGGGACTCGAACACTTGGAGGGAAAACTCTCGCAGTGTTGCGAATTTGCCCCGAAGCAGTCCTGTTGTTGGTCGTGTTGACCCTTGCCCCCTGAGGAAGCTGGTTCCTCGGCTGAGCGTACTGTTGTGGGGGATAAGGATCCCTCCTCGACTCCGGTAGTGATGTAGTCTCCGAGATCTGATAGAAGATCTCCAGAGGCGGCAATATCGTCAGAGGATTCGATACTCGGCTCGTAATCGAAACCGGCATCCATGTCGACGTCTGCGTAGTCGGCTAAGTCAAACCAATTCTCCTCGTTCCATTCTCCTGCCATGGTAGCATCAAAGAGAAAAGAAGGAACTGTTGACAAGGAATTACCAGAAGATCCCCACGGTCGGCGCCAACTGTCGGTGTTTTAGAACCGATCTTACATAAAGATTATTTGATTCGGGGGTCTCCACAATTGATCACACAGACAAAAGAGACACGGATATTTTTATACAGGTTCGGGCCTTCTCTAAAGAGAATAACAACCCTACTCCTGTGTGTATTGTATTGGGTATCCTGATTACAATCAGTGGAAAGACTTGCGCTAATCTTGCTCCTGATTGTCTCCCGAAAAAGCCTCTCCCTCTATCTCTAAAAGACACCTATTTATACTCCGCAGCGGTGGCTATTACCGTTCCAGGCTAATTAGTCGCTCATTATTACGTAATAATGAGAGTAATTACTGGAGTAGTAACCTCCCCGTGCTGTCCAACGGTTATCAATCAGAGATAGTGGAGAATTATCTGTAGTTATTTCAGGCATAACTACGTATTTTGACTGCTTAGATTCTCACCATTAAATGGGCCTTCTGACGAGTGGACCCAATTAATCGTGAGGAAGTTGTAGCTGGGCTAGCCATAACAGAACTTACGACCAGGCGGTAGTCGTAGGAAAAGCTTACGACTGGGTACTGGTCGTAGAAAGACTTATGACCGGACGTAATCGTAGCAGGACTTACGATTACACTATAGTCGTAGAAATACTTACGACTAGGAGGGTGGTCGTAGAAGAACTTACGACCACCTAACATGCTCTTCCCTTATAATATTAAGGGGTGTGACGTCATATTACATGATTATGGAATAATAAAAATGAGGATTATTAGATCCTCGTCAGGGGGAGATTTGTAACATCCCAAGTACTAGGCTTGTGTTTCAAATGTAAGAAAATATGTAGAAATTAAAACTTTTCTTACATCTTGTATTTCCTGTATGTTCTGAAACATTCTTTAAAAGGAATTATGGAAATACAAAGTCACAAGTCATTTTGGTATTGCACGCATTTTGGCAGTGTTGGTTCGCGCCGTCATGGCTGTGGTCACCGGCGGCGAGCCGGCGGGCAAAGTGTGAAGTCCTGTACTGTTGTCGTAAGACTTGGCAACGTCCAGGACCTCCTAGGTGTCATCGTAGCCGTTTAGGGCTACCTCAGGTTAGATCTCCACCGTAGGTGATGGCTACGGCGGCCCGATCTTCCGATAGGTTCGATTGATTTCGTCGTGAGGACGTTGACGCTTTGAGGCTTTCGACCGCCAGATCGTCTCCTCACAATTCGCTACACCGCATCGCATCGCCGTTATCGACCACGCTCGCACGCGATCGACCTTACCACGAGGGTTATTGTTCCTTCAAGCAATCGAAGCAACTCATAAGAACAAGGAAGATGCAATCTGATTTGTACTGCGAATATGAATGAAAATCAACAAAGTGGGGTTCCTCAAACCGTAAAACCGCGAAACTGCGAGTGGCAGAATAATATAAGAAAAACCCAACCCTAAAGCGAAGCGGTGTTATATATATAGGGGAAAGACGTGAGGAGGTTAACCTAGGTTGTGCGCCATGGGAGAGTGCGACAACCTAGGCTTTGACCCGACACGCTACAAGGCCCTATTAGGCCCAAAGCGGTGTCGCATGCACCTAATGACCGGTCGTAGAGCTTGAGACCTAGTCGTAATGCCGCGTGTCCGATCGTAGCGCCGCGACCGGTCAAAGAACTTGAGACTGGTCATAGCGCCGCGTGTCCGGTCGTAGGCGGCAAATCGTCGATAGCTTGTAGACCTGGTCGTAGACCTTGAGAACTAGGACTTGATGGATCCTCTCCATTATTCCTAAGTAACAAAAGATCACAATTATTAGGTAGTATACCATTCTGCAAGGATAAATTACTAGCACCTAGAAACGAGCTCACCTCATAATTTAAATGACGTGCTCGAGCTCTTGTCACAGGACCTTGTAGTTTAGCAACTGGATCAGGAGGATTTTGTGTAGTGCGTGTATCCGAAGGAGTGATGTCCTCATCATCCTCCCCCTCTTGAATTGGAGTCATCCTCGACTCAAGCTCATTTGCTTCTGCCACATATGGCTTCAAGTCTGAAATGTTAAATGTGGGACTAACCCCAAAATCTGCAAGTAACTCCAATTGATACGCATTGTCATTTATCTTCTTAATTATCTTAAATGGTCCTTCAGCTCTAGGCATCAATTTTGATTTTCTTAACTCCGAAAACCTGTCCTTTCTCAAATGCACCCAAACTAAATCACCTGGTTCAAATTTTATTTATTTCCTACCTTTACTTCCAGCAACCCTATACTTTTCAGTCATACGCTCTATATTTTCTTTAGTTGTTTCATGCAACTTAAGAACAAATTCAGGACGCTTCTTAGCATCTAAATTAATGTGTTCAGAGGTAGGCAAAGGAGCACGGGGGGTTAAAACCATACACTACCTGAAACGGACTTACCTTGGTGGTGGAGTGTACCGACCTATTGTAAGCAAACTCAATGTGCGGTAAACACTCTTCCCGCATCTTCAAATTCTTCTTTAAAATAGCTCGCAACATGGTGGATAACGTGCGGTTGACAACCTCCGTTTGTCCATCAGTTTGGGGATGGCACGTAGTAGAAAACAACAGCTTTGTCCCCAATTTGTTCCAAAGTGATCTCCAAAAGTGGCTCAAAAACTTCGCATCGCGATCCGAGACAATAGTATTGGGCACTCCGTGTAAGCGAATGATTTCTCTGAAAAATAAATCAGCTATCTTTGTAGCATCATCGTTCTTGTGACAAGGTATAAAATGTGCCATTTTAGAAAATCGATCCACTACTACAAATATACTGTCCCTTCCCCTCTTTGTCCTAGGCAATCCTAAAACAAAATCTATAGAAATATCCTCCCAAGGGGCTCTAGAAATAGGAAGAGGCATATAAAGTCCATGTGGATTGAGACGGGACTTAGCTTTGTTGCTTGTAGTGCAGCGAGCCACGTAGCGCTCAACATCGCGCCTCATCTTTGGCCAAAAGAAGTGGGCGGCCAGCACATCTTCTGTCTTCTTTGCTCCAAAATGCTCCATCAAACCTCCTCCATGCGCCTCCTGCAACAACAAAAGACGAACGGAGCTAGCTGGAATGCATAGCTTGTTAGCACGATAGATCAAACCATCAATTATCACATATTTACTCCATGTTTTCCCTCCTTTACAATGTTCAAGCACTTCTTTAAAGTCCAAATCAGTAGCATATAGCTCCTAAATGGCCTCTAAACCAAAAATCTTATAGTCAAGTTGAGATAACATGGTATAACGTCTAGAAAGTCCCATTGATTGTGGACCGTTCGGTCAAGATTTAACGGTCAGATCCTTGAGTCCG